>BLAL01000252.1:1200000-1800000 GCA_015698045.1 Rhizophagus clarus | reverse complement strand
CTTTAATTCGTGATACATAAATTGATTGCTTTCTTTCATACGAATGAAAAAGGGATGATTGAAAACCTGGACCCGCATAACCCCATTTTTTACGTGAAGATGTCCCAATACCATAAATAAAAACTTTACAATTTTCTACATTTATACTAACAGGAATATATTGAATATTTTTTTTTAAAGTTTCAAGAATATTTTTATCATTCCAACCCATTACTTGATATCCTGAATAGCGTGTTGAAGTATTGAAACAATCTTTATAAACTGTAGAAATAGCCTTTGTAGGACTTGACTCTGTAACAACATGTAAACCGCTTTGACAACAATATATTGGCATTAATTTGTTACTGCCAGAACCAGTTTGTATTGTTAAAACAAAATCTACTTCATTAAGTAGAACTTTAGTCTGTTGTCCCAGTCTAATCGGAAATAAAGTTTTGTTTTTATTTGAAATTATCCACCAATAAAAAGAATAAGGTCCATAGTGAAGTTTAGGTACTATAGAACCTGGATTTATTAAAGTAACACGTAAATTTTGAGTCATTTTGACAGCTGTTAAAGGTTGTCAACGAGAGATTTGAGTTTATTATAGCTGGTTGTTATGCATCTTATCCCCAAATTTACTATACACGACTCATATGATCTGATGCCGATCATTCGCGGATCACGACTTAATAAATTTAATTAATTTTTTTTTTTGTAGGTATTGCCAGACGAATTATGAACTGGACTTTGGACAATAGGTAAATGGGAAGGAGGCTTTTTCAAACTTTTTTTAATAACATTTTTAACATTACTTTCTTTTTTTTTGGTGGATATCGATATTGCCAGACAAATCATATGAACTAGACTTTGGGCGAAAGATAAATGGGTAGGGAAGGGTTTTTTTAATCTTTTTTAGTAACATTTTTAATGTTACTTTTTTTTTGTAGATTGAATCGATATTGCCGGATGAATCATGAATTGGACTTTGGGCGAAAGGTAAATGAGAGGGGCTTTTTTAAACTTTTTTAGTAATGTTTTTAATGTTACTTTCTTTTTTTTGTAGATATCGATATTGCTGGATGAATCATACGAACTGGACTTTGGACTAAAGGTAAATGGGGAGGGAAGGGTTTGTTTTTAATCTTTTTTAGTAACGTTTTTAACGTTACTTTTTTTTCTTTCTTTTTTTGTAGGTATTGGCTTAGGTTCCTTGTATGTGGATTGCACTCTGATCAGTAAGTTTCGAAAATGAAAGCTTTGAAAACTACTTTTTTTAAATCATTTTTTAAAAATTTTAATTAATTTTTCTTTCTTTCTTTTGTAAATGCTAGCTTCAGTTACTTGTGGATATTAGACTGGTAAAAATATAATACCAAATGATTTATTATTTTTGTTTTTTTAAATTTTAACACAGTTTTTATAAAATAAGATTTATTAAATATATTAAATAAATAAAATTACAAATTAAAATATTGTTATAGTAAACGACTCTATTTATCTATTATTGACCAATCAAAATTTAGCCTGATCTTTATGCACGTGATCTGATCTTAATATGCATAAATTATTAAACGCGTTTTGTTTATTTTTTCAAATACACTCACTCTCTTTCTGCTTTCTCCTTACTCTTTTTACAAGTACATTTTATTTTTATGATTATTGTATTTTTGACATTGTACGAACTATATTTTATTTTACTCTTTAGTATTACTAACACTATACTACTTTTTTTTTTTAATATTTATTAATGTTATTTCTTTTATATTTACTAATATTATTTCTTTTATATTTACTAATGTTATTTCTTTTATATTTACTAATGTTATTTCTTTTATATTTAGTATTTACTAATGTTATTTCTTTTATATTTACTAATGTTCTTTTATATTTATATTTTACTAACATTATCACGTATTTTTCTTTTTTTTATATATATATTCATATTACTAACTTTTATATTTGTACTTTACTATACTAACTTTAAAAAATTATGAATGTTTTTTATTTTAGATATTAATTATTTAATAATATTACACTTTTAATAAATATTATATACTGTAATAAATATTATATACTGTAATAAATATTATATACTGTAATAAATATTATATACTGTAATAAATATTATATACTGTAATAAATTTATTATTAGTTATATGGTTAATAAAAAGTTATCAATTGCCATCAATAAACTACCAATCAGTCATCATCAAATGACCATCAAATGACCATCAAATTAACCATAAAATAACCATAAAATGTAACCATCAAATTGACCATAAAATGACCATTGATTGACCATCGATTGATCATCAAATTGACCATAAAATGACCATCAAATGACCATCAAATTGACCTATAAAATGACCATCAATTGACCATTAAATTGACCATAAATGCCCATCAAATAACCATCAAATTAACCATAAAATGACCATTGACTGACTATCGATTGATCATTAAATTGACCATAAAATGACCATAAAATGACCATCGATTGACTATTAATTGACCATCAATCAACCATCAATCAACTATCAATCGGGCTAGCCGATTGGTAGCCGATTGGTGTCAGATTTTGGCGGAAATCAGCCATCAATCGGACAGGCCGATTGGTATCAAATTGAACAAATCAGATACCAATCAACCATCAATCAGGTACCCGATTGATGACTGATTGATATCCGATTTGACATCTTTCAACCTGTGTCACGAGATAATACAAGATAATATTTTAAGTTTTTTGCACTGAATTTATATAGTAACTTTTTGCAGTTCTTAGACAGATCACAAATTAAAGTTTTTTTTATATTGTTAAACAATTTAAAGGAATAAAATATATAAATTTTTACATAATGAAGATTGATAACATTTATTATTTATTAAATCTTAATTAGTTAAACTGTTGATTGGTAAACTAAATTCTAATTAAAAGGCTAAGCCATATTTTTTTCTTTAATGTTATTATTTATCCAACTTTTAACACATAATGACACCCTTACAGTTTCTGGTTGCAGTTGATTTTGAATTTTCGTAATTGTGTTTCTGATAATAGAGAATGCTAATTTTGAAATAATAAATACAAAAATTAAATTAAAACCAATAAATTATTTGGATTATTTCAAATAAATTGATATTAAAGATATTGAGTTATTTATTTGCTAACTACTATGTAATAAACTTATTCTGTTCACATGCAATATTTGTAGATTGTATTATCAGATAATCTCTCATTATTAATGAGAGTATTAAAAATTCAGCGAAGTGAGCTTGTCACCAGAGTAGTATTTTTATATTCTCATCACAAGATAATGTTAAGTATCATTCTATTTCTGCAAAATCAGGATTATTTAAAGGTGAGATTTCAGCTTGTGCTGCTTTAGTAACTTTTCCTAAATGCCATTTTTTTAGTTGATAAAATATTCTCTTTCTGATGTATTATTATTTTCATTAGAAATGAAAGTTAATAATTGTAAAACTTTACTATAATAAAGGGAATATTTTTCTTTTAAGATATTAATCGCTTTTATTGTTAGTTCTAGGTCTCTGATCAATTTAGTTCAGTTCAGTTTTTGCAAAAACTGATACTAAACTGAATTGATCAGTATCAGTATTAATGATTACCAAAACCAACTGGTAATTACCAAAAACTGAACTGATTTACCAAACATTCTTAATAAAAAAGTTTTTCTTAAAAAAAAAAGTTGCAAAATGATTTTTTTATCAAATCATCTATAAAAAAATGTTTTAAACTGTTTTTTTAAATAAATTAACTGTAAAAAAATGTTTCATAACATTTTTTATTAATTTGCAAAAAAAAACTGTTGTGAACTACTTCATAAAAATGTTTTGCAATATTTTTAAATAAAATAAAAAAATAATGTCATGAAATATTATTTTTTATATTAAATCGTCTATGTAAAAAATGTTTCACAACATTTTTTATAAGTTTTACAAAAAAAACATTTTGAAACATTTTTTTAAATAAATTATTTGTAGAAAAATGTTTTGTAACGTTTTTTATTAATTTGCAAAAAAAACTATTGCAAAACGTTTTTTATATCAAACTACTTCATAAAAACATTTCACAATATTTTTAAATAAAAGAAAAAATAATGTTACAAAATATTTTTTATATCAAACTACTTCATAAAAACATTTTGCAACATTTTTAAATAAAAAAAAAAATACCATTGCAAAATATTATTTTTTATATTAAATTGTCTATATAAAAAATGTTTTGCAATATTTTTTACAAGTTTTGCAAAAGAAAACATTTTAAAACATTTTTTTTTAAATAAATTATTTGTAGAAAAATATTTCACAATATTTTTTATTATTGCCGTTTTCAAAATGGTTGATTTTAATGGTTTGTATATAATAAAAAAAACACAAAAACACAAAACACAAAAAATACAAATTTAAAAAAGAAAAATTTTATAATTCTGGCCAAAATTATACATAATTTCAATAAATGTAGGTGATCTATATCAAAAATTTCCTTTTTGGAAATTTTGTGTAATACAAATTCCATTTTGATAAAAATTAAAATTTCTTTTTTTGAAAATTTGTGTAATACTATGTGACTTTGATTGGCCAATAATAATAAAGTATATTTTTAGAATTGTGTTTTTGTGTTTTTTGTGTTTTGTGTTTTTGTATTTTTTTTATTATATACAAACCATTAAAATTAACCATTTTGAAAACAGCAATAATTTGCAAAAAAAACTGTTGCAAAACTTTTTTTTATATCAAACTACTTCATAAAAATGTTTCGCAACATTTTTAAATAAAGAAAAAATAATATTGCGAAACATTATATATATATATTTTATATTAAATCGTCTATGTAAAAAACGTTTGCAATGTTTTTTACAAATTTCACAAAAAAAACAGGAAAAAATAACGTTATGAAATGTTGTTTTCTATATTAAATTTTCTATGTAACATTTCACAACGTTTTTTTTAATAATAAAAAAATGTTTTTCTTATAAAAAAAATGTTATTATTATTGGTAAATCAGTTCAGTAAATTGCAAAACTGATACCAAAACTGAAAGTTTCAGTTTGATAAATCATAAAACTGAAACTAATCTGATACTGAAACTGATCAGTATAGTTTGGTAATTACTGAAACTGATTAGAGTCCTAGTTAGTTCATCTAATTCAAATAGGATAATTTTATTTCACATATTCAAGATTGTAGCAATTGTAATTACACCATTAAGAATTATCCAGTATTTCTTGATTTTTTGATTTATTGAATCAGTTAATATATATTGATCACTTTTTATATAGTATTTTATGATCCTGAATTTTATTAAAATAGAATCATACATCAGCAATGGTTAAATATTTCATTATATCAATGGTTAAATATTTCATTAGAATCTGAAAGATTTTTAGTGGCTCTTTTAAGTGATTCTAAAATAATTATTATTTCCTGCAATTAAATTTATTAAAAATAATAACAGAAATAAGTGATTAATTATATTGATTAAAATTTATTGATTTTTAAAATATAAATTTATTAATTTACATTAAATAAAATTCAGGTACTTTTATCCCTATTCTCTACTACCATTATTCTGTATTTTTATGTCTCTGTTATTTTATTTACTTTAATCTTTGTTTATGCTATAGAGAATGATATTAATTTTTGTATATTTTTATATTTAATTGCAAACATCCTTAATGTCATTTCTATTTATTAAAATTTACAAAACATATAATAGGTGGAGTTCCACCTTATTTTTATATCAACTTCAGGCTGAAAATATTTGATTTTTTCCATAAAATATAAATCGTATAAATCATTATATAACAAAACTGAATTCTTGATTTTCAACATCAACTTATGCATGTTAAGAATTTTTTTGTCAATTATCTTCATTCCTTGTTTAGCTACAAGGTTAAGAATATGTGCTGAGTAGTGGTAATGACTAAAAGAAAAACTTATCATTTAAAGCCTTTTTAATAACTTTTAACCGCATATTAGCATCGCAGATTCATTATTAGTGGTACGTATTACAGCTTTACTCACTAAATTGAACTCACAAAGAATACTATTAATTGCAATTACTATTTAATTTCTGTATAGTAAGTTTTAAATGAAATAATGTCAAGTAAAAAATGCCAAAGAGTCTAATTTTTGTTAACATAATAAATAGTTAAACCAAGATATACTTCATTGCTTAATGTTGATATTCACATATCTGTAGTAAAGAAGATTTTTCCATGTATTTTTAATATATCATAACAAATATTTAGACATTATTTGTCAAACTCTTGGATTACCTTCTTTTTAATTTGATAACAGTCAGGAATTTTATAGTAAAAATCAAAAATATTTATCATTTTGATAAAATTTTCATTTTCTACAATACTGAAAGGCTGTTGGTTACTAATTATCTAAGTAACAATCATGTCATCCTGCTTTAATTTCTTTTTTTTAAACCAAGGATCTTTACATTTAAATTTTAAAGTTGTTTGCTTTCAAACTTTTTTGATTATTATATAGTGTTGCTCAAAAGATACCATTCAATACTAGAGTTTCTTAATTTAATAGAAAACATAAAACTGCATATTTTACATATTAGTACTTTTAAGTGAGAGGGATTTTTACAGTTTACATATTTTTATATTAAAGCAATTTTATATGAATTTTCAGGCTCATCTATTTTATCATTTATATCATCAATATTTGAAACAAATGCGTTATCTGAACTGTTAAAAGAACTGCTCATTATTTATGTGATATATATTAGAATTTTAAATATTAATTGGCATATCAGTATATTACTTAAGTATTATAATTATTAACATTTCTAAAATTCTATTGGATAGGATTTTTTAAGACCAGATTTTTATTGGTCTTAAATCCAAACCTAAAGATCTGTGATCCCAGTCTTAGGATCAAATCTTTAGATCCAAGACTTAGAACTTTATCATCTTTAGCTTCTGAAGGTAATTAAGGGAGAGTGAAATTTTTTTTACTTAAGTTTAATACAAGAATATTATTAATGTTTTTTTTATTTCCATTTTATAGGTTTTCTGGCTTTTGAGTTAAAAAAAAATCATCAGATTATTTGGCCAATCTGATCAATCTGATTATCTGTAAAAAAATAAACTGGATTATCTGATCAAACCAGTTAACCAATCAACTGGTCATTATCTAATCAAACTGATCAAACTGATAATTTTATCTAAATTATTTGCAAACTGTTTATTTTTTAGTTAATTTGGATGATCCATTTTTTGATCAGATCAGATGATGGATTGAACAGATTCTACTAGAGTATACTTCTAACCTATTCAGTTTGAGGAGATGAATCACTACCAAAAAACTTAAAAATCCTAAAGTAATATTATTAAATCTTAAAGCAGAGAAAAAATTAAAATAAAAAAACAATTCTTTTATTCATGCTCTCATAATCAATAACATTGCCAGTACATTTAATGCTTCAATTCTTTTAAAGAATATTGACCAATATTTCCATAATGACAATAAGATAGTCTATGTGAAACTACTTGTCAAAAATTTCAAAGAATTTATAGAACTTGAGATTAACAAAAAGGATTAAGAGATAATTATTAATAACAGTTCTTATAAAAGCATACTTTATATGGTTAGAATTTTCAATCATAGATGTAAAGATCATTCTTTCATAAAAATAAAGTCCAAGATATATTATTTAATTGACAGCATTAGGATCTTTTTAAAAAAATTAAAATATTAAATATTCTGAAGAATACAAAAAGAAAAATATTGGAAAGAACTATTACTAGCTTCCTTGAGTTATAACAATTTTTTATCAAAAATTCAGACATTAAACTTTTAAAAAATAACTTGCATACCATTATAGTTTTTATTATCATTAAAGATTTAAAAAAATGCAAAATTCTTAAAAATATTTGATTAATTAAGATAGATCAAATTTTTATAAATTTGTGTCTGCTTATGCTTTAAAATAGGATTTAAACTCAAGGAAACAGTTCTGTCAGAAGGAAATTCATTGAATTTAATGAAAATATATTCCACTAAAAGTATATAAAGTTTATATTGCTTAAAATCTAAAACATATATATAGATAATTGCAAAATAAATTCATTATAGAATTTGCTTCAGAAAGTGATCTCTTCAATATCTGCAATAAAAAAGTGTATTTCTAGGATTATATAATTATAGATAATCTGTGTAATTATAATATTAAATGATTAGATAAAGACAAAAAACTAATAGGATTGTTCCAATCTAACAACCAATCTTTGGTTAAGAGCTAAAGTTAGTTAAAATTTCATAAAATAAGGTCTTATAATAACTTACCATACATCAAGAAGAGCATATTACTTCTTTACTTTCTTTTAGTTCTAATTCAGTTTATAAGAAGATATATGTTAAAGGATTACATAAGACATTATAAATCTTTATAAAGCATAACCAAGAAACTAATACTAATACTATAATTATTTCAATAATGTTTACTAAATTCTATAAACTTAAAGTTATTAAAGATACCAATAACATCAATATGAATTCCAATATATCAGCCTTTTCCTCTATCTAATATAATAGGATTATTGAAGATAAAGATGTTAGCTGTAATTTAAAAAAGTGCTGTAATTAGAATTTTGATCAGTTCAGTTTAGTTCAGTTTTTGCAAAAACTGATATCAAACTGAATTGATCAGTATTGGTATTAATAATTACTGAAACCAACTGGTAATTACCAAAAACTTTACCAAACATTATTAGTAAAAATCGTTTTGCTTTATTTTTTTATTAAGTTAGTAAAAAAACATTGCGAAATGATTTTTTTTTATCAAATTATCTATAAAAAAACATTTCACAACATTTTTTTATTAAAGTGAAAAAAACGTTATGAAATGTTTTTTTTATATTAAATTATTTTATAAAAAGTTTCGCAACAATTTGCAAGTCTCTCATTTTAAAACTTTTTTTTTTTAATTAAATTATCTGTAAAAAAACATTTTGCAACATTTTTTTATTAATTTTGTAAAAAAACATTGCAAAACATTTTTTTTTATATTAAATTACTTCATAAAAAACATTTCACAATATTTTCAAATTAAATGGAAAAATAACGTTGCAAAATATTATTTTTTATATTAAATTGCATATATAAAAAATGTTTTGCAATATTTTTTACTAATTTTGCAAAAAAATATTACACAACATTTTTTTAATTATATTTATCTAATAAAAAACGTTTTTCAAAAAACATTTTTATTATTAGTAAATCAGTTCAGTAAATTGCAAAACTGATACTGAAACTGAAAGTTTCAGTTCGATAAATTATAAAACTGAAACTGCTCTAATACTAAAACTGATCAGTACAGTTTAGTAATTACTGAAACTAATCAGAGTCCTAGCTGTAATACAAAATTTTTATATGTTGTAATTAATTAAGGCTATAAAAATCTTATAGCTGTAATTCAAAATTTTTTAAAAAATAATTAAGGCTAACATCTTTAATCAAAGAACCCAGAAGTTTATATTAATCACACACTTCTAAGCTAGTTAAACTTTTCAAAAACCCTGTTAATACAAATAAGAAATTGGTTAATCACAGTTTAAATTTAGCTTAACATTTAACCCTATCAACATCACAATAGACTCTTATGACTTATAATGAAGAATCAGCTTTAAACTTATTACTACATAAAGAAAGAATTATTTATATATATGAACATTTGATATAAAAAGATTAATTATATAATTTATACTCTAATTTTGTTTATTTTAAAATAGGTTTTTATAATATTAATAGTATTATAATTAAACTTTACAAATTATTTAATTTATTAGAATAGTGTATAGCTGAACATTTCAATTTTATGGGACTAGCAAAGACAAATGTAAATGCTTTACATGTCATTTATGAAATAGACCCATTATATAAAAAAATATATCAGATACTGGTTATATCACAGATCAGCATAAGAACTTTTTTACTATAAAATTTGTATAATAGTAAATTTTTGTTCCATTTTACATAATAATATATACTAAAATTTTACACATAAATTTAAAATATTTTAAAGTCTTTATATGTCAATTTTTATTAAAATTAAATACATATTGAAAAATTTTTATTAGAGATGACTTTTATATCTTATTCAATATATAAAAGATTTTAAATTTGAAAAAATACTTATTTATTATTTGATTACAGTATGTAATTTACGTCAAATATTCTTTTTATACTGTTAAAATTAAACTTATCTATGTAATTTTTGCAATGTTAATATAGACAAACTAGATAAAAAAACAAAAATCATAGATTTAATCAAAATTTTATTATCAAATCAACCTTTCTTTACTAAGTATTTTGATTTCTTATAAAAAATTATATGTATTTAAGTACTTAAAATAATATTTAATTTTCATACAAACTTGTATCCCAAGGTTAAAATCAAAAAAGTAGAAAAAGTTGGCCTAATATAAACTTCTCAAATAAGTATTATTTTGTTAAATAAAAGGTTGAAATAAGTAGATAAGAACCTAAAGAATAAAAATTTACTATAGTTCATAAAGGTTTTACTTAAGAGAAAACTTCAAAACATTTATGGTTTTGTGCAGATCATTTTTACAGTACAATTTTTTAATTAGTGATTGACATGTCATGTGACTAAAGATGGTCAACGATCCTGAAAGACCGTGATCTTGTCAGTCCTATACCTTAAAAAGACAGACCAGATCATCTCAGTATAGGACCGCAGTCTTCTGGTCTTATTTCACGTGACCAAAGACCAGTAAGACTGGTGGTCTTTTTAAGGACCGTGATCTTTTCAAGGACTATTGGTCTTTTTTTTTATCCTAAAAATTTTTTTTTTCAAAAAAAATTTTAAGTTCAGACTTCGAAAATCTTAGTTATATACTTCTTTAAACATTAAGGCAAGTTCTTATCTCATTGTTTCTTTTGTTTTTAGTTATATATTGAATTACTGTTACCGTTTTTCCTTCCTTCTTTAGGGCATCTTTAGAAATAGTTAGATTCAGTCAAAAGTTTGGTTTTTTAAGAACACCGGACTTCATTTGAATTTTCTGGAATGCTGGTACTAAAAATAAGCGGGAGTGTGAAGGTTTTTTTTTAACTATTTTAAAGAAACATATTTTAAAATGTTTCTTTCTTTAATTTTTAGGAACGTCAGGCTCCTTGTATGTGGGAGGTAAGTATGACTGGATAAAGATTACTTTTATTATTTTTTAAAGAAACATATTAATGTTTCTTTTCTTTTTATTTTTTTTTTTTAAGGAATACTGGTTTTTTGGATTTTCTGGACACTGATACTGGAGGTAAGTGGGAAATGTGAAGATTTTTTTATTGTTTCAAAAGAAATATATTAATGTTTCTTTTCTTTTATTTTTTAGAAACTCCAGGCTCCTTGGGTGCTGGAGGTAAGTAAGACTAGATGAAGATTTGTTTCTTTTTATTATTTTAAAGAAATATATTAATGTTGCTTCTTCTTCTCTTTTATTTTTTTAGGAACACTGGCTCCTTGAATTTTCTGAAACGCAGATATTGGGGGGTAGGCAAAATGTAAGGATTTTTTTATTCTTTCCAAAGAAACATTCATTAATGTTTCTTTTCTTTTTATTTTTTAGGAATACCGGCTCCTTTGATTTTCTAGAACACGATGCTGAAGATAAACAGAAGATGAAAACTTTTTTATTACTTTTAAGAAATAACATTAATATCATTTCTCTGATAGAATTTTTTTTATAAATGTTATAAACTTATATTTTTAATCAAATAATTATTAATTATAAAGTGTAAAATAAAATAAAAAAGAATTTAAAATTTAATAGATATTTAAATGTAAATAATTTTTTTACTATTTAAAAATTATTGTAATAAAAATAAAATAATATTAAAATCATCCAATTTTTTCTTGTTCAAGCTATGATTTTAGACACAAACATGCCTGTGCTGTTTCAGGATCCATTTTATTACGTGTTTGGGTGATCTGCTTTTTTGCAATTGAAAAGAATTGTTCGTATGAAACTGAGGTTGACATTATTGTTAAGTAATCCTGTGCCATTTTGACAGTGTAGGATACTCCATAGTATGGTTTTTCCACTATTCCAAAGGGTCTATTTCATCACCTGGAGGATTGGAATCAAAATAAATATCCAATTCATTTACAACAGGTTATGGGGTTTGATCTGATTCTGTTGTTAATAAATTACGAAAAAGAGATTGTGTTTCAGATGCTGATAAATTTACCAGTTGATGTCGTGAAGTTTGCTGAATAGTATGAGTTTGAGAAGGCAAAATAATATTGGATTCTTCATAATTGGATATTACTCTTTGAATTGGTTGTAAAATCTCATGTCGATTCATATTACCAAAAGATAAGTTTTTGTAACGAGAATCAAAAAAGGCTGGGATATGACATGCTTTATTAATTTCATCAAAATAATTATTAAAAACACGATTCATTTCATTTGACTGCTCTTGTAAAATATAATTATCATCTTGAAACTTATTTAAGTGAGCTTTTAAACCTGAAAAAAGCAATTTAATCTCACCAATAGTAGGATAATTGGATGCAGATATTACCTTTATTATTGATGCAAAAGGTGTTAATAAATTTGCCAATTCTGTTAATATCTCCCATTCTTCATCAGTTGGCCAATTATCACTTAATGTTTTAAGATTGGATTTTAAATTAGCTAATAAAGGTTTTATTTCTAATACTCGGTTAATCATATAAAATGTATAATTCCACCATGTAGTGCAATCTGAAAGGGGAGCCTTAAACTTAATTTCTTCAATTCGAAAGTATTCTTTTAGTTTATCTATTTGCTTAGGAGAGTTTCTAATTATATTAATAAATGTACATAGTTTTTTAACAGATTCAGGAATTATATTTGTATTAAATGCTGCTCCTACAACTAGATTTAAAATATGGGCTGAACAGCGATAATGGTGAAATTCTGATAAGTTAAGAGCCATCTTAATTTCTTGTGTTGCAGCCAATATTTTTACTTCATTATCACTTGTAATACCAATTAATCTATTTTCAATTTTTAATTCTATAATAACTTCAATTATAGTATTTTTTATTGTTATTGCATTATGAGGTGAAGAAATATATAATACATCTAATATAAAATGATCAAATTGCCATTTATTTTTTATAAAATGGATGGTTATTGCAAGAATTCCTAATGATGTAATTGATGTTCACATATCCATAGTCAATGAAATTTTAGAAGTGAAGAGTTGAAGATAATTATTTATTTGCTTCTGTGCATCTTTAAATTTATTCATAATCATGCTTTTTACTGTATATCGTGTAGGTAATTTATATCTTGGTTGGATAGATGATAAAAATTTTCTAAAATTTTTATTTTCAACAACTATAAAAGGTTGCTGATCAGTAATAATCCAATTAATAAAAAGCTTATATTTTTCTTGTTGCAATTCAGTAGCCCAGAATCCTAATCGTTTAACTTCAACATTTGATTTATATGTATCATAATCGACTTTGTGTTTTGCCTTTAAATGCCGTTCAAGAGTTATAGTAGAATTATTTGCTGAAAAATGTAATTGACAAAGATTATATATAATATAATTTTTAATATTATCTTTCTCCTCCTCACTTATTTTTTCAAAATATTCCCAAATTTTAGAATGATATGGTTTGGATTTTTCTGTGATTTCTGTTTCAGCTTCAGTTATAGTTTCTTCATTTTCTTCATGTAAAATTTCAGGTATATCTTCATGATTATCATCAACAATTTCAACAAAAGAATTAAATGGAAAGGTTTCATAATCATTTTGCTCCTCAGTTTCTTCAGCCATAATTTAAAAAAATCAGATTAAAAAATTATTTTTTTTTTTTTAAAAAAAAATACCGTTAATTATCTGTATATATAACTAATAATAAGTCATACAAATATATAAAGATTTTACTAACTAGTTTTGGCAGTATATTGGCAAATCATGATAATTTATATGAAAAATATATACATGATGGTGTAATTCAAAAAAGGAAATGATAACAATAGTTAATAATTAAGTTGCATTGTTTTTTTTTAAATTATGCCAAAAAATAATAATAGTTAATAATCAAGTTGCATTGTTTTTTTTTAAATTATGTCAAAAAATAATAATAGTTAATAATTAAGTTGCATTGTTTTTTTTAAATTACACCAAAAAATAATAATAGTTAATAATTAAGTTGCATTAAATAATAATTATCAATTGTTAAAATAAATTATTTATTTTTACCAATAAAAAAAAAATATACATTTTTAATTTCTTTTAAATAATTGGATAAATACAGTATTTACGTTAATTGTTTATATTCCATCTATAAACATATACCTGATACAGGATTAATATTGACTCAAAAAAAAAATAATCTTAAAGAAAAAAACAAAAATACCAATTTATAATTAGAATATCTTAGTATATATAATTAATAAAAAATAACAATGCAAAACAAAGAAAAAACTTACTCTATTTGAATTTACCATTCTGCTTATCTTATGATATTCCTAAAAAAAAATAAAAAGAAAGGAACATTAATATGTCTCTTTAAAATAATAAAAAAATTCTTGTCTTGCTTATCTCCAGTACCGTATTGGTGTTTCAGAAATCCAAGGTATTTGACATTTCTAAAAATTGGAAAGAAAAATAAAATTAATTTCAATATATTCTTTAAAATAATAAAAAATCCTCATCCTTTTCGCTTACCTCCAGTATTGACATTCCAGAAAATCCAAGGAGCCGATATTCCTGAAAAATAAAAAGAGAAGAAATATTAATATATTTCCTTTAAAATAATAAAAAAAAATCTTCGCTTTCCCTGCTTACCTCAAGTATCAGTATTTCAGAAAATCCAAAAAGCTGGTGTTCCTAAAAAAAAAATAAAAAGAGAAGAAACATTAATATATTTCTTTGAGATAATTACTTCTAGTACCAAAAATAAATTCTCCTTGTCACACTTATGATTTACCTCCAGTAGTCCAATACAGTACTTAGAAGGAAAAAGGAAAAAGGCGTTAATACTTCTTCTTTCCTTTTTAGTGTTGCTACATTTCTAAATCTAAAAAAAACACACTCTCAATATTATGTACATTTTTGAAATAAATTAAATAAAAGTGTTTTAAATTATAAAATTGGTTGGTCTTTATAATTTTTTGTAAGATGTGCATTAGTTAAATAACCTTGTTTAGTAGTAAAATTACTTTAATATGAAGACCGGTATGAGGACCTACATCAGTCCTGAGACCACTCTGACTGCGCTACAAAAAAAAAGACTGCGGTCCAATCTGATCTGTTCCAAAGACTGCCGGTCTAAAGATCGAGACAGACCAGTAGGACCGTTGACCATCTTTACATATGACATGACTGCTAACTGATATACTTTCTTTTAATTCTCTAAACAAGAAACCAAACAAGTTAAAAAATAATTAGTGGTTTTAATATGATAATAATTTAAAATATACTAGTTATTTTGCTAAGAATTTTATTTGTAATAATATACTTAATAAAGTTATTGACTGGTCTTCTAATAGTCCAGATCTAAATCTAATAGAAAATCTTTAAGGTATTGTTAAAAATAATATAAAACAAAAAATGCCAAAAAATATTAAAAATTTACGCCAGTTTACATAGTCAAAAAATAGAATAATATTTCACAATTTATTCTAATTGGATTAGTAAATTTAATAAAATACCAGTGTAAGCTTATTATAGAAAGTAATAGTAATTAGATTTATACTAAAAAATATAAATAAAATCAGTTGATTTTTAACTTCCAATTATATAAATTTTATTATACTTTGTATTATTGATTACTGTACAATAAGCAATTTTATAATTCCAGTTTTTTTATTTTAAGTTATATGAATTAAACATTAATAAAACATATATAAATCATTTAAAAAAAAATTAATACTGTACCATTCTAAAATTAAACAACCACTGAAAATAAGTAACCTATCAATTAATATAGTTCTGAAAGTAAACAACCCATAAATTTCTGAAATAAAATGTTAATAAATATAATAAAAAAATGATAAATAATGTTAAAACTATATTAACACTCTCAAAAAGTGGATAGTTTATTATGTAATGTAAATGCAAACTATACAAAATACAGAAATTATATCAAATACATTAATATTTATTGCTATTCGTAATTACCATAACCATTAATATTATTATCAACATCAGAATCTTCATCATTTAAGGAAGTTAAAATTTTATAAGTCTTAAAAGATTCAATAATCATTTCATCTGGAATTCCTTTTCAGATATATTTAACCTATCCACAAATATCAAATAGTCTAGCATAACGAAGATTTTCTGATGTAGTTGTTCCAGTACCACCTTCTGCCATCCAAATATGCCATTCTTTACGAAGATTGTCTTTAAATGGTTTATTTATTGTGGTTGGCATATGCTGATTAAACCACTTGAAATAACTGCCAAATCAATACTTTTATCATGAAATTTGGTTTTTACAGATTTTTCAAGATGTCCTTTGAAAGAATTGTATATCATTATAGTTGAGGTATTATTAATTTCCAATTGTTTTTTAACATAATCAATATATTTCTTCATTAGTTGAGCATCCATCCACCCATTTTGTTGAAACCAAACAATAACACTAGATGGAAACTGTTTATTATGTAGTAACTGTTTACCTTTAAAGATACAAATTGGTAAAAACTTTGTACTGTTTATAGTACAAATAATTGGATTAGTAAAATAAAAAAAAAATTGTAGAGTAATTCTCACTCGTGATAACTGTTAAAATAACTGTGAATCAGTTTTTTTCATTGCCAGTTTTGTGAATTTGAATTGTCTTTTCATCTCTATTATTAATTATAAAGTTTCTTGCTATGTCAAATCAAACAGGAGTTTTGTTCATATTGAGAATATTGGACAACTTAAACAATTTCTCAGTTTTAAGGCAGATGATAAACTCTTGAAAGCTTTTTAATAATTCACTGGTTTGTAATGGAAGCTTTTGTAAAATATTAGTTTGTCAGCATTGAAATAAATTATATTTCTTTATAAATGCAAATAACCAGTGACATGATATTTTAAATTCATTTGTTAAATCTTCATAAAGACTTATCATAACAGGTTTCTTTAAAATATTTAGCATTTTAACTTATATAATTGCATATGTAATACCTAATCCCTACTTCTCTTGTTCTATAATCCAATTATATAGTTTTTTTTTAGTTTCTGAATAAAAACATTTTTGACCAGAACTAACTTGTTTGCTATTTTGGTTTGGTTTATTCTTCTACTTTTTATTTGAATTAACCCAGCAACTAACCATGCTTTTATCAAGTTCAAAAAACTTTGCCGCTTTAATTATTCCATTTTCTTTAGCATAAGTAATAGCTTGTTTCTTTTGTTCAATAAAATATAAGTTATAGCATCGTTTAATAATTTTTTTATCAATAACTTTTTTATTAACAGCTCTATTTTATTTTCTTTTTCTTTATGGTGGCATATTGTGTAAAAAGTTTTTAAAATAAGAAAGAACAGTTTGTGTACAAATTAATCTATCACAATTTATTTATTGATCACGTTGATTATGAAATTATGTTACATTATATACATGAAGCTTTTAATTCGTAATTTTTTTTATTTTTCTTTCAAATTTTTACAAAAATAAAAAGTACTCAAAATTAAACAATTCTATAGCAAAAAAGAGTTGTTTAATTTCAGACATATGCGCCGATTTGAGAAATTTGCTGATCATTAATTATGTGGCGCAGTACTGATTAAAATCGATCAAAACCGTCCCTACATAAGAAAAAATAAGCCAAAAAAATATTTAAAAAAACTTTTAAGACCTTTTCCAAAAAAAATTTACCTCTTTAACCTGAAACCAGTAGAAGAAATTTCTAAAAAAAGGAATAAAAATATTATAAAATTAGTTTATTTAAAAAAAAAAGTAAGAATAAGCACCAGAATAATGATTTAACGAAAAAAAATTGATTGAAAAATAATTAATAACGAATATCAAATAGATTTTAACTAAATAAACTAATCAATATATAATTTAAATTCACTAAAACATCGTTATTAATCTTAGAATTATTTATTTATTGAAAGATTATTTTTGAATAATTTTGCTGCCTAAATAAATTTTTTTTTATAAACTATTGAAAAAAAAATAAAAAAATAGCTCCAAGTTATATTTAATGTAAAATAACTACTAATATACTTGCCAAAATTCTCAACTTACATAATGTAAAAACTGGTGGAAAAGTTTGATGGGGAAGTTGATGGGGAGTTTAATATGGAGTTTACGAAAGAAAAAAATTTTTTAACGCTACTTTTGTTGAAGTAATTTCTCGATATTTGTGTCATATGATCATGTAGCACAAGAGTGATCCTTTTTGTGAAACTTATTTAACTTAATTTTTATCTAATTATCATCAAATTCCTTAATTTAGGCTAATTTTGTTAATTCCGAAAATCGGCGGATATGAATGGTATAGTATATAATATTATATAATTTATTATTTATATAATTTGTTAATATAAATTATTTGTTAGTTAGTAATATTTTATAATTTATAATTTTGTTATAAAATTTTAATTTAAATTAAAATTATAAATTTGACTAGTATTATAAATTTTATTTTTAATTAGGGGCATGCCAGAAATCAGCTGATTTAATAGGGGGGTAGGGGGTTAACCTAAAAATCAGGTTCCTATGATTGGCTATAAATTATATAATATATTATTATTATTTATATATTAAAATAGTTTTTTGCAATTATCTTGCCATCTAATAGCTCAATTTATCTAAACTTTTTTTTATTTTGTAAGGCTTATTAAAAGCTATAAAACAAAAAAATATTCATAAAAATTGGATTACTAGATCACGAGTTAATTATATAAATATAATTACATATATTATTATATATTTTTTTAACCAATTAAAATGCGATCAGGTGGGGGGATGAGGGGGTAAGGGCTACTAATTGAAGGAAATCAGCTGATTTCTGGTACGCCCTTTATAAAAGTTTAAATTAACAGAAATTTTTAATTAAAATTATAAAAATTACATGTTTTAATATGATAAAATAATAAAATAAAAGTTATATTTTAAAGTTATATGGTTTTATTATATGTTAATATTAATTTAAATAAAATAAAATAAAAAATTATATTTATAATATAACTGAATATAAAAAACTATTATTTATTAATAATTATAATATAATCATAAAAGAAATAATATTTTACTGACTGGTAAATTATTGCAGTTTTTAAATTGCTAAAAACTGATCAATTATAATAAAAAAACTTTAAAAATATCAAAAATAAGCAAAAATATCATATTTTATATGTAATATATATAAAAATTTTTTAATCTGCAAAATGTTACCTATTTTTATATTACTTTATATTATTTTTTTTTTACTTTTCTTTTGTTTTATTAGAGTTTACCACTAATTTACATTGTATTACTATTATAATACCAATTTTCTATTTTTTTTATATCTATTTTTATATTATACAATATATATAATAATATACAATATATTATAAAAATCAATTAATTTGTAATTTTTGCTTATTTTTATTTTTTTTGTATTTTCAATTTTTTTATTATAATTGATTAATAAGATGCAATTTTTAGTAATTCAAAAACTGCAATAGCTAAAATTTTAAATATAGATTGTATAATTTAAAATTAATTAAAATTGCATATTGGAATTAATATAATTCTATAATTTTATTTAAAAGCTAAAAAAAAAAAATTTTAATAAAAATATGTATTAGTAAATTTATATTTTTAGCATGCATTAATATTAGTCAAAAATACATTTTATTATATATAAAATAATTTTGTGGCTATTAGATTAAATTTGGTAATCTAATTACTGGATAAGGTTTTATGATCAATGTAAATAAATAAAATACAGTATATGATTTTTTAATAATATATAACAAATTTCAAAAAAAAAAAGACAAAGAAAATCAAATATAAAGTTTAATTTTAGTTTTGTATGATCTTCATGATGCAACGTCACACACGTACATAATGATAATTTTAAAGTATAATAATTAGACAGATGCATATCATTTTGGCATCAGAGAGTTTCAAACTATTCCGATTTCCTTGTTTAAAGGATGAATACGTACGTAAAGATGATTTACGCGTTAACGCGTTTACAATAACTACGTTAGTCCATTTAATCCATTAAATTACCACAATAGCAAATATGAAAAGGATCGCCGGAAAAACTCGTTTTTTTGCAAACCATTAAATGAGAACGAGAATGGGAACTACATTACCAATGAAATTTCAATTCTACGATCACTATAAAAAATGATAAGCTATGTGGAGTTTTTAATCCGGCTACGGTCTTACGGAGTTATTTATAAAAAAAATATCCGATAGACTTGATTATATTAATAACTTTGTCACTTTACTCTCTGTCTTCTTGTTTTAGAAACTTTTTTGAAAAAATTCCTTTCCTGTTTGCTATTAAAAAATATAAATATAGAGTATTTGTATCCAAACCTCAATTTTTTTTTATTCGCATAATTTATCAATTTTAAAAATGAGTTCAACGAAAAGGTCTTATAATGAAACGATATCTTCTAATTCTTCCTTTTCTACTACCTTAAACGACAATAATGATTATGTAGTATTGGAAGAACAACAGAAGGTTGAACAACAAGAGGTTGAACAAAATATGGATATAGAAGAACAAATTCAACAAGTTGAGGAAGAAAATTTTGTTAGTAGGAGAAAAAGAATAAATACTGATAAAAATGATTTACTTAAGCCAAATACAAATAACCATTCGTTTCAATCATCAACACTAATTTCTTCAACAAGAAATACACTAAATAATTCTTCTTCGAGTAATACATCTTCTAATTCTCTAAATTTTATTGCTTCAGATACTGTTTCTTCTCCAACAACATTTCAAAATAATTACATTTCTCCGAAAGATTCTTTTAACAATAATACGAATGATAACAATTCCTCTAAATCTACGTTAAAAGTATCAGAAGATACGAAAGCACTAAGCCCAATTGATTTGTTAATGTCGTCACCCCCAATTTCCACTTTAACATCAATGACAAGTCAAACAAGAAATACTTCAAATACTTCACTAACTTTAACAACTCAAAATCCGGATACATGGGACTTTAATTATACTAATTCTTCTGACTCTCCTTACAATGCCGTTTCAAATTCTTCTTACGATACCGCTTCAAATTCATCTTACAATACTGCTTCAGATTCATCTTACAATACTGCTTCAGATTCTCACACAGAGAATACAAGAAACTTTTTTTCTCGTATTGGTGATTTAATTCGTACCGATTTAAGTGCAACCTCAAGTCACGGACCGTTTAGTCCGATTTATCCACAAATTTATGATAATGAAGGAGTGGTATTTGCTACAGAATCATTTAATTATTTAGTACAATTATATGAATTTTGCGATAATGGTTCAACAAAATTACAATCAAATATAACTTCGATATTAAGAGATTTAGTTTTATTGATAAATAATCAACTAGATGGGTTTGATATACCATTTATTGAACATCATAAATGGAATGGATCGCATTTTTACGGCCCTATTGATGTTGTGTCTTTATTAGATCAATTAGATGATGGTCTAGGCTTATCATCTGCCAAATATGTTTGTGGGTATGATTATATGAGAACTTTCGGATCCGTTTTACAGTATGGTTGTCGTAAAACATATCGTAAAAATGAGAACCAAAGCCTATCTTCCTCTGAATCTTCATCTACGTCTATTACCTCTGACCTTAGACACGCCGTATTAGATATAGACGCTGAGAGAGAAGCTCAAAATTTTTTAGAATTATTAGCTGAAGAAGAAGAAAACGGAGAAGGTAATAGTACCGAACAAGAAGAAAACGAAGAAGATAATGATACCGAACAAGAAGAAAACGGAGAAGATAATGATACTGAACAAGAAGAAAGTGATTCTTTCATTGAAATTTCTAGAGAAAGTGATGATGACGATTATTCTCTTATACAAAATTTTGCTTCAGCTAGTATACGCCAACGTACTGATACATTCGGCAATCCTATAAATCAGACAAGAACAACTTCTACTCGTCATATATCAAGAGTTTCTGTTAATAATGACGGTAACGAAACTGATTATTCTCTTGACGAGAGCGGTAATTTAACTGAATCTACTTATGAAGAGATTGACATCTCTGATATTGAAAGTATTGCAACTGATTCTACCGAGGATGGTTGGCATAATGTTTCAAGAGATAATTAATTTGATATTTTATAATTTTATTTTATTCCTTTTGCTTTTTTTTTGTATTTTTTATTTCTTTTCTTTTCTGCTTTCTGCTTTGAAAAATATAACATTCACATTCAAAATTAAATAAAAAGTATTATTAGTAAGCAAAAGTTTTATAAATAATAAATTTTTATTAATATTGTAATTCCACTAATAGACAAGTAGCTAGGGGGTCTAAAAGGATGATTTTTGCATAAGGTCAGGGTATTTTGCTCCTATAGCAATTACAACTTCTTCCACGTGATGACAAACGTTCTGTATAGCTAAATCCCATTTAGCCCCTAGCACGCCTCCAACAGATTTACCATGACCACCTCCATAACTACTTTCAAAGAATATTAACCTTTCGATTTGGTCAATTGTGCCTTGCATACGACCCTGTTCAATCATTGAACTTGCAATTTGTTCTGCTTGATCGGGAGAAATTGCAAGTAAAGAGCCGAGTTCTTCAAACATAATATTATTGTAAATCATTGAAGCCGATAAAAGATTATGCTCAATAACAGCCCTATCAAGTACTGTTGTACCATCTGCTAGTCTTGCTTTTTGATGATCTTTAAGTGTTTCTGCAAATCCTTTAACCTCATTTGGTCTTAATACTCGATCAAGGTACATTTTTTCAAGAATTGGAAAATGTGGTAAACGTTGAACACGTTCATCCTTATAAAGTGTTGCCAACATGCGTGAACGTTGTGGTCCTGCCCCCGCCAATACAGCACATGTTATGGCTGCATTCCTTTTAAATACGGCAACAAATTATAATTAAAGTCATGCCGTATAAAAAAAAGCATTTCGTGGTAATTTATTTCAAGCTTAGTTACTTACAGACAATTTGTGCGATCATCTGGTGCCAACTCCGAAACATAACTTAATTCATGATATTTTGAACTGGCTTCCAAGAATTTTCTTTTGAAGTCAAATATCTTGGCTTGTGACAGTTTGAATGTAAGATTAATCACTTGATCTTTACAGCTAGGAATTAATAAAGCAGCACGGCTAAGGTATGTTTCAGCTGATACTGCTTCATCTTCTTCCAAAAGGAGTTGGACAATCTTGATATAAATTTTTAATTTATATTCTTCAGGTATAGTTCTAAAATGGAGTGAAGGTAAAAATGTAATAATGAAAATAGTTAACATAGATCATTTAGTCTTTAAATTACCGGTGTCCAGAATCAAGTGGAATTCCCTGTAACACTTTGGCTGCTTCAACCCAATCTTCTTCATTTTCGTAGATTTCCGCCAATTTCTCGCGAAGTGTTGAAATCTGCAAACAATAACACGCGAAAATAATTAATTTATTATAACGTAATTGAATAAATCATAAAATATACACCTTACCTGTTCTTCAAAACTAACAACTCTAGGTTGAACTTTATTTAAAGCAAAGTGAAGAACACGTTTCTTAATTTCCGGGTTACTAATTTTATCGACACCTTGTACAAAATCACTTAATACTTGACGAGAAATAACCAAGCCAACTTGTTCCTGTACAATATGTTCAACAAAAGCTTCTAAATTATCTGCGAGTAAAGTGTCTTTTGTTGTAGATAAAATATTTTCAAGTAAAGAACGATATTCTGCAGTTTTATCCTTTTGAGAAGGGATTGATGCAATGTTTGCAAGTTTTTCATTAATATTAGACATTTTTCTTTTTTTATTGTGATTGAACTTAATAAGCGAAAAAAAGAGATTTTTTTCGTTGAAGAGCCGGAGGATTTTTTATTGTACAAATTTCCCTATTTATAAAAAATGGTTGTATTACAAATCATGTGATTGTGAGATAATGAATTTTTTTTATGATAATCATAATTCATAACTATTCAAACCGAAGATCCTCCATATAAAAATTTCCCCGATCTTTTTTTTTTTTTTTTCCTTCTTATTTAGCACCTTTTTATTATTAATAATAAATGACGACTTCAGGTCAATATAATAAAACGAATTCAAAACCACTACCAGGACATGGTCATATAGTATGTCACTTATCTTCTTCGGCGACCAGACCTTCCTTTACAACTTTTCGTGCTTCATATCCAATAAAACTTTTAACACCTAAAGTACATAGTCCATATTTAGCAGCAGCCTATGTTATAACATATGGAGGAGGAATGGTATCAGGAGATTCTATTTTTCTTTCAGTCGAAATCCATCCAAATGTTAATTTAATGTTATTAACACAAGGTTCAACTAAAATATACAAACAACGTCCCGGAAATATATTTGTTAATAACAATATTTTACTAAACGGTGAAGAAGAATTGAAAATCTCCGAGGGAACTCGACAAAAACTTAATTCGTTCATACATAAGAATGCCTTATTGCTTCAATTACCTGAACCAACAACTTGTTTTCGTGATGCTGATTTTACTCAACGACAATTATTTACATTACAAGATGTTACTTCCTCTGTTATTATACTTGACTGGTTTACTTGCGGTAGAATGTCCCGTGGTGAACGTTGGGATTTTTTTAAATATGATTCTGGTATTGATTTAATTCTTGATGATAAATTAATTTTTCGCGACGTTGTATTATTAATGAATGATAATCAAAATAAATTGAAAAAACGATTAGAACCTTATGAATGTTATGCTACTTTAGTTTTATATGGACCAAAAGTTATACCTTTAATTAATTTTATAATAGAAGAATTTGATAAAATTGTTATTGGTAAAGTTGATAAGATGCCTGAATTAGTTTGGTCCGCATCTATTCTTGACGAGAAACAGAATATAATAAATGGTGTAGTCGTTAAAGTTGCTGGAATAACAACTGAACTTGTAAGAGATTTTTTAGTTAAGTTTGCTCTTAAAAATCTTAAGGATGTAATCGGCGAAAATTTATTTGAACGAGCTTTATAGATTATTGATATGAAAACACTCCCTTCATGTTTAGCCTTAAGTTGGATTCGTATTAAGAGTACATATTAAAAGTACATAATAAAAGTACATTATCTTTTAATAAATTTTGATAATTATAATTAGTTAACTTTGTGAAATTACTTAAAGACTTTTAATGATTTTAAAAGTGAAAATCGTATTTGGAGGACGCAGATTGTAACCTGAATTAAGAATAAAAAATTTAAAATATTAGTTGTAAACAAAAGGAGAGAGAAAAAAAAAAAAAAAAAGAATCATACAAATGATTATTTCATCTGAATTTTTCTCAATATATCTCGAGTTCTAGCAGAGGCATAAATTAGAAAAAGCGAATTCTTAGAAATCTCCATTCAAAACGAAATTTCCGTAAGCGATTCGGGAAACGTCTTCTTTAGCAGCATTTTTTGAAATTTGAGGTGACCCAGAGAATCTTTTTGCCCCGACATGAACGTGAGCGATAATTCCTAAGTAGAAGAAGTTATCTGTTATAAAACCGCCGCTAGAACTCATATATCCTTAATATTATAATAATTACCATCATTATTAGATTGATACTCATAATTTATTGTCCAATGCTTTTTTCCCGCCGCGTCGTGAAGCAGTGTGATATACTTTTTTACAAGTGTGAAAATGGTCGAAATTATAAATTAGTAATTGAGAAATACGAATGACATTAAATATTTTATTTTAACTACCTTAATTTCCTTTTTCATTCTGAACTTGGCACGCAGATTTTTCATTTGTTCAATTTTTTTCTTAATTTCCTCTTCTTCACGAGATTTAATTTCATGGAATAAACTATTAAAAGCGCGAGTTGCTACATGATTTTTTGCATCGGATTTTTTTGAGAAACCCGTGTCGGGTTCCCATGATCTTTGATCGACACAACATTTGTAGTAATTCAAATGATTGTTAGGCCCACTTTTTAGATAAAATCGGGGATGACCGAAACTATACTTTTGACAAAGTTCAAGGAGCAAGACTCGCATTGACTTTGGGGATGATAACATTCGTTCTGCATTATACCATTTGACGATTTCAGGAGTTGTATCGACCAGATAGTTATCTTTTGCAATTCTGGCCTTTTGAGAACCAAATTTTTCCAAGACATGCAAAACTTTTAAAAAATTAAAATGATGTTTGGACTCTATAGAATCAGCACACAGTGTCGCTACTTCTTCTTTCGATTCCTTTTTATTATTTTTTGGATGTGATTTCCAAGATTCACCTAGATAATTAAGTTCTGCGACATAACCTTTTGGTCTCTTAATAAGAGAAAACTTGTAATTAGGCGGATCTTGAGTTTTAATCACTTGATGATACGTATTTAAGAAAGTGCACGGATTGACAATAGATGCAATTGGTCGTTTAGAAGGGTTGGTTATACTTTCAGTAGGTTGCGTAGCAGGAGCAGAAGAAGTATTTGTCGTATTAGAAATTGTTAAAACATTACTTGTTCCTACAGTAGAACGCGTAACAGGAGCAGGAGCAGAAGGAGCATTCGTTGCATTAGAAACTGTTAGACCGCTGCTGCTTGTTCCTGCAATAGAACGCGTGGCAGAAGCAGAAGGAGCATTTCTTGTATTTGCTGTATTACTAATTGGCATTTTTGATATTTAGAGATACAGTATGTGCTTAAAAAAAAAAAATGGCTAGTGAATGAATTTCATTCTACGCGTATTTTTGATGCTTGATTGTGATACATGTACGTTATACGTCATATATCACAAATTCACAATCAGCTAACTTTTATGATAACCAATGACATAGCATGTGATATTTTAATAATGTTGGATGGTCATGCAGATCGGCGGATATGACCCCATTCCGAGTCATTTTAACAATTTCCCACGATCATATGTTAGTACATGATATCATATTTCTCGTACGCCAAGAGAAAGTTTTTAAGCAGTAATGAATTTTTTTTTTTCAGAATAATTATTTTCTTTTTTTCCGAGGAGAAAAAATATGAGTCAAGAAAATACACCTTCTACAAGTGAAGGAAAAAATATCAGTTTTAGTGTGCCTCAAGGTTCTAGCTCCGAAAAAAAAGACATAAAATGTAATGAATACATTATTTAATATATTTTTTTTTTTTACTATATTAAAAAATATGTAAATTGAATAATAAATCTTTTTATTTTAGCCAACACAGAATCGTCAGGGTTTGATCGATCGCCTAATAATGATTTGGAATTATCAGCTTATGAAACTCATAGCATCGAGGAAAATGTTGAACCTTGGAAAAATTCTGGTCCTTGGTATAAAGACGCTACTAAAAGAAAATGGTTCACTTATGGTGTAATTGTAACATTGATAGTTGTCATCATTATTGTTAGTGAGTATCACTTTAAAGAAAATTTGAAATTGAAGGATTTTTCAATATTGGATTAATTTTTTTTTTTATTTTCCACCAGTTCCCGTATCCGTCGCTAACGCATTGAAAAATAGGCATGGATGAATGAATGAAATAATGATAATAATATAGATATATATTTTACCTATTAAGGCATGCAATAATTTTTTTGTCTTTCCCGAATTTAATTTTTTTAAAATTATTTATTTTACTCAATCATAAATATTATATTGAAGGAAATAAAGTATCATTAATTAATTTCAAAAATGAGATATATGTATGTTTACTCGTAAAAAAGCTTGATTTGGTAATCTGAAACTAGTAATCAATAAAATCTGTACTATAATCGATTGTACATAAACCTGATTATTTAAAAAGCCACGTTACTAACAAGGTTGCAGTGATCATAAAGGACATAGCAAGACCCTTTCTTTTTATAATTACTTAATTACTTGATACTTTCCTTATAAATACGCTCAGACATTTTGTGCCCACCGATCAGTAATTCGGGTTATATCGTAATAACAAATTTACGATCTTTGTAAAATTTTTCTGCACGAGTAACTTTTATAAATAAAATTCTCAGTATACGGAAGACGAGAATTTTTTTTTTTTTTTTTTTAAAATTAAAAGTTTGGAACCGAAAATCTGAATAATTTAAAAACGAATATTGATATTATTATATTCGTACATAAGATAATAGCGATGTTAACATTTGACACGTACTAAAAGCACAAATGCTAGTTCAGTATTTAATCCGACAAATTTACATAATGTTCTTTTATATATATTTATCTAAACACAGAATAAAATGACTATTTTAATATGAAATACCAAAGTCACGGTTTATCTATGTTAATTCGAACCGGGAGTCGTTTTACTTGTATTTCTGTATTCGGACGCGACGGATCATACTAAACATATACCAGAATAGATTCTTAACGAGCTTTTTAAGTAAATTTGTAAAAAATTTGATATTATAAAAATTTTTTTAAAGTCGAAATGTGACTATGATATGCATGAAGTTTAAACAACTGTGTAGAAAACTTTTTATATTATAGAGTTGTACCCGATGCTAAATTCGTCAGCTGAATAGTGATCTAGAATCTAGATCAGATCGCTATTTCCATTACCTGGAAAAACCAAAAAATAAGAATAAATATAAACAGATAAATAAATACAACTCATTCATTCATTGTAAAGTACAATAATGGTTGATTTGTGCAAAAAATTATTATTTCGTCTTAGAAAAAATATTTAGTCTCGTGACTCTGTTAAAATCACCAATCTAATCTAAAAGATAAAATTAGTCACGTCACGACGTGTTCACATGCTGCGGTCGTGACTACTGTACAATCACGAAGAATATCATTTTAGAAAACAAATTTCCATCTTAAATTATCTTCTTTTGCATATCTGTAAAAAAAAGTATATATTAAAGACCTATTTTCTTTTTCTTCCTTTATTCATTTGATATACAACAAGGATTTCTTAATTTAAAAACAAATAATGTTCCTTTAAATACTTCATTCACCAATAATAATTAGGTTTTACTTCTGAAATAATAACCGGAATTTCAGCACATCGACTCTTGCAAACCAGGAGCATGGTGTTAATTAGAAACGAAAGGTGGATATTTCTTCGATAGTCTTTAGCAAATACCAAAGGCGTAAAGCGCTGTGTGCTGGTTTCTTGGAGTAGAGTACCTTGCTTTGAGCTTACCTTTGTTGACATACAAGACTACCCTTCTCGATTTCAGATAGCGATTATATCCCATTTTTACCGATCCTTTAGAAAAAGATATGACAACAACAAGCAAAGATAAAATTTGATAATAAATTGGACTCAATCAAGTTATTTAAATCCTTTAATGAGTTGATAGATCAAAAACCAATTCATGAGTGATTTTGATTCGCAAATTATACTTATTGAACGTTTGTGTAAATATCCAATTTGGATCCAGAAATTGGATTGTGAAAAGCAAGAAGATAAGAGACTTTTTCCGGGATGAAATGATAGTAAAATTTGGGAACAAAAGTGAACAGGTACTGGAAATGACAAATTAGATGATATGGTTTACAGTTCAAGTTTAAAGTTCTTATTAAAAGCATTTTGCAAACGAGTTTGATGATTGATGATCTTATTATAGATTATTTGTACTATAATTTAGACAGAATCATTGGAAGAGACTTCCATTCATCCGTTTATTATGAACTTATAATTTTCTTGGAAGCTTCTGTCATAGTATTGATATGAAGAAAAATATTTTCAATGCAGAATATGATGAAAAGAAATTAACGAGTACCGGCTTTAAATTATCTAGTTTATTATATAATTTACTCAAAAATAGAACACATTCAAAATTTAAAACGTTAAACTATTATCAATCAAAAACATTAATAAATAACATGAATATATGAAAAGAGGTCGGTCAGTTAGGCCAATTAATAAAATTAATAAAATTAAAAAATGGGTGTCTGCCTTTTTTGTTTTGTTTATCCAAATAAGCACGTTCTTTCAAGATTATTTCTAGAGTATAAGATTTTTTATAGACCAATTGGGTATCACTCCCAGAATCCGCAACCGTGAATTTTATTACTGTTCTCCAAACAAGTGTTGACTGACTCAACTGCCGGCAATAATCACCCAGCCTGCAAGATATTCCGCCAAAAATCTTGAATAGATTTAAAGCAGATCCAAATATTACAATATACATAAAACATATATCGTGGGATCGATCGTGAGATACAAATGGTAATCAGCAGCCATCTTATCCACGGTGGAGATAGCTAAAGAAGAAGCGAAAAAATTACATGAGATGGACAGAAACAAAAAAAATTCGATGAATGAGAAACTATAGGTTAGAATAATTTTTTTACTTACATTTAAAATTTTATCTTTTATTATTATTTATTTGTTGAGTGCTTCAATTGGTTCATAGTACAATATTACAAAATTCTTAAATCAATAAACGGCCAAAGAACTTTTCCAACCATTTACTGCAGTGATAATCTTTTAAGAAATTGGTTTATCAATAAGTGGTTTGGTTTGCTAACTCCGATAAAAAATTAATTCAAAGTAGCAGAACATTTTTTTCGCAGTAATTTTAATAATTTTAATAAGGTTTTAATTATTTTTTAGGTATATACCTAGTAATACTGTAATTGTTTGTTCTGTGATAATACTAGGTAAAATCTACTAATAACTAGCTAGGAAACTGAAGTCGTCACGTGAACTTATACCTAATATCGCATTCGCTCTGGACACCCATAATTGTTGATGCAAATTTTAGTTGCTTCTAATTCTAGCCTTTAGCCTCTATTAACACTTTTTGGTTAAATGACTAAAAATTAATATTTCATAATTTTTAACTAATTTAAATGTTAATAATAAAAATCTGAATCATTTAGAAAAAATAATAGCTGGATTGATATGCTGAATTAGAATTAGGCAAGGGATTAGTTTACCGCATAAGTGTTACGCAAGTTAATTTTCAAATTTGAAGTCATGTGATATAAAAAGTGATAACATATTTTATTTTTAAAATATAATTTTCCCGGTTACGTTACATCATTACGGTTAAGGAATAAGCCCTTAAAAATCCTCTTTCTTGTTAAGCCCAGAAGCTTAGCAGTGATTTTCATACGATTTACTCATATCGGCTGATTTCAACCGATATGTGTCACGTGAAACCGCTAAAAGTAGTTTCCAAAATTCAGAATTCATGCAAATATAAAAAATACTCGGATTTTTTAAACACGAAAAATGGCTGAGATTTAGATAACAACATTAATCGTATTTGAACGTGTCCAGACGTGGTGGAAATAGTGCAGAAGTTGCTAACTTTAATCCTGCAATTGACAATTCATGAAAACTAAAAGAATATGCCATCAATGCTGAATTACCAGTACGTATTTTATGAAAAATACTTTACAAACAATATACTTTTTATAGGGATTGAAAAAGGATCAAATTAACGTTGATGTTCGTGACAATGCTCTAGTAATTTCTGGTGAACTCAAGCAAGAAGATAGATATAAAAAAGGAAATACTCATATTAGAGAACGTCGATATGGTTCCTTTACTTGTGATATTTCACTCCCGCCAAATGCTAAGGCCGATGAAATTACTGCTAGATTTGAGATGCCTTCTTGAATTGAGGCTTCCTAAGTGCGCTTCTACTCGCAATAAATCTAATATAATTATATTTAAAAAGGTTGGGATATTCAATTGCAAAATTTATTATTTACTATTAAAAGGTAGTGATTAAATAAACAAGATTGAGATCGTTATGTAACATCTATCATCTCGTGATATTTGTGTTTTAAAATTAGGTAATTGTATCACATAAATTCAATATAATAATACTCTCAAAAAAAAAAAATTCATCTTTTTTTAATCACGTCCTTGACGTAAAACATTTCGATAAAAAAAAAAAAAAAAAAAAAAACAATAATTCGGGTACTTTTTTGAAACATAAATTTCTTACCGTATCATCTTGTTCAACTTTTACGTCCCTTTTAAAGGGGTAAGCTTTAGGGTTCAGTAAAAATTTATTGACGCTTAGTTATTTATAGAATAACTCTAATTATTTACAATATCTATAGGTGAATAATACTAGTTGGTCGGTGGTTATACATCAAATCTTAAAAAATACAATATAAGTATAAGTATTTCTTTGTTGGTACTCGTATAAAATTTTGCTTTTAATTTCCGGTAAAACGAGAATTGGAATTCGTTCGAAACAAAACAAGCCTATATGTAAGTTACAATTATAATGAAATTTTTGAATTTAATCAGTTATTATTTGGAGATATTATGTCTTAATTTTCTTTCAATATTTTTTGTAGATATTTTTTGCATACGTTTACAAAATCTTCTGTAAATAACGAATTATGGCTCAAGAACTTCGTTTCGACGGACGCACTGTTATTGTTACAGGAGCTGGGGGTGGTAAGTAAAAAGAAATTTTAATCGCGGAAAAATAAAATTTTTTCCTTTGAATCGAGAAAACTCTCGCAAAAATGATCCTTTAGAAGTTTCACAAGTGTATATAATGTATATTCCGTGTAACTTCAAAATTCGATCTCCAATCATTAAATTAGCAAAGGTGGCGCAGGAAATAGAATAACTCGTAACTCCTTTTTCATAAAGGTCTTGGACGTGCATATGCTTTGGCCTTTGCATCTCGTGGCGCAAATGTTGTAGTTAACGACCTTGGTGTATCTCGAGGTGGTGATGGTTCATCATCTGCAGCTGCAGATAAAGTAGTCGATGAAATTATCAAAGCTGGTGGTAAAGCAGTTGCAAATTATAATTCGGTTGAGGATGGCGATAAAATTGTTGAAACCGCTGTGAAAGCGTTTGGAAAAGTTGATATTGTAATTAATAATGCTGGGTAAATAATCATTTACTTATTGATTTTTTTATTGCTAAATTTTTTAATTACATGTCGTTAAATTAAATTATTTTTTATAGTATTTTGCGTGATAAATCATTCTCAAGAATGACTGATGTTGATTGGGATCTTATTCAAGCTGTACACGTTCGTGGTTCATATAAAGTAACAAAAGCAGCATGGGATATTTTTCGAAAACAAAAGTTTGGCAGAATTATTAATACAGCATCAGCTGCTGGCATTTATGGAAATTTTGGACAAGCAAATTATAGTGCAGGTTAGATATATTTATTTTTTATATATCTATTAATTATTATCATATTTTTGTTTTAATAACATTTTATGATTTTTAGCCAAACTTGCTCTTGTAAGCTTCACTGAAACACTTGCTAAAGAAGGCGCGAAGTCCAACATTCACGCCAATGTGATCGCTCCAATTGCAGCTTCTAGAATGACAGAAACTATTATGCCACCGGATGTTCTCGCAGCTCTTAAACCTGAGTATGTGGCACCACTTGTTTTATACTTATGTCATGAATCTACCGAAGAAAATGGTAGTCTATTCGAAGTTGGAGCTGGTTTCGTTGCCAAACTCAGATGGGAACGTTCTAAAGGTGCTGTTTTCAAGGCTGATGATACTTTCTTACCAGGTTGTGTGGCTGCGAAGTGGAATGAAATTACAGATTTTACAAACCCTGATTTTCCTTCTTCACCGGGTGATGCCGATTTTGTCGGATTACTTGAGAAGGCTAAAGCCTTATCTTCTAATCCAAAATCTGATGATTTGAGATTTGATGGTAAGGTTGCTATTGTAACAGGAGCTGGTGGTGGGTTAGGTCGTGCATACGCTTTGTTGCTAGGAAAATTGGGAGCTTCTATTGTTGTCAATGATCTTGGAGTAAGTGCTCACGGTCAAGGATCTACTTCAAGTGCAGCTGACAAAGTTGTTGATGAGATTCGACAAGCTGGTGGTAAAGCTGTTGCAAGTTATGACTCCGTTGAAAATGGGGATAAGATCGTTGATACCGCTATAAAAGCTTTTGGCCGTGTCGATATTATTGTTAATAATGCTGGTATATTGAGAGATAAATCTTTTGCCAGAATGACAGATCAAGACTGGGATTTAGTACAAAAAGTCCATTTGCGAGGAACATATAAGGTTACCAAAGCAGCCTGGCCTCATCTTACAAAACAAAAATTCGGTCGTATAATCAACACTGCATCTTCTGTCGGTTTATATGGTAACTTTGGTCAAACCAACTATAGTACAGGTTAGAAATCAGTTTATTAAAAAATCTAATATTAAAAAAAATATACTTATTTAAATTTTTTTTTTTTTTTCTTCATATAGCCAAACTCGGAATCTTAGGATTTAGCAATACTCTTGCTTTGGAAGGACGTAAAAGTAATATTCTTGTAAATACAATTGCTCCAAATGCTGGTACTCGTATGACTGCTACTATATGGCCACCGGATATGGTCGAAGCTTTTAAACCCGATTACGTTGCTCCATTTGTTGGATATCTTGCACATGAGGCATGTCAATCAACTGGCAATGTTTTCGAAGTAGGTGGTGGTTGGGCTGCTCAAGTTCGTTGGCAACGTGCAGGTGGAATCGGTTTTCCTACATCTAAAGCTTTATCTATGGAAGATATTGCTTCGAAATGGGATGTAATAACCAACTTCGATGACGGCCGTGCTACTCATCCAACAACCACACAAGAAGCACTACAACAATTTTTTGAAAATTTTGCCAATGCCCAAAAAGCTGAATCTGGACAGTCTAAATCCGAAAGTAGTGGTAGCATTGACGTAGAGGCTGCAAAAAAACGAAAATTCAAATCTGAAGTGTTCGAATATAAAGAGAGAGATGTAATTCTTTATGCTTTAGGAGTCGGTGCAACTCGCAAGGATTTACAATGGGTTTATGAAAATAGCGAAAGTTTCTCCGTTATACCAACGTTCGGTGTCATCCCTTCAATCAATTTATTGCAAATTTTTCCAATGAGTGAAATTCTTGGCGATTTCAATCCGGTATGTATAATGTTTAAAATATTATCTGTTATACTAATTATATATAACAATAAGTTATTTTATATTATAGATGATGCTTTTACACGGTGAACAATATCTTGAGCTTAAGAAGCCAATCCCTACTTCCGGAAAATTAATATCAACACCACATGTTATTGATATCCTTGATAAAGGAAAAGGAGTGTCATTTATTTTTGGTGTAACTACCACAGACGAAAAAGGCGAGATTATATTTGAAAATCAGATCACTTTATTCATACGTGGGATTGGAGGTTTTGGTGGTAAAAAGAACGGTGAAGATCGAGGTGCCGCTTCAGCTTCAAACACACCACCAAAACGCGCCCCGGATGCTGTAGTACAAGAAAAAACAACTGAGAATCAAGCAGCCTTATATCGTTTAAGTGGTGATTATAATCCATTACATATTGATCCTAATATGTCTGCAATGGGAGGTTTTGATGTTCCGATTCTTCATGGAATGTGTACTTATGGTATTTCCGGAAAACATATTTTGTCTAAATTTGGTAATAATGATCCAAATACTTTTAAGAGTATCAAAGCTCGACTAGCCGCACCTGTATTCCCTGGTGAGACACTCGAGACTCAAATGTGGAAGGTTAGCATTTTTATTTCTCATTAAGTATTTACGATAATTTATTAATTAATATGATTAATACTTAATAAATCTGTAATAAAATAGGAAGGTAGTAAGATTATTTTTCAAACTCGTGTAGTTGAACGCGATGTTACTTGTATTGCATCAGCTGCAGTGGAATTGAAAGATTCGGCTGATTCGGGGGCTAGTTCTGGAACTTCATCAGCTGCTTCAAGTGATAGTGTTTCTGTACCTGGATTCCAATCATCATCAGTATTCGAGCAGCTCAAAGCTGGATTAAATTCAGCTTCCCCAGCAGAACGTCAGGCACAAGTAAAGAAGGTGTGTAAATTTATTAATTTTTAATTCTGGAATGAAATATACTATAATTTAAATTTAAAATTTAATTTTACAATTTAGGTAAAAGGATCCTTCCAAATAGATATTACAAATGCAGAAGGCAAGAAACAATCATGGTACATAGATTTTAAGACAGGAGATGGTGCAATTGGTGTTGGACCATCACCAAAAAAAGCTGACTCTATAATTGGAGTGAGTGATTCTGACTTCTTGGAATTAGCAAGTGGAAAATTGAATGCACAGAAGGCATTTATGTCCGGCAAACTTAAGGTAAATTTGATTTTTTTTTTTTCTTAATATAAAAAATAATACTTACATACTATTTATTTAATTAACAGATTAAAGGTAATATGATGCTTGCTACAAAACTTGGAGACGTTTTGGCCGGAGGAAAATCAAAAGCCAAATTGTAAAAAGTATAATAATTATAATTTATAATATAAAATTTTTCTAAAAAATTTGAGCACGAATATTTTGTTATTTAGTTCTTTTTATTTTAAATAAATATTTATATTTATCAAAAATGTAAGTCACTTGTAGCTTAAGTTAATCTAAAATAAATCATTTTCTGTAAAATTTTGAAACTAATAAATCGTCATTTATATAATTACGCTTTCTCATAACGGATGAGTGATATGCAGTTAGTTTATTCATGATGTCACTATTTTCAGATTTGTCTTCGAATGGTAACCTTTGGATAAGAATTGTATTCCATCCAAATTTGAAAGGAATTTTGCAGATCATTATTAGCGATTTTTTTAAAAGTAATATTTTATATTAAATTTTATAGTAAAAAAATTCTAATTGATTAATAAATTTTCAAGGAAAAATCATGAATTATTATAATTATACAATAAATTTTTTTAAATTGATATATTTTGCCATCTATTGATGTTAGGAATATGAATTTAGTATCATTTTATAGGTTTTAATGAGGATATTCTAATAAATTATTAGAATTAATCATTTTTGTAATTATTAAATAAAAAGTTATTGTTAAAAAACTAAAAAAATACAAATTAAGATAGCCAGTTATTTATTAATTTTAGAGATATAAAATTGTCACCATTAGATGCACATTGGCGAGAGGAATTTAACAAACTAAATTTTATCTTTTTATGGCCATTAGATACTGAAATATTCTAAAAATACTAAATTTTTTTCAAAATTAATTTTAGCCTACAGAATAAGGGATAAGAATATGGTTATTTTGGCATTTTTTTTTTCTACTAAAAATACTGCTTTGTGATAAATGAATAAATGTATGGCATGGAAATAATATTTGAAGGTATGATTTGAAGGTATGTAATTGACAGGATCATAGTCCGAGTCATAAAAGTATGAATAGTGACCTAGTAAGTAGATACTGTCATGTGTTAATAAATGCTTTATACTTTATGTTACCCAGATCATTAGGATTAGTCTAGATCAGGCCTCAGGGTTAATAAAGGTTGAGGCAAGGGTTTAAGAGTTAGGGGTTAGGGGTTCGGATTATGATTTTAGAGCAACATACAGTATAGATAAAAACAAATATACTATACATACAATGTTATATTTACTCAATATTTTAAGATCATTTTTAAAAATTCAGTTCTTGATTTCTTTATATAAATCTTTCTTTAAAGAACCATTAGACTGCATATAACTAACAACATAGTTTTTTTATCATATGAATTAATTAAACCTATTTGAGCTAGTATTTAGGAAACTTTGTACCACCTTTTTTTCACGGCTTGCAAGCGATCATCTGTGTCGCTTCTTCACTTGAGAAGGTGAAAATTTAAATTTAAACAAACGGCACCACGACAATCTAGGTTAAATTGGGATATAAATAAGCAAATCTTAATTAAACACATTATACACATTATTACAGTTTCAAGTATTAATTTTTGCAATTCATGAATTCATGAGTATCATTTTATGCACCTGTTCGTGTAATGTGAAGAATGATTCAGGAGAATCAAGAGCAGTAATGAGAACTACACTAAGCTCAGTAGATCAATTAACTGAAAAGATACGTGTAACGTCAACATTTGAATGTGCACATACTAAAACTTGTCCGGAATTTAAACAATAGCAGAATTGTCAGTATCTGGACCTTAAATGAGACTGATATAAAATATTTAAACGTTTTAACTAGCAGATTTGGAAACCGAAATCTAAAGAATATATTATTTGACATTGTTCAGGTAAAACCTTACGAACAGCAAATATGAAATAGTAATCACATGATCTTGGTATTGAAATTATCGGATCAAATTTTTATTGGTTGATCAAAATTTTTTTTTTTTTTTTTGATCAAATTAATTCAATTAACTAAATTGTTGGTATGTAACATTATAATAAAATGGTAAAATCATATCTTCGTTATGAGCCTTGTAAAACATTCGGTGTTATAACTAGTTCGTTATCAAACGCTGTATTCTCTGGAGATGATAGGTTTGCTATCGCTCCGGCATTAGAAGACGTTGTTTTATGGGATTTGAAAAAGGGTATTCTCGTACGTGTTGAATTGTTTCCACATTACAATTTAGCAAATAAAACAATGATCTTTTGTATTAATCGGTCTTTATTATAGATAGGAAAATGGCATGATATTGATAACAAGTCAGAAGTTACAATAATAGCAAAAAGTCCAAATAAAATAGATTATGCCGTTGGGTTGAGTATTTATTTAGCATAATTTTTGAACTTTATTATTGAAATGAAATAACGATGAATTTCGAATGAATTTATTTGATTAAATAGATACGCAGATGGGTCAATTCGAATATGGAATATTGAGACATCATCATCTTCAATCATATTTAACGGGCATCGAGGGGCAGTTACTGCATTAACATTTGATAAGACTGGAACAAGATTAGCATCAGGATCAAACGATACTGATCTCATTATATGGGACATTGTTGGGGAAGTTGGTCTTTATAGGTAAAGCAGCTAAGAAGTATATACTTTAAATATTACATAAATTACCTGACTTAATTCTTTTAAATAGAATGCGGGGTCATAAGGATCAAATTACTTCAATTCGGTTCCTTTTGAAACCTTTATTGGGAGGTCATAAGTCTAAAGATCTGACATCATCATCCGGGTATCTTCTTTCGTCATCTAAAGATACCCTCTTAAAATTATGGGACTTAAGTACTCAACATTGTATGGAAACAGTTGTAGCTCATCGTAGTGAAATTTGGGATTTTGATATATCGGAGGATGAAAAAATGTTAGTGACCGGGAGTGAAGATGCTGAATTTAAAGTTTGGACTATAGATCATGAAGTTCTAGCTAAGGGACTAGAAATCGATGATTCAAATAAAGAAGAGGAAAATGAGGTACTTAGTAATTTAGTTAGACATATCTGAGTTGATTATATTAACAATTTAAAAAAATAATAGATAAAGAAATCGATTCGATTTTTTGGAAGTGTTAAAAGACAAGGAAAGGATCGTGTTATTACAATAAAATTTCATTCAAAATCCAGTTTATTGGGAGTCCAAGGACCCGGGAAATCCGTAGAAATTTTTCGTATTCGTACACATGAAGAGATCAAAAAAAAATTGACGCGACGAAAAAAACGTCAGAAGGAAAAGCAACATAGAGTCCAAGATGAAAATGATTTCATGGAAATTAATGTTGAAGAAAAACAAATTCATGCAGAGGATTTAATTACACCTTATCAAATTATTCGAACTGATGGAAAAGTACGCTCTTTTGATTTTTCAATGATCGAAGATAAGAATGGTTCGATACGAGTAAGAAAGTTTTCTTATTATTTCTATTAGATCTTTATAAAAAGTTACTAACGAGTTTTAATAGGTTCTCACATCTTTAACGAATAATATGTTAGAAGTATATACCGTAAATCTTTCGGACAAAAAGATTAAGGATGTAGTAATACCATCAAAATTATATTCAATCGATCTTTTGGGCCACCGCAGCGACATTAGAACTTTATCGCTAAGTTCTGATGATAATTTATTGTGTTCAGCATCAAAAGGTGAATACAATCAATAAAAAAGTTGAATATTTGTGAATTGCGTTTTTATACACTTCATTATTATAGATACACTCAAAATTTGGAACATGCGGACCACTTCTTGCATTCAAACAATGGAATGTGGATATGCTTTATGTAGCGCGTTTCTACAAGAAAATAGATATGTAAGTAATAATTTCTTTTAATATTTATATTACCATCTTATTTATGAATTCTTTGACAATAATTAATTTATAGGTCATTGTCGGCACTAAGTCTGGCCATCTCGAATTATTTGACATAGCTTCAGCGTCCTTAATAGAATCAATTGAAGCGCATGATAAGGCTATATGGTCTTTACAAGTTAGACCAGACAAAAAGGGATTAGTAACGGGAAGTGCTGATACGAATGTCAAATTTTGGGATTTTGACATGTTGGAAGAGAAACCACATGGCGAAAATGGGGTAGATTTTATAGTTATTTCTTATGATTGTGATAAATCATATTCTTCATATTATTTATTCTTGATTACCATATCATTTTAGCTTGTATTCAGACGTCTTACATTGGTTCATACTCGTACACTAAAAATGTCAGATGACATATTATTTGTCCGCTATAGTCCAAATCAAAAATTAATCGCTGTTGCATTGTTAGATACAACTGTAAAAGTATTTTATAGTGACACTTTGAAATTTTTCTTGTCATTATATGGTCATAAGGTATGTTTTCAATTATCTTTTCTTTGCTCGTTTACATTTACATATAACGAATTTTTTTTGGAATTATAGTTGCCCGTATTGTCAATGGATATTTCTTCAGATAATAAATTAATAGTTACGGGGTCCGCTGATAAAAATATTAAGATATGGGGCCTCGATTTTGGTGATTGTCACAAATCAATATTTGCCCACCAAGATAGTATTATGTCTGTACAATTTGTCGCGAACACGCATTATATTTTCTCGGCAAGCAAAGACAAGTTAGTCAAATACTGGGATGGTGACAAGGTATATACACAACATATGATGTTGTTATGCCTTTTAAATATTAATTAGCACTTCTTTTTAGTTTGAAAATATAATGAAGCTTGAAGGTCATCATGGAGAAGTATGGGCTTTGGCAGTTAGCAAGCGTGGAAACATTTTAATTTCTGGGTCTCACGATAGGACCATAAGGGTCTGGGAACAAACAGATGAACCGGTATATTGATAATACGTATTACGACATTTTTGAAGTTTTCTTCTGCTATTATAAACTAATTATTATTCAGCTTTTTTTAGAAGAAGAACGTGAGAAAGAACTAGAAGAATTATACGAGTCCACTTTAACCACTTCAATGGAAAAAACCAGTCTTGAAGACAATGCCGTAGAAGTGTCATCAGCTGGTAAACAAACTATGGAAACTCTAAAAGCTGGTGAAAGAATAATGGAAGCATTAGATATTGCTGATGAAAATGCAGCTTCATGGGCAACATACAACGAAGTAATATATTCAGGGTTATTATTTATTTGTTTATTCCTATAATAATGACTCAAAATTTTTGTTTGTAATTCTAGCTTAAAGAACGGGGAAAAGATCCTGGTCCTCCACCAAAATCTAATCCTATATTAGTAGCTCTAGGAAATCTCACTGGAGATCAATATGTTTTGAGAATTATCGAGAAAGTAAAATCAACAGAACTAGAAGAAGCTTTATTAGTTTTACCGTTCACCAAAGTCATATCGCTATTACAATATTTAGACATGTGGGCTAAAAAAGTATGCCAATTTTTTCTTTGATAAATAATTAACTATTATTAACAACTCTTTCCTTATAATAGGAAATAAATATTACATTGACATGTCGGATACTATTTTATCTTCTTAAAGTCCATCATGATCAAATTGTAGCGAATCGACTAATGAGACCTAGGCTAGATTCCCTAAGAATACACATAAGGACTGCATTAAAACATCAAAAGGTAAATAATTTTCTTTACTTTTATATTAAGAATCTTGTTTATCGCGATTAACTTTTTGTTTTATTTACACAGGATTTGCTTGGATACAATTTGGCAGCATTAAAATATATCAAACGAGATTGGGAAGCTAATAGTACTTCAGAATTTTTCGATCCATCATTAGATAATGAATTAGAAGATGACTCTTCTAAAAAAAGGAAATTTATTAACATTACTTCTTAATTTATTTAAACTTTCAATCTATAAGAGTAAGCTTTATCTACTCATTTTTTAATAATATACTAATAAAATATAACTGTCAAATTAGCTTTATAATTTCATTTATCTCATTTATTTCATGAAATAAATTCCTTATAACTAGTGAAACTACTCATCTTAATTCTGCAGAGAGTAAAATTGGATTTTCCAGAAGATTTTTCCATTCTTGAGAGAATCTAGCTACAGTAGCTCCATCTATTACACGGTGATCTGCACAAAAACTTACAGTAATAACATGTTTTCCAACAACTTTTTCGATTAATTGTCCTGTCACTTCATCCTTAACATCTTCAAAACGTGGCACTTTTTGCATTTTACCTATAGCCGCAATACATACTTCTGAAGAAACGACAACAGGAGAAAGGAAAGTTCCTCCAATGATTCCAATATTTGATAAAGTTATAGTTCCCTCTTGAAAATCATTTAGAGGAATTGCATTCCTTTTTCCTGCTTCTTGCAATCTTTGTAAATCACTTGCAATTTCAAAAATAGATTTTGCTTGAACATTTTTTATATTCGGTACTATAAGACCTCCGGGTGTATCCATTGCGATACCGATATTATGTGATCTACGAAATTTTAATTTTGCCATATTTGCGTCATCACCATCGGTAACACAAGCATTCAGAATCGGAAATTGTTTTAGTGCAACAGAAAATGACTTAATGAAGATTGGCATAAAAGATATTTTGCCGAAGGAAAATTGATTATTTTTAGCAACATAATCATTAATTAAATTGCGAGAAGCAATTAGATTATCTAACACATATTCATCTGAGTACCCAAAATGTGGGATTGCTAACGAACGTGACATTGTCTTAAACATTGATTTTTGAATAATTGACAATGGAACGAGCTTATCTTCGACAACTTTTCAATATGAAATGTTAGCAATTATTTTATGAAAAATACTATGTTAATAAGAGTATATATATTCAAATATCATGTATATAAATAAAATTAAAGTATAATTACTTTCTTTCGAAAAAGGCTGAGTTTCCTTTCCCACTGCTACGTAATTCAAAATATCTTCTTTTGTTATGCGCCCATTTTTTCCAGTCCCTTTTATATTGCTAATATCAATATTATGCTCACGTGCAACACGTCTAACAGCTGGAGTTGCCAAAGTGAAAGTTTTTTCACCGCCAATTAAAGGTTCTGTTATAACATTTGATTGACCTTGCGTTGATGATGATGATGGTGAAAATTCTGAATTGATTACACTTGACTCCGGCTCACTAGGACTATCAGTTTCTGTTTCAATGTCAACAATTGGGTTCCCAACTTTCGCCATTTCACCAACTTTATAATGTAATTTCTTGATGACGCCTGTATAACGGGATGTGATTTCCACTGAAGCCTTATCCGATTGAACTTCACAAATTTTATCAAATTCTGAAATATTATCACCTAGTTGAACAAACCTGATAAGAAAAAATCAGTAAACTAGAAAATTAATAATGATTTTTATTGAATATACCAACCATTGAACTATTTCACATTCCGTTATACCCTCACCAATATCCGCCAATAGGAAAGGTACCACTGCATTATTTGGATATGAAGAGTGAAAATCACGAACATAATAAGTTGAATTGAATTTTTTTGAATATGAATAGGTAGGTTTTGTTGATAAGGAAGATAAACGTGACTGGTTAATTAAGAACAAGAGAATTAATTAAAGTATGAAAAAAAAAATGATTTTAATAACATAAACTTACTTTTACAAAAATCGAATTACATTTCGCTTTATTAATATTGATAATCCTATGTGAAAAGTATTGGAAATTCTGGCTCAGCTAATTTTAATAAGAAATAATTACTTGTAAATTGAGTCATAAAATGCAAAATTATCCTATTTCTCGTGTTAAAATAGTTGGCTTTATCACGTGTAAAATGTGGAAACACACCCTAATCACATTGAACCTTCGTGAGAACATCGTGGAAATACGAAACAAAGCTATACAAGAAAATTCGTTCTTCGCATCTTTATGTGTCACGCGTATGGTGATCTACATTATTAGGTAATAATTCATTCTACAAATTTGGATAAATAAGATGCACATAAATAGGAAATTAATTAACGTACAGCTTAATGAAAAACATCGGAATTTGTAGGTTTTCTTTATATAAAGTATATTTTCTTGTTCATTTTTAAATTTTAAATATCAATTTTAAACGATGTCATTTTCATCTTTTGTCATTCCCAGAAATAGAAAAGTACTATTTGAACTAGAAATTCTCATAGAAGAGTTAGCAAATGTACCATTGGTAGCTGGTCAATATTATATAAAATGGAAATTGAAAAATGGAAAAAAAACAAATGGTGCAACTGAACGGTATGTATAAATATCTTGATAACTTATTTTCTAAGTATTTATTTAGATATTGATAAAATTTAGGGCTTCAATTAAATACCATTCTATTGTCTGGTGTTATAAGTTACATAATTCAGTACAGATTATAATTGCCAAAGATGGTGTTTTAACACCTTGTGAGTTAAGCATCAAAGTAAAGCAGGTATATTTTGCTTGGATCGTTTGTTTTATTAGAAATTTATAGATATTTACGATTTGTTTAACTTTTAGGAATTAAATGGTGGAAAGGAAGTAAATAATATTGGGAAGTTATTATTAAATCTTTCAGAATATGTTGGATTGAATTCTATGACTAGAAGATATTTGCTACAGGATAGCAAAATCAATTCCACACTTAAAGTAAATATTTTTCATACCATATTTTGCAAAAACTATTAATTTATATAATTAATGTAATTGGTCATGTTATATCTCCTATAGTTGACAATTAATATGAAACATACTTCTGGAAATTTTACTTTTAAAGTGTAAGTTGGCAATTATTTTTTATTAATCCACTTGGAATTCAGTATGTGCTGTATTTAAAACACGTGAATGTTTTAAATTAAATAGGCCACCTCTCAAGAAAACGCAAATATTTGGAGGAATCGCAGGAATAATATCAGAACGTACCGAACGCCAAGATGACGAAAGATCAAGTTAGTGCATTTTAATATGTATTCAGCATGTTATCTCTTAAACGTTATTTTATTTCTCAATGAGATTTGAAATTATTTAGTTAAATTCAGGCAAAATTTCGGAATTCATTATATGGCACGTTCTCGTTCAGCTACTTCCCTTGTAAGTGTTTATCAAGTATTTCGTTTGATTAATAATTAATTGTTAATATGGATTTTTAAGCTTTGTTTCACATTTGTAGAGGTCAGCATATTCACAAGCAGCTCAAATAAGTCCTACCACTTCGTCGTTAGTTGCAAATTCTTTCCTTCGTAAAGTTGGCGACAAATCACCTACTGATGTCGTAGACGAAATTTTTATGGGAACGGCTGTTTTACGCATAGATGAAGTTATAGATGACAATAAATCAGATCATAGTGCCTTCTTTTAATTAAAATAAATCTGCAATATATTATAGAATAGAAATTACATAACTATTTAATTTGTATTATAGTAACTTAAGCATTTTGGGTCAATGTAATTAATTATTATCATATTCATTTTCATAGAGTCATCTAAAGGGTAATACAATCATATAGTCAGTTGAATAATATCAAATAAATTTTGGTTGGCATATATGGTCGAAGTAATTCTTTTGCTTTAGACTATAGACCTTAACGAAACAAATCTATATGATTATGAATCTCGATCTTCAATTTGGAAGGGAGGAGGAATGAAAAGAAAATTATAGATCAATATATTCCCTTCTTTATCTTCCAGTAATTAAGTGCTTAGCATTTATTATTTATAAAAATAAGAAAAAAAAGAAAAAAAACATCAATTTTTTTTGAATCATATTAATTTATCTTTGAAGACATACTAATTTATAGAACATTTGTCTCCAGTAAGTAGTTTGTCTAGAATTCTTAAAGAAAATATAATTTCAGAGAAAGTTTTTCTCTAATTAAAATTTATTGCAAAAAAAAAAAAAAAATCAAAATTATTGAAATAATAAAATAATAAATATAAATTTATACTAACAGAAATAAATGATTTAAAATTTTTTAACACTTTATTTGCAAGGCAATATAATTTACTTAAATCTAATCCAAAATTATTTTAAACACCTCATAATCTTCAACACAAAATTCACCAAATAAGATATTTTGTTCATAAATATTATGAGTTAAACATTTTGAGCCCTTAACTTTGTCACAATTACTGTAGATGCATAGTTCAGCTGCTCCAAATATTGGACCATATTTTGAAGATTGATAGATAGCTTGATATGTTTTATCCGGTAAAACTCTACTTAATTTGAAATTTAAAGGAAACATATTTAAATCTAAAGAATAAATAAAACTAGAATCAGTTGAAGAAGGTGATCCACTACTTGAAAACCATCCTATAGGATTATAACCGCCCAAAATAACTGATTGGTCTTTAACTTTAATTGCTACAACACATGCTCCTTGATTATCACATTTTGCATGAAATGATTCAGCAGAGAAATCATCTCTACTTGCTCGATATAAAAGATGCCATTCATAATTTAATTTTTGATTTTGATTTTGATTTGAAGAAGAATAAAAAGAAAAAGTAGGCGTTGATGTTATAGATGGAAAGCGAAATGAAGGTAATATATCATCATCATCTTTTTTACTTATCCAATTTTCAATCAATATAGCATGCTTGTAAGATATAATTATTGAATCAAATGCTGGTACTCTAGGTGATAAAATTTTTGAGATTGGTTTATAATGTGACGCAATGTAATAAGAAATTAAATCATGTTTAAGGGTTTTTGGCAAAATCTTTCTAAAAGGATAAATATGTTGATGAAAATCATCCCGTGATATTTGGAAAAATCTAATTAGAGGAATAAAATCTGCAAGAATATCTTTTAATGATTCAAATTCTGTTGAAGTCCAATTCTTTAAATTATATTTTGTTGCCGTTGTCGTTATAGACGAAGAAAAAGACGATGAAGGTATAGGTGGTGGAAAAGAGATCCTAGTACAACCCCATTGAATTAATCTTTGCCAAATTTTAATTTCATCAATAGCAAGGTCATCTCTCGTAATTAACATTAATAGAATATTTTTGTCTAATAAATCAAAAATTCTTGGATCAAAAATAATTTGAGGATCACGACAAATTATTTCTAAACAATGGTTGCGTAATACTTTACAAGTTTCTTGTCCTAACAATTTACGTAAAACGTATAAAACATTTTCTTGTAACCATGATGATTGTTCATTTATTAAATATTCTTGTATATGCTCAATTAATTCTTCTAATATTAATTCATCCGACGCCACTAATATTTTTATAATTTCCGTATTTTCTTGTTGTTCTAAATAAATTTCTCCTGTATATATGTATCTGTATGAAAAAAAAAAAAAAAAAAAAAAAATGAAAAATTGATAAACAAAAGGAATTACAGATATTATTTTAATAACCACGCTTACCTAACAATTATTTCAAATATTTTTGGAGAAATATTCGGTTTTTTAAAAGTAATCATTCCATCTTTTTTAACTGCCCATTTATTTGACAATGCAGAACGAAAATATAAAGATCTCGCTCCTAATAGTAATGAATGTACTTTAAATTCTTTAAATTCATTTGTTGTTGATTCTTCACCTATTTGTATAATGACATCATGATTATATCCACTCTCTAAAAGATTCTCTAAATCTTTCGATAATTTTGGATATAACTTTGAAGGTGGCATTAGAAGAAAAATATTTTGAAAAAAATCATCATATTAATACTAATACCCATATTAGGTATTTTCTGTCGGTGGTACGGCATTCAATTATTTTCCTGCGGTAAACTGGAAAATCATTTTAATAAACAAACACTTTTTTGATTCATTAGTTTTTAAAAAAATGCAAGTAGCTCACGATATATCAGATTTTCAAGACGGTGAAGAACGTATTTTAGTTTTAAAAGATTCGAGCATTCTTGAAAATGAAGGTAATACATTGTTTGCTATTCAAATTTTTTTATGAATATTTATATACTTTTATTTATTCGATCCACTTGTAGAGGAAGGTGATCAGCTGATTTCAGTACAGCTTGAAGAACAACAAAAACTTCAGAAGAATTTAGAAAATAAAAAGAAAAAGCCAATTTACACTGGTTATGACGACGAAGAATTTAATTTTGGAGGAGGAGGAATACCCAAAAAGGGTCTCTTATCACATTACGATGAGGAAATTGAAGGAGATAAGAGAATGGTAATTAATTATTAATAATGGATCGGGATATCTTCATTTTAATGTTGATGATAATTAAGTGAACTATAATTTTTCTAGAGTTTTATGTTAGGAAACGACGGTACTGTTCAGATAGACGAAGATGAACGAAAGAATAAAGTAGCAGAGAACTTAAAGTCAAGATCGATTTCTTTGTCTTATGATAGTAATATCATTTTATCACTATTTCGAAGAAATTAAATAATATCAGGTTACAATTAATAATCAAAGTTTTTTTATTTTAAATATATAGAGATGATCGAAATTAAAGATTATTATACTAAAGAAGAATCTGAAATAGCTTTCAAGAAACCAAAGGTATGTGTCTTTCGTATCATTTAAAACACAACAAGAAATTAGATTTTAAGATTAGTTATTATTTTTGTCTAAAATTGTAAATTTCATTAACCAAAATTAACATCAGTTTATGCATAATAGACTAAAAAGAAGAAGAAAGTAAGGAAGAAGGTTGTTGATGATGAAGATGAACAAACAGTAAATGAACCTAACGCAATGGAAATTGATAATTTACCTTCTGTAGTAACATCGAACCAAGCTAGAAGACAAAATTTCGATGATATCAGTTTTGTTGACGATGATGATCTCCAACAGGCCTTAGCTAGAGCGAGAAAAATGGCCGCAAAAAAAGTTACGAAAACAAATGTTGAGGAAATCGCTAGAATTTGTATGTTTACAATTTCATTTACATAAATTTTTTAAGCTTGTTACTAATATATTAAATTTAATTTTATTAGTGACAGAAACTAGAGACGAAACGAATGAGAATGAGACACCTGGAGAAGGATTAGTAATCTCTGATACATCGGAATTTGTTAGATCGCTTACTGTTGCTCCAACAATAGCTAAACCTGCTGAAGCTGAACTAAGATCAGATCAACAATCTGACTATGATCCTGTGAAGGAAGAGAAAGAAGAAGGTGAAGCCGATGATGTTGAAATGGATGAAGTTACAGAAGAAAAAAAAGGTGGCTGGAAGGAAGCAGAAGACATAGAAGATAGCGATATGGCTAATATTCAAGATGAACCAAAATTAGTAAGTCATGATTTTTAAAATTATTATTCATAATTTTGTTATAAATTATTAATTTATTATTTATTTAGACTGGCGTAGTTGAAGAAGAACCTTTGGTTAGTAGCGGTATGGCTGCTACATTGGCCCTTTTACAACAGAAAGGTAACGTTTAATTATAAATTATTTAAACTGTTGTAATATAATAATATTCCATTACAATGTCATTAATTGGTTTTTATATAGGTTTTTCGATTAAACCAAATGAAGAACAACTTGAAAAAGAACGCATTCAGAGAGAGCGACAAAAATGGCTTGCTGAACAACGCAAGAGAGATCTAGAAAGACAAAATGAAAGAGAGAAAGAAAAACAAAAGGCAAAGGAAAAAGGATACCGCGGTGGTGGTCGGGATAGTGAAAGTAGTTACAGAGATCGTGAACACCTGCGAGAAATGGAAGCAAGGTTTAAAGATTATAAACCAGATATTAATTTAGAATATGTTGATGAGTTTGGTAATCAACTTACGCCAAAGGAGGCATTCCGACAATTATCTCACAAATTCCATGGAAAATCTTCTGGAAAAGCAAAGACAGAAAAACGTCTCAAGAAGCTTGAGGAAGAACGTAAGCTTAAAGCCATGAGTAGTATTGATACACCATTGAATATGGCTACGGCTTTGCAAGAGAGGCAAAAGGCTAGTGGAAGTGCACATGTTGTATTATCTGTTGGTAATAGAGCGTATGTAGTGTTTATTCTTACTTAAGATAAAATGAATTTGAAAGTATTACTTATTGTATATTCTACATATTTTTAGTGTGGTTCCTCCAAGCATGGCGTTAGGTAACAATGGAAAGCATTCAGGATCTTCCAAAGCATCTGGAATCACCTCAATCAGTAGTCCCAGTATCATTACAGTAAATGGTGGATTAACTGGTCAAAGTATGAATGCACCTGAAAGAGAAAAGGTATGTAAACTTCTTTTCTCTTTTTACCTTATTTATGATAACAATATTAATTCATATTTTACATTTTTACATTTTTTACATTTAGGTAACTTTTGGATTGAAGCGAAAGGCTGAACAAGAAATGGAAAAGCCATCCAAAAAATCCAAAGATCAATAATTCTTTCAGATTATAGATTTCTATAATAATACTATTTTACAATAGCTGGCATAAGCAATAAAAAGATAAAGTACAAAAATGTTTCTTTGTATAATAACTTAAATTAGATAAACTTCAAGTCAATTTAAAAATTGTTTATTTTACTATATGAAATTATTATTTAAGTAATTTACTTTTGTAAAAATTAGTTCTTTATATAAGTAATTAATAACACAGAAGTCAGAAGCTGTATTATCTTTACATATTTTAAAAACATTATTAGTTTTTTAAATTACAGTATATAAACTAATAATATTTTGTAAATTAACAATTAAACTATATATAATTATAAAAAGTAAATATTTTTATATATAATATATTTTAATTCTTATTGCAAAAAAAAAAAAAAAAAAATAGATATAGTAAAAGAGTTTATATATATTATATAATTATTAAAAAAAGAAAAGAAATAATTAAAATTTTATTATATATTATTTTTTTTTTTTATTATTATTATTATTTATTGTATATAATATAATCTATTAAATAATAAATTTTGTTTTATTATATATTTATTGTATGTATTTTATTCTTATTGTCAATAAAACTATATTAAATTCATTTTTTTCAAAAGGATTAAAAAAAAATTAAATAATAAATTATTTAATATTTATTATATTAATAAATCTATAAATACTAATTATACAAAGTTATATTACTAAAAGTCTAAAAAACTACTTTTTTTAAAAGATAAAATAAATTTACTTTTAAAATAGAATTAAAAATAAAGATAAATTAAAACTATTAATAAACCATAATTTTTCTATAGTAACCTTTATTAGTAGTAAGCAGAATCCTAATATAACTGATTAGTTATTACTTATTATAGGATATTATTTATTATTTATAAAGATTACTAATAATTTTTACCTTACTTTTATATTTTAACTATAATTTATTTATATATAAATATATAATAAGATCTTTAAATCTTATTATATATAATTTTACTTTAAAATCTATAAATAACCTATTTAAAAGTAAGCAAATCCTATTATTATATAGAATTTTAGTAATAATTTTAAAAGTTATAAAAATTAGAAGAAGGAAAAGAGAAGAAGAAAAGAAACTCTTTTCTGTAGATTTGTGAATCAAATTTTTATGAAAAAAAAATTCTTTAATACTATAGATGCCACCCAAATTATTTTAAGTAAATCCCAAATTAATTTGTATATTTTAACAGTCATAATTCCTAAATCCCAAATGTACAAATTGCAAAATTTATATATGTAATTTGTAAATTAATTTGGATTTATACATTTGGGCTATCATAATCCCAAATTATTTTGGATTTGGGTAGCATCTATAATCAGTACTAGAAGAAGATTATTATCCTGCTATTATTAATCTTTTAATTTTTTTACTTAACACGTTCCTTTTGAATAATGAACTTATAACACTAATTATTATAGACTTTGAATTACGCTAAAAATTAGTGCAATATCAACAAAATCCTGATATAAAAATTTTAGGAATCCAATACACCAATTAGATTTCTCAATGAATTTTGATAACATTATAAACAATATATTACCAAAACATCAACTATCATACTTTTATCCAAGTAGGGAATTTAATTGTTTCCAAAACCTTTGATCAATTAATTGATTATTTTATAGAAAATAGAATTGATCAAACTCAATCAATCATGTTTGATCAATCAATTTAATCGATCAAATAGTAATTATCATATTAAATTTTAAATTAAGTAAATTAAGTTTGATAATCGATATTTATATTATAAAAAAATTTATTATAAAAGTTTATCATTTATTATTTTATTATGTATTTTCAAGCATAAAAAAAAGTAATTAGTTTACAGATTTTGGCAAGAAGTTTTTAATATTAATAATATTATAAAAACCTGCCTGCATATTAAAATTAGAATTTTTTAATCAATTAAATAAAAACTATCATATGTTATTGATTGATTGTATTGATTAATTATATATTTGATCAATTATAATTAATCAGATTCTAAATTTTATGATTGATTAATTGATTAATTGATTAATAATCAATCATAATCAGTATAATTAAATTTCCTATATCCAAATTTCAAAAAAGAAATACTAAAAAGAAAACAAAAAAACAACTTTAATTACTAACCTCTTACTTTCTAAATAAATTTCCTGTACTTATTTTTAGCAATAAGTTATCTAAATATATATACTCTAAACTTTTTGGATCAAGAGCAATTATTTTTGATAATAATATATTTTCTTTTCTTCTTATATCAATTAAGTCCAAGAAGCATGACTTCAAATCTATTTTAATATCTAATAATAATAAAAAAAAAATTAAATAAAAAGAGACAGACAAAAATTTTAACCATGACAATATTATTATTACTGATTACAATTAACTCTCTCTATAGGCACACATTTGGGACAATCTATATTTAATGACTATGATGAGATGTGACTATAAGCAATAAAATCTTATAATTAAATCAGTAATTTTGGCCAAAATTATAAATTGTAATAATTTTAGTTAAATATTCACATCATAATAATTTTGCTAATATTATTCCAATTATTACAGATTTATAACCATTAGATTTCTCTTGATAAGACAATTCCAACAAGCCTAAGATCACTAAAATCTGATCACTAAAATCCATAATAATTAAAATACAGTCAAAATATTTAATATCAGTTATATGAATTTTACATATAAAAAATGCTGATCTGGTCTTTAAAATTGAATTGCTTGGTCAATATTAATCCAATTATTATAAAATTATTATCATTAACTTCCTCTCAATAAAACGATTCTAATGAGTCTAAGAACATTAAAATCTGATCACTAGAACCTGTAATAATTAAAATACAGTTAAAATATTTAATATTATGTGAATTTTATATATAAAAAATGCCAATCTAGTCTTTAAAATCAAATTGCTTAGTCAATATTAATCCAATTATTATAAAATTATTATTATTGGCTTTCTCTTAATAAGATGATTCTAATGAGCCTAAGATCATTAAAATCTGATTATTAAAACTTGTTGTAATTAAAATAAAATCAAAATATTAAATATTACACGAATTTTACATATTTAAAATATTGATTTGATATTTAAAATTGGATTACTCAGTCAATATTAATCCAATCACTATAAAATTATTACCATCTGATTTCTTTCAATAAGATAAACATGATGAGCTAAAGATCATTGAAATCTGATTATTAAATTATAGAACAATTATATTTTAATAAAGAGTTTAATAATTTTCGTACTTGTGATGCATCGCACCCTTTTTTATCACCTGTGTCACACCCCTTCTCTTTTCATTTTTTTATATGTATTCTGAAGACAGAATTTTTTCAGTTGTAAAAAATCTATTTTTCACACCCCTAGTTAAATGTCATATGTTTAATTTTGCCTAGCATTACTGTAATTTTGCCCAGAGTACTCAGAGTACGATGTATCACAGGTGTGAAAAAAATAAAACCCTTTAGGGGTATGCCAGAAATCAGCTGATTTCCTTCAATTAGTCACCCTTACCCCCTCTACCCTCCACCTGATCGCATTTTAATTGGTTAAAAAAATATATAATAATATATATAATTATATTTATATAAGTAATTTGTGATCTAGTAATCCAATTTTTATGAATTTTTTTTTGTTTTATAGCTTTTGATAAGCCCTACAAAATAAAAAAGTTTAGTTAAATTGAGCTATTAGATGGCAAGATAATTGCAAAAACCCATTTTAACATATAAATAGTAATAATATATTATATATATTATATAATTTATAGCTAATCATAAGAACCTGATTTTTAGGTTAGCTTCCACCCCCCCTATTAAATCAGCTGATTCCTGGCATGCCCCTTAATAAATATCTTTTTATAATTACATATATATAAAATTTTTAAAAAAAGATATGATAGTGACTATAGGTAGTTTGTGACTATAAACAATAGTTTTTATATATGAAAATTTGGGACACTTAACCAAGCTGACTATATAGAGTAATGTGACTATAATAGAGGTGACTATAAAGAGAATTAACTGTACTGCCTTTCAGATAAAGAACAGATACAATTATTATTTATTAAATCTAATAATTTATAATATACTGGTAAAATGAAATAACTATATATTTCTTATAAGTTTATAACAATAGGGCAAAATAATTTCAGTCAGTACTAAGATGCACAAGAAATATTTATTAGCAAAAATTAAACTGATTTCAAACTATAAGTGCTTTAAATATTACAATAGAGAAGATTGGACTGTCAGCCTAAAAGAAATTCAATCAAATAGTTTCTAGTAATCTGGAGTCTCTAACAATATGAGAAATTTTAAGCTATCATTTATAATATTTTGGATGATATGATGGACACTTTCTTATTTTCAAATGGTTAATCACATTAGTTTTTAACAAATAGTAGTCTCAAATCTTTTAAAATTGGTAAAAAAGTGGATGAAGTTTGAAAGCTTATTAAATACTTTGGCATTTGAGATCATATTTTCATAAAAATTAGTAATTTGCTGCTTTAAGAAAATATCTTGATGCTGTTATTCTACTTCTAATTTCAAGAATCTTTGCAAAACTATTCAAATTAACAAAATAGTTAAAACCTCTTTCTTAAAGAAAGCAACTGGATTAAGTTATATTTCTCTAGGTTTTAATACTAACAACTATAATAATAATCATAATAAAACTTTTAAATATGATCATTTTTATAAAAAGATTTTTTAATTAGAACTAAATCAGTCCTTTAAGCCAGATGGAAATATTTAACTAATAGTTAGACTGAAGGTATTATTAAAATATTATATTTAATTTAATTTAAACAGGATGAAAATTTTGCTAATTTTTTATTTGTTATTGTAATATTCATTTTATATAACATTTTATATTTTATTAGATTATAGAATTTTTCTTTCTTTTTTTTTCATTTTTCTTATTTCTTGAATAATTCTATAAATAAACTTCCTATTATATACATTAAGAGTAGGCTATAAGTATAATAGTTATGAAACATATCTGTAACCTGTAAGAGAGTAGGTAGGCTTTAATATTTAATTTTTATATTATTAAAGATATGATTTATTAATAAAGTTCTTAATATGTCTTTTAACTTGAAAAAAAATTATAAAAATTTATTTACATAACAAATATTATTAATATATATTTTTTTATAAATTAAAATATATTAAATCAATTACCAATTAGTTATATTCTTATTTTTTTAAGATATTGAAAATGTATATGTATTTATTAGATAAAATAGAATTAGGTAATAATTTCTTTTATTCTATATATAGTACTCCCAACTAAGGATGGTGCCGCAAATAAGCAATTGCGGAATAATTGCGATTTACGGTATTGCGGAACATTGCGGATTTTTAAACCTAAATATCTGCAATTCCGCAATCCGCAATTGTCCGCAATTCCGCAAATATTCCGCAATTCTGCAAAGTACCGCAATTCAATTGCGGAATAATTGCGGAATTGCGGCACATTTGCGGAATTGCGATACATTTGCGGAATTGCAATTTCGCTAAAGCAATCCAAAAAAACGTTGCGAAACGTTTTTTTTAATTAAAATATACTTTGAAAAAATGTTTCGCAACGTTTTTTCTTTAAATTAATTAAAAAATGTTGCGAAACGTTTTTTTTAATTAAATATACTTTGAAAAAACGTTTCGCAACGTTTTTTCTTTAAATTAATTAAAAAACGTTGCGAAACGTTTTTTTTTAATTAAATATACTTTGAAAAAACGTTTCGCAACGTTTTTTCTTTAAATTAATTAAAAAAACGTTGCGAAACGTTTTTTATTAATTAAAATACTTTGAAAAAACGTTTCGCAACATTTTTTCGTTAAATTAATTAAAAAAATGTTGCGAAACGTTTTTTTTAATTAAAATACTTTGAAAAAACGTTTTTTTTAATTAAAATACTTTGAAAAAACGTTTCGCAACGTTTTTTCGTTAAATTAATTAAAAAAAATGTTGCGTAAACGTTTTTTTATTAAATCGGTTCGGTAAACTGCCAAAACCGATCAGGTGAATTGCGGAATTGCGGTTCACTAACCGCAATTCAACTCCAAAATCCGCAATATTGCGGATTTGATAAATCAATTGCGGCACCATCCTTACTCCCAACCAAATGTCCATCCATTTATATAACTTATTAATAATTTATTAGTAATTAATTATTTAATAATTATTATTAATCAGATATTAATTCCGATTAGTTTATAGTAAATAATCTTTTTATTAATATTATTATGCTCATCTTTGCCTTTTTTAATATAAAACAATTTATTTCTTTTTTATATATTTAAAACTTTAATCTGAATAATAATAATTTAAGATGAATATGATTATCATATAAATTACCCAAAGATTTCAATTAGAAGCTGTAAAATTTATGTATAAACTTTTTTTTATTAATAAAAAAAAATTATTTAATATTATTTAATTATATATTACTAATATTATTATAATTATTATTTTTTAACTAGCTACATAATAAAAAAAAAAATAGCAACTAATTTAACCTAAAACTTAGATTTGATTTTTAAAAATATCAAATAATTTCTTTATATTAATGACAAATAAAACTATTAATTAATTGAAAATTCCAAAATCTGTTATTTTTTTTTAAATATTCAGTATTAAAATAGTATATCTCTATAATTAACACACTATATAATCAATAACACATTTACTTTATTTAATTAATATTTATATTTTGTTGAATAATCTTTGGGTGAAACAACCAACCCTCTTCCTTTTCTTGCACCACGATATACAGTTTCTATTATATCTATAAGTTCTTGCTTATCTTCTAAAGCCTAGTTATAAAATAAAAATAAATGTTAAATATTTTATTTATAATTATATCATTTTTTTTCATAAAAAAAATTAGAAAAGAACTAACCCAATTGATTTTATTATTATTACCAGTTCCTAAATCAATCATGATGTGTTTATTGCGAAAAAAGAACATAACAGTACAAGGATCGTAAAGTTCATACATCTAAAAACGAAAATAGGTTTTTAAGAAATTTTTTTTTAAAAAAAAAAAAATAATAATAATAATAAATAAACCTTATTAAAATCAGGAACTTCTGTAATATCAACCTAAAAGAATTAGAATATATAAATACTTTTTTCTCTCAAAATAATAATAATAATACAAACGTCTAAGTAAAATATTTACCAAATAAATAACAGCAAAGTTTTTTACTTTTTCTGCAATGCCGTATAAAGTTTCATCCATTTTCATACAAGTAGGATCCTAATTATTAATATTAAGGATAATGAGAAAATAATTTATTTCCCAGCATAATTTTCTTGAACATAACGGATACCCAATCGTGTCCAAATCGAATTACAACTACACGATCTTCCTCAGATAAAATGGCTTGATCTACTTGCCAACCTGAAATAATTAAAGTGTTTAGTGTAGCAAATAAAGTCAAGATATACATAATACACTGCATACCATTAGTCAAATGGGGAAGAAAATACGACATTCTTATTTTAAGGCCTAGAAATATTTTTTTTTTCTTGCAAATTATGGGTTTTGTTCAGGGCAATTAAAAAGGCACGTAAAATTTTCATGTGACTTTCAAGGAGTAAAACTGCGCCTTAATAACTTTTTACATATGATTTAAAAAACTGCGTTTTATTTGTATTTAAGTACTTAACGGCGCATTTCCTAGTTTCTTCTCTTTTTTGCTGAAATGTCCAAAGTACTTTCGATAAACAACAAACAAAACAACAAGCTCAAGAGGATCAAAATACAATAGAGGTAAACATTTAAAAGGCTCTTTATTTTTATAGAGGTTTAAACGTTAATAAGTAACTTGTACTAAGCTGCTTACAAATTTTATATACAGTTAAATATTTAGAAACAAAAAAATTCTAGCAGGAATGGAAACCGAAGCAGAAGCAATAGCAAAAAACGAAAGACGTCAAGAATTAAGGAATGCAAATCTATTAGCTTGGAGGCAAGGGAAACCTGGTGTGTATGAAAACGTTATCTTGGTTTATTAAGTGTTTTATGAACTTATTTACATATTTATGTTACATATGCATATTTATATTTTATTTTAATTATATTAGATTCTTCTGCATTCAAAAATCTTGATTCAAATATAAAAAAGAACAACGGGTTCATTAAAAAGTGTAAATCTCAACTATCAGCAGAATACCAACAACAGTTATTGAAAGATATTAAAACGTTGACCCTTGAAAAATACATTTCCGAAGTGGTTGTTGCAGTGGTCGAAGGACTGCAAAAGTGTAAGTTAACAGCAGATGTTTGGGCTACTGTTGAAGTAAGTTTCGATTTATTTAAAATTAGACTTTTTTTTTTATTTTAGTATCTATAATAAAATATAATTTTTTGAAACCAACCACCTTTAGGTGATTTCCGCTTTGCATCAGCGATTTCCGGACACCTTTACCCCATTTTTGACTCATATGTTAGCTCGTTCCCTTGCTCCCCAAAGTAAACAACAACTTGCTTCACTTAGTTCTGAACAACGTGAGAAAGAGGAGTCTGCGCGAATTACGAAACAACGGGTTTTGTTAAGAATCGCAGGTGAATTGTCGTTGATAGGTGTCCTTAGAAATGTTGAAGACGGGATTGCGGCTCCAAATAGTGGAAGTGCGGCAGTAGGAGCCGGAAGCGTGAATGGCGTCAAAGATAATGTTGCCGGGTTCGTTAGCGGTCCGATTAAAGAGAAAGAAACCAAAGAGTCAAAGACCCCCGGGGAAGGTTTCATGTATACTGTGTTAAAAGATTTGGTTTGTCGTATTACTCCCTTTGTATAAATGATTTCCACTGTCGATAACCAATTTGAGCCAGGCATTGTTGAACAAGTGTCTGTTTCTTGAATATGAACAGCTTTCTCATGACTACAAACATGTCAACTTACCGTTGGCAGTATCCTTCATCAAATACTTTGGCGCGGAAATGCTCGGTACGGTCGGTCGTAAAAGTCATCGCGATGAAACATCTATCGCATCGAATGAAAACGGTAAGGATGTACTTCCAGTCTTGAACGGTAACAATTCATCGGTTAATGGTGAAGAAGATATCACAAACACCGGTGAAAATCCGATTGTGAATGAGTCTCAACGAGCTCTTTTCAAATCTTTATTGGTCGGTTACTTCAATGGCGTGGAAAAGCATTTGGTTGAAGAACATCAGGTACAATTTGTTTTTAAATATATTTTAAGAGTTATACATGCATTAATACTTTGATTTCTTACGGAATAATAGAAAATCAAGGCATTGGATCGTAGCAACCACGAATATTATATTACTCGAGGAGAAATTCCGGAGGAAACAAAACAGAATTATGAAAAAGTCATGAAGGCTTTCGATAAGTTTTTGCAAAATGCTCAAATGTAATTTGATCAATGTTATCCATTTGCCCTAAATTAGATCATTTTGCTTAGTTAAGTCTATATACATTGAAATTTATCGTACGAAATTTTTATTATAGTTTGGCGGATTCTTTGGATCTAGAGATGCCTGATTTGCCCGAAGATGACGGAACAACAAAAATAGGTGGTACAATTATACGCGATGGATCTTTAACTAACGAGAAAGAGGTGTTTATATTATATACTTTAACGACGGAAATTACGTATCTTAATGTTAATAATAATTATCATTATTTAATTAAGGATGTTTTTACCAGCAGTATTTGGGAAGATGAAGATGCACGTAGTTTTTACGAAAATCTCATAGACCTCAAAACGTTAGTACCTGGCGTTCTTCTTGAGGTCAAGTCCAGTAACAAGAAAGATGATGGGGATATTGAGAAAGATGATTCCATTAGTATACTCGAAAAAGAAGATAAGGAGGACGAGGAAAAAGCTGAAAATAGTCAATCTGATGACGAAAAAAGAAGAAATGGCGAAGATGATAAGGGTGATATGAAAATTGCAAATGAGGATCAAGAGATTGATGGGAAAAACCTTAGTATGGATGCAGACATAAAGGAAGTGGCTAAAGAAAAGGATCAAGACGCTCAGACTTCTTCATCTACAAAAACGGATAATGAATCAATCAACAAAAGTGGCACCTCGGCTCAGCTTGATTCTTTGTTGTCACGTCTTCCTAATATGATTAACCGTGACCTTATTAATCAAGCAGCAGTTGATTTTTGTTATTTAAATTCTAAGGCATCTAGAAATAAATTGATAAAAGTAATAATTAATCTTTATTTAATTGATTTATTTATCGCTTTTAACAATAATTCAAACTTATCTAATAATAATAAATAAATGTATAGACTTTAACAGGAGTGCCTCGAACAAGACTTGACCTCCTTCCTTATTACTCGCGCTTAATTGCAACGCTCAATCCTCATTATCCTGACATTGCTGAAGCAGTTCTGCATTACGTAAGTTACATTTTTATTTATAAATTATTTTTGCTTTATTTGATGTATGCAAACACCCAGTCCATTTATTTAAAATTTATGTTATTTAGCTGGAAGGTGAATTCAAATCCATGCAAAAAAAGAAAACAAATGATTTTCTCGAAATAAAAATTAAGGTTGTATATGCATTTATCTAATTAATAGAGTTTTTTGATAGGAATTGCTTATTAAAATTTTTCTTATACAATTTTCAAGATTATTCGATTTATCTCTGAATTAACAAAATTCAGAATTACACCACAACATATAATTTTCCATTGTCTTAAAGTATTACTTGATGATTTTTCGAATCAAAACATCGATGTTGCTTGTAATTTGCTAGAAACATGTGGAAGATTTTTATTTAAAAGTCCTGAGACAAGTACCAGAATGAGTAATATGGCAAGTAGCATTTTTGAATATTGCATTGATGACATAGTAAATGCTTTGTTACTAATATTTTCTTAATTGACTTTTAGTTGGAAATAATGATGAGAAAGAAAAGCGTCCAACATCTTGATAATCGACAGCTCTTGATGGTCGAAAACGCATATTATCAGGTAAATGGACAGGAATTTTCCTATAATTGCTCTTTAGCTTAAAGCTTATTTATATATTTGTTTTTTCATCAAATCTAGTGTAATCCACCTGATCGCGCCGCGATCGCTAAAAAGGAGCGATCGGTTATGGAACAATACATTCGCAAGCTAATTTATTCTGACCTTAACAAGAAAACTGTTGAGAAAATTCTCAAGTTGCTTCGCAAATTAAACTGGGAAGATAAAGAAGTAAGGAATTTATTATTGGATATTATGATGGAAATAAATAATTAAGTATTACTATGTAGTAAATCTATTATAAAAATTTAAAATAGGTATACAGGGTTCTAGAAAAATGCTTCTCCAAAGTGTGGAAGATTAAATATAGCAATATACATTTAATGGCTATTCTTGCTTCAGGCTTGCACCGTTATCATTCTGACTTTGGTGTAGCCTTAGTTGATAGAGTTATTGAGGATATCAGAATCGGTTTAGAGGTAAGTGTGTGAATTGTATTCATACAACGTGTGCGAAACTAAATTATTGTAAACTGTCATTTTCTAGCAAAACATTTTTAAGCACAATCAACGCCGTATTGCAACTGTTAAATACCTTGGTGAACTTTATAATTACAGAATGGTAGAATCAGCCGTTATTTTTGAAATTCTTTATTCCATTGCTACTTTGGGTCACGGTACATTCATTATATTTGTTTTTGTAATACGCTTTCTGGTTTTGTTTTCCTTATATTTAATGTTCAATAATTTTTTTTAGAGTTTGGTCGTCCCGCTCCAAATCGTATTAACCACTTAGATGCCCCGAGTGATTTCTTTCGCATCCGTTTGTGTTGTACTTTGCTCGATACATGCGGTATGTGCTTTGATCGAGGCAGTTCTATGAAGCGTTTGGATGATTTTCTAGTTTTCTTTCAGGTATACTTAATCTTATTGAATTAAAAGTGAATTTATACCTTTCTTTTCAGCTAAATTTTTTTTTTTATTTTCAGATGTATATCCTTACAAAACAGAGACTTCCTATGGACATCGATTTTATGGTTGCTGATTTGTTTGAGGTATAAAAAAGAAGTAATTTGTAGTAGTAAAATATGTTCAGTTATTAATTCTCATATGTTTGCCAGATGTTAAGACCAGGAATGACCATGTATAAAACATACGAAGAGGCTGCCGAAGAAGTAGATAAGATGCTTATGGAAAATCATATGGCTTTACAAGATGCCCAAGGGACATCAAAAAGTCAGGAAGATGGAATAGAAGAAAGTGAAATGTCATCTTCAGATGATGACGACGACGATGAAGGCCAAGATGAAGAAATAGATAGAGAGCGTGATGACGTAGAAGGACATGAGGAAGAAGTATGTTTTTACCAAGATAATAGCTTATTTACAGTATTTGAATAACATGATGTTTTATATAGCACGAAACTGATGAAATTAACGAAGAAGAAGGAGACGATGAATTAATTGTCCATACAAATAGACAGGAAAAAGTTCCTACTGAAGACGACGAAGAATTCGAAAGAGAATTCAGTAAAATGATGACCGAGAGTATGGAGTCTCGTAAATATGAACGTAAACCCGCCATGTTAGATGTGGCAATTCCTATGTATCTAAAGGGTTCTGACAAAGTGTCGGACTTTTTAGATGGTAATGTTGCGTTTACATTATTAACAAAGAAAGGAAAGAAAACAATGGAAGTGCCATCAGACAGTGCATTAGCAGTTAATACGCGCTCTAAGCAGGAAGCTGAACGTGAAGAGCAACAACAGCTTAAGAAATTGGTATTAAATTACGAAGAGAGAGAAGAGCAAAATCAGCGTATTGCTCTTGAACAATCTTTTATTAATAGTGGAATGAAGGTAACATATCAAAGTAATCGTCGTGGTCAGAGAGGACGTAAAATGCTTCATCATCACGGTGGAGGTGGAGGTATGGCCTACTCCAATGATAGGTATTTATAATCTTCTATCTTATCTTAAGTCGCTTTGTACAATTGTCTTTTGACTTTTCATTCTTTATCGCTTTAGACGACGATGAAATTAATATTTTGCTGAAAAATAACTAATGGGAATTTTATTCCATAGTTAATTACCATTCATAACACATAAAAAGGAGGCGCTACCCCAGAATCAGTTTATCGGTTCATCCCACATGCGGTATACATCGTTTCAAAATGGAACATTATGCTTTGAAACTTCTATCCAACCAAGATTATTCGCACTCTTTGCCTTAGTTCCCTTAAAATAGGGGCATGTCATGACAAAAAAGTTTTTTTATTATTTCTTGGTGTGGTAAACCAAACAATCAAAAAAAAGGGGGAATAAGGGATGATAGTTAACGTATGATTTATTCGATTCATTTGTTTAATATGTTTGTAAATCTTCAGACCCATAATTACGTATGTAATTGTTTCACGTATCAATTTGTCTGAATTATTTTTGTTAGCTTCCTAATTCCCATTTTTATAGCGTGTGGTAGTTTAGTTTTGGTTTCATTACTACTAGAAGTAAAATATTTGTTAATAGTTGACATCAACCATTGATTTATTGAAATTAACTCTGTGGAAGTTGAACTAGATTTCGTCATTTATTATTTTTTTTTTTTTTTTTTTTCTTTGTATTAATTATAAATAACATGCACTAAAAAATAAATGCAATGTATTAAAACCATATAAAAATCTTCAGGATATTTTTCAAATACTTGATTTAGAAAATGACAAATTGATGATAATAAAGTTAAATCTTTTGAAAGTGATAAACTGAGTATTTTTAAATATATTAAAAGAATTAATTTTTAGTGAAGCAATAGAAAAAAATTTTTTGAAGAATTTTTGGCAACTAAATCAAATGTATTACTATTGGATAGTCTTCTGAATTTATTGATTGTTATTACAATCATGCTTATTATAAGCCAATTTGCTCTTTTAGTTTTAAGAATATTTTATTATTTATCATAGTAATTTAATTTAAATAAATAATTTTTTTTGTTTTATAGATCTTACTGAAAACTATATTTTAAAAAAAGTTTATGCAAATTGGACTATTAGTTAATAAGAAAATTACAAAAAACATTTTTATGATCCTTTAAATTTAGTATTAATTTGCTTTTTTTTATATTTATGAATTATATTAGAGATGTTTAAGATTTTTTATATAATCACATCTTTATATAAAAATTTAATTAATTTATCTCTTTATAATCAGAAAATCAAATATAAAGATAAAAATAATTGAAAATAAAAATCTTGAAAGATATATTACATATTTAGATAAAAGTAAATTTTAAAAATAATAAAAAAATATTTTAATATTTTATTAATTTTTAAAGATTGTAAAATTTCATTTATAAAATAAATAAATCCAAATTAATAAATTCAAATTAATGAATATAAATTAATAAATACAAATTAATATAATTATTCTTTTTTATAGCAAATCTTAATATAATAAAGGATACTTAGAACAAAATACAGATATTAATATTCAATATATTTGATTAACCAAATTTTATTATTGCTATTTTCAAAAAAATTGATTTTAATAATTTATATATAATAGAAAAAAATACAAAAACATAAAAAACAAAAAATATAAAAAACAAATTTAAAAAAAAAAATTTTATAATTTTGGCTAAATTATATATAATTTTAATAAAAATAAATGATCTGTATTAAAAATTTTTTTAAAAAATTTTGTATAATACAAGTTCTATTTTAATAAGAATTAAAATTTCTTTTTTAAAAATTTGTATAACTTTATGTGACTTTAATTAACCATTAATAATATTATATATTTTTAGATTTGTATTTTTATGTTTTATACTTTTGTGTTTTTTCTATTATATTCAAGCCATTAAAATTAACTACAATCAAACTTTTACATACTGATACAGTATATATTAATATTTGCTTATAACAATATTTTTTTTATTCTTCATTTCACAATTAATAAAAAATTTTGATATACCAATTTTTTATATTATTTTATAATATAATATACATCAATATAATTCTTTTACTCCTTTATAGTAATATTTATAAAAATCTGATTTATATACCGATATTTTAAGTTATATTAATAAAATTTAGGCTAGTATTATAATATTATTTTAGTTAACTTGAAATTTAAAAAATCTTCTGATTAAAAATAAACTATAATTTTATACTAAATATAGGTTTAATAGTTTGTACTAAATTTTGTTTAGTTGGTGGATGTTTGGACTAGTATTTTTACTAGGAGTACAGTATATAGAATAAATATGATACTTTGTATTCTCCCTTTTTTTCTAATAAATACAAGTGTGTTTTCAACATTAAAAAAAAAAAAACTAAATTTTGTTTAGAATAACACAAGCCAAAATTAGATTCTTGACCAGCATTACAATTTATTAATAGCTATTATATACTGATAATATAATATACTAATATTTTTTTTTCAAACCAGCAATATTAGTATATAGGAGTTTAACTGTATTTTAAAAATAATAATAATTATAAGCTGTAATATATTATTATATAAAGTAAAATTACAAAATAGTATATATAAAAATAACTTTTTATAACATATTTTTTTTTTAGTAAAACAAAAATGACTAATATATTAATACTAATCTTATAATTATTTAATAAAAAAATAATTTTTTTAAATATACAATATATGAAAGGTACAAAATGCTTTTATAAAAAATATTTAACAAATTATTTTAATAATATCAAAATATTAAATTATATTATTAATTTTATTAAATTTATATTCACATATTAGAATTAACTTTATTTATATAATATCTAATTATTATTTATACAGTTATTTTTCTTTATAGTCACACCTTTTAAAACTAAAAAAAATAAGTACAATTATAAAAAAATCCATATAATATAACTATAAAAAGGAGTTTTTCTATATATTTATTAATATATTGGATCTAAAATATGATGTGTTTATAAAAAAGGATTTTATATGATATAATTATATAGAAGATGACTATAAGAAGAATTACCTGTATTTTATTTAGTATTTTTATGAAAATAAAAGTAAAAAGTTTTTTTAAAAAAAATAATAATAACATCTTTTTCAGTTTTCTTTTACTTTAATTTCAAAAAGTCTAATTATGTTTTCATTTGATAATATTATAAAAAAGAAAAAAATAAATAAATAAATAAATAACTTAATTAATTAAAAAAATAATGAAAATATCTTTTTTAGGGGTCGTCTAAAGTAGAGGTAAGTCACCTGATTTATACAGATTTTTGGTCTGCATTATGGCATTAAGAAATTGCGAATGTGACAAATAGTGGTGTAACATATAGGATTTTATTAACCAAAAAATTTCTAAGTCGCCAGAATACTTAATAAAAATGAAAGAGTAGAAGGGTATAACACGGGTGACAAATATTTTACTATGATCACATGATTTGCCCCTGCTTTAGATATCCTCTTTTTTAACTTCTTTACCTTAATTCTAAAAATCTGATTGTACTTTTTATTTACAATTAAAGCTCTCTATAACAAATCTTGATTTCTAAAAGTTACAATTCATTATAATGAAAAATTCAGTAACATCTTTATTGAATTTTAAAAATTTATTCATTATACTAAATTCGATACATAATCACAATAAAATAAAAGTTATTATTAGAATTTTTTTCATCATTTTTATTTAACTTATGCTTTATTTATAAAATTTATAATATAAAATTTTTATTAATAATAATCAGAAAAAAGATTTACTATATTCCTTAAATCTGATATAAAAACTTGTTAAAATAAATTTGTTAACATAGGTAAAAATTTAGTATAAAAAAAAAATTCATTAACAAAAACTTTATTTTATTATATATGTACAAGATCTTTACTTCGTTATACATGTATATAATAATAAGATTTATTATAAAAATTCAGTATACTTAATTATTTTGATTAATAAAATTTTGGTACCACTTATGTAATTCGCAATAATGAAAAATTCGTAATGCAAAAATTCATTATAGAGAACTTTGACTGTAATAATACTATAAAAAAAAAAATAAATATTAAAAAAAAAATAATAATAAACATTTTTTTTAGTCTTTTTTACTTAATTTCAAAAGTCTGATTATATTTTTTATTTAGCAATACTACAAAAAAAAAATAAATAAATAATTTAAATAACTAGAAAAAATAATAAAAAATACTTTTTCTAATCTCTTTTTATCTTAATTTTAAAAGTTTAGTCATATTTTTTATTCAGTAATATTATAAAAATAAATAAATAAATAACTTAATTAATTAAAAAAAATAACAAAAAATACCTTTTCTAATCTTTCTTATTTTAATTCCAAAAATTTATTTAATCATATTTTTTATCTAATAAAATTATAAAAAAGAAAAAAATATATATATTTTTTTAAATCAAATATTTAAACTATTATCAATTATAAAGCGATATGATTGAACGGTCCATTTTGATGAGGATCGGAGCTAGGTCTAGTTTTAATTATGGTGATTATTATGTAATCCAATAATTTTTTAATAAAGATGGTAGCGTTATCAACGCCTTCCAAAAAAAAAAAAAAAAAAACTATTATCAATTATAGTATTAACAAATTTTTTATAATAAAAGTCTAATTAGCTTAAGAGAAAATTTATTCACCGCGGGTGCGGTATTACCGCACCCCCCCAAAATTTATTATTTATCATGTGATTTTAATACTGACGCGGCGACGCGCATATGCCGTTATCACCATTATGTCGTACATACCGCTTTTCAATAAAAAATGTTCTATATTTCTTCTAACAATAATAACCTCTCATGTCAGTGCGTTTATTCTACATTGCGTCAATTACAGTTTTATTAATTACATTGTAGAAAGTTGCGTGTCATTTTAACATCTTAACACTATTGACTGATCTCTTTTGGAACAAAAAGAGAGATCGGAGTAATTGAATTTTTCGCGTTACAATACTAATTTTATATTCATGCTGTTTGGCTTCTAATAAACATTCTACACGACTACACATTCTTCTACTGTAAGGTGTTTATTATATAAGTGCGCGCATGTCATAAAGAAGCGAAGTGTCTAGAAAAAGAGGGTATTAAAACAAAAAAAAAAGAAATTAGAAAAGAGTTGTTAAAAATGAAAAGAACGAAACAAACATCAAAACTTACCCGTTTACCGTATTATTATAATCATTTAAGGAACCAGGAACAAAAGAACTGAGGAACCTAAAAAAAAGAAGACATTAGAATATGGAAGCAAAGAGAAACAAACACGAAAAAAAACGGAAACCTACCATATTACTATGATCGCCTGAAATCAAAGGAACAAACAAAAGAACCTAAGAAAAGAGAAGATGAATATGTACGCGTTGTTAATTTATATCTTGTTGAAGAAAGCTTTTGATAGCTTTGATCAGTCGAAAGGTAGGGATCCAGGCATCTACTTGATAAAGGAGAGGTACCGTAGTAGGTATGTGAGGATCATTGTACACTTCCACATCCTGTACTGCATCAGGTGATGATGAAGAGTTGTTACATGGTCAACCACGAGTCCTTCCTACCGTAGGAGAATTCCTGTTAAGGTGAGAATTTAGTATTTGAAGTATAGGATGTTGAATTTTTTATTAGAACAAAAAGTAAGATAAGAAGAACGAAATAAAAGATCTAAACTTACCATATTATTATCAGCAGTCAAAAATCCGAAAGACCTAAAAAAGGAGAGGTATTATTAGAATAAAGACAAATGAAAAGGAATGAAACAAATATCAAAACTTACTGTATTATCATGATCATTCAAGGAACCAGAACCAAAACCGGAGGACCTAAAAAAAAAGAAGACATTAGAATATGGGAACGAAAAAGAAATAAATGCGAAACAGTACAGAAACCTGCCATATTACCATGATCGCCTAAAAAATCAGAATCAAAGGAACAAAAGAACCTAAAAAAAAGGGGAAGGATTAGAACAAAAAATGAAGCGAAAGGAAATGAAAACTACTGTATTACCGTAAACAAAAATCAGACTTTTAGCAATAATGAAATAATAATGGTGAGGAGAGTAAAGTGTTTCGTATATGATAAGGATGGTCATTGGGTTCAGGAGTGTAGTAACGCGATTTCGTGATCAATTGTTAATTAAAATAAGTGATTTCAAATTATAACTTCTGTGTTTACATAAAGAAACAAAATTGAAATAAAAAAAATAAAAGCATTGGAGTGTTTAATGAATAAAACGAATTTTTTTTTTAACGAATAGGAGTCTTTAATACAGAAAATACATATGATGAATTAAATTAATGAATAAAACGAATCCATCAATGATCAGCGAATACCCCTAAAAATTGTTTATCACGTGATAGATATTTATCATGCGATTATGACGTTGATACGCGGCAGTTATCTGTTATCATTTTCATTTCCCACCATTTTATTCAAAAGATTTTTTTTTATCCCTCCCAACTTCGTTCTCCAGCTCCATAAAATCGCATACGTTAAGTCTTAAACGTTTATACAACCAATTGTTTTATTAACAGTTAACAAAGAAGTATCTCATCTGAAAAATTAGGTTACACAGCTTTAAGTTGTGATTCGTAAGACAATAATATGGAAGGCTGCAACGCTTTACAAGTTAGTTAATTTTGCATATTTTTTTTTATCGTATGAGAATCTCCACAATGAATACGTTAAATAGCAGTATAGCACACTTTAAATATATTATAATTTAATTAAGCGATGGTGCTAGTTAGATAGTTAACTTTGATAATTATTAGTTTATTACAGTAACTTATAATAGCGTTAGATATCAATTATTATTAAATAAACATTAATTTTTGTCAATTTATTAATAGCAGGAACCTGACCGTTCTACAGATATTATTCTTGGTTCAGAATTAGAAAATTTTGATTCTGTGACCAACCCTATAGAGTTATCTATTGGTTTAAGATTTGATACTTGGGAAATTGCCGAACGATATTTAAAGGAATATGGGAGACAAAATGGATTTGTAGTTAATCGGCATAGAGTTGAATTTGTTGAATTTCATGATTGTCAATCAGAAAACTCAGTACGAATTGCTAAAAAAAGAACATTCGCATGTGAATATTCTGGAAAATACAAGCCCAACAAATCAAAGCCAATTGAACAACAACATAATAAAGGGTCAAAAAAAACCGATTGCAAATGGCATGTTAATATGAGTAAGCCACATAATAGTGATTTCATACATATAACATTTATGGATCTTGAACATAACCATAAAATACTTGCTGATAATGCAAGATTTGCCACAACATTTCGAAAATTTAACCAGTCTATATTAAATGAAATTGAGCGTGCTGTTGTATATGGACGTTGTGATGCATACACCATAAGGAATTTATTGCAACCATTGTACCCTAATCAGCTTTTTCTTACTCAAGATTTGTCAAACGCCATTCAAAAAATCAAGCGCGAAAAACAAATTACTGGATCAGATGCATCTCAATTATTAAAATTCTTACTTGAACAACAAAAAGAAGAGCCAATGATGTTTGTACAACCATTGATTAACGTAGATAGTAATAGATTATGTGGTATATTTTGGATGACAGCAAATCAAATTATATTATGGTCACGTTATTCAGATGTTGTTTTACACGATAATACCTCAAGAACAAACAAATATAATTTTCCATTATCATTATTTATACTTGTTGACAATGATGGAAAATCGCGTTTAGGAGCTCAAGCATTTTTGAACGATGAAACACAAGAAAGTTATGAGTGGATTTTGCAACAAACTTTGGATGCAACAGGAATTGAGCCAAAAGTTATAATAACCGATATGGATCCAGCCATGGATGCAGCATGCCAAACTACATATAGTAATGCATATCATGTGCATTGTATTTGGCATATGGCTCAAAATCTACCCAAACGTCTTAAAAATAAACTTGGTACTACAGACTTTAAGGAATTTATTCATGATTTTTGGAAAACCCGTAATTCATTATGTGTGGAGGTTTTTGAACAACGTTTCCAAACTTTATTAAATAAATTTCCTAATGGTAATGATTATCTGCATGACCCTATTTATTTAACACGGCATTCATGGGCACGTGCATTTACAAGTCGTGTATTTACTGCTGGCATGCAGTCAACGCAACGCGTTGAATCAATTAATTCAATTATCCATAAAGTTGTTTCTTCTAGTTCTACTATGGCTAATGTAGCTGAAGCATTAGATTCAAGGATGCAAAAAGAAGAAATGAATAAAAGTTTTATAGCATGGAAATACCAATCAACAATGTATTATCAGCCATTTGTTGTGGAGAATTTTTTCAGTAATATTAATTCTATAATCCAAAAATATTTATCTCCTCAAATTGTTGAAGAAATTCATAAACAAATGTGTGAATCAGTACTTTATAGATGTGAAATGCTAGATATTGAAGATGCATTTAAATTTGATGAAGATCAGTTGGTAGGTATTTTTATTTATTTAATTAACATTGTGTATTTTAAATTAATGTATAATTGTTGTATATGATATTAGGATCAAAATGAAATTAGTGAAAATCAAGCAATGACAAATGGTCAAGAAGAAGTTAATAATATTGAGGAATATTATGATTACCGGCAGACATACTTAAAGGCATTGATAAACTCAGTACCAAAAGAATCAATTAAGGAAGTATGGCAAATTATTCCTTATTTGGTACCAAATTCATATCAGCATGTTATTATTCTTAATGACGGAACTCATTTGTGCACATGCTTACTATTGGTTTCACATGGAATTATCTGCCGGCATTATTTTAAGTTAATGATTGAAAATCCGAATGCATTATTTCATATATTATTAATGCCAACTAGGTGGCTGCAGGATGATGCCTGGAATCAAATTGATTTAATTTCTAATAAACCTTTTATTGGAACATCATCCAAAAATTTAAAGTCAACAAGTAGTTCTGATCCAAGAATATATCCTATTCCTAAACATCATAATAATATTCAAGAAGTTGAAGTTCGCCATCATACACAAAAAAAGGTATATTATGGTCGAATAATGGGTCATTTTAAGCAAGCATTGAATTATTCATTAGAAGATAATGACCAAGAAAATTTAGACAATATCATATTAACATATATTGCGGAAAAAGAGTTAAAACAGCAGAACAAAACTCAATCAGTAAAAAGAAAAACTCTTAAAGATAATGATAATCAGAATTTATCCAATGAATTTAAGACGTCTGATGGTTATGTATATAATGTTAATGATATTGAAGATCCAATAAAACGTCAAGGTAAAGGTAGACCTTCTATCAAACGATTAAAAGCTTGTAATGAACAAAGAGGTATCGATAAAGCACCAAAAGAGAATGTGTATCATGAAGATGATAATAGCAGTGGGCGTAAATGCAGGTTGTGTCATAAAACAGGACATTATGCTCCTAAATGTCCTAACAAGGAAAATGTTTAATTCCGATTAAAAATTAGTAATAATCAAGATGTAAATTGGGCTGTATTTCTTTATTTAGTAGTAGGAGCAATAAATAAAAAACGTTGTTTGTTATTGGCAAAATTTTTTTATTTTTTAATTCATTTTTAACGAATTTAAAGTAGTGCAAACGTAATATGATTTAGAGATAGGGTATTACTCTTTAGTGCAAATTTATAAGTTTTACTTAGTTATAATTAAAGCATACATTAAAGGAGATCTTTACTTATTAAAATGAAACACTTTTTTATTTTTTTATTTCAATTTTGTTTCTCTATGTAAACACAGAAGTTATAATTTGAAATCAATTATTTTAATTAACATTGATCACGAAATCGCGTTACTACACTCCTGAACCCAATGACCATCCTTATCATATACGAAACACTTTACTCTCCTCACCATTATTATTTCATTATTGCTAAAAGTCTGATTTTTGTTTACGGTAATACAGTAGTTTTCATTTCCTTTCGCTTCATTTTTTGTTCTAATCCTTCCCCTTTTTTTTAGGTTCTTTTGTTCCTTTGATTCTGATTTTTTAGGCGATCATGGTAATACGGCAGGTTTCTGTACTGTTTCGCATTTGTTTCTTTTTCGTTCCCATATTCTAATGTCTTCTTTTTTTTTAGGTCCTCCGGTTTTGGTTCTGGTTCCTTGAATGATCATGATAATACAGTAAGTTTTGATATTTGTTTCATTCCTTTTCATTTGTCTTTATTCTAATAATACCTCTCCTTTTTTAGGTCTTTCGGATTTTTGACTGCTGATAATAATATGGTAAGTTTAGATCTTTTATTTCGTTCTTCTTATCTTACTTTTTGTTCTAATAAAAAATTCAACATCCTATACTTCAAATACTAAATTCTCACCTTAACAGGAATTCTCCTACGGTAGGAAGGACTCGTGGTTGACCATGTAACAACTCTTCATCATCACCTGATGCAGTATAGGATGTGGAAGTGTACAATGATCCTCACATACCTACTACGGTACCTCTCCTTTATCAAGTAGATGCCTGGATCCCTACCTTTCGACTGATCAAAGCTATCAAAAGCTTTCTTCAACAAGATATAAATTAACAACGCGTACATATTCATCTTCTCTTTTCTTAGGTTCTTTTGTTTGTTCCTTTGATTCCAGGCGATCATAGTAATATGGTAGGTTTCCGTTTTTTTTCGTGTTTGTTTCTCTTTGCTTCCATATTCTAATGTCTTTTTTTTTTTAGGTTCCTCAGTTCTTTTGTTCCTGGTTCCTTAAATGATTATAATAATACGGTAAACGGGTAAGTTTTGATGTTTGTTTCGTTCTTTTCATTTTTAACAACTCTTTTCTAATTTCTTTTTTTTTTGTTTTAATACCCTCTTTTTCTAGACACTTCGCTTCTTTATGACATGCGCGCACTTATATAATAAACACCTTACAGTAGAAGAATGTGTAGTCGTGTAGAATGTTTATTAGAAGCCAAACAGCATGAATATAAAATTAGTATTGTAACGCGAAAAATTCAATTACTCCGATCTCTCTTTTTGTTCCAAAAGAGATCAGTCAATAGTGTTAAGATGTTAAAATGACACGCAACTTTCTACAATGTAATTAATAAAACTGTAATTGACGCAATGTAGAATAAACGCACTGACATGAGAGGTTATTATTGTTAGAAGAAATATAGAACATTTTTTATTGAAAAGCGGTATGTACGACATAATGGTGATAACGGCATATGCGCGTCGCCGCGTCAGTATTAAAATCACATGATAAATAATAAATTTTAGGGGGGTGCGGTAATACCGCACCCACGGTGAATAAATTTTCTCATAAATAAATTATATTTAAAAATAAAGATTTATTTAATTTTTTTTTTTTATATCAATTAATTAATAAAATATAAATAAAAGTAAGATAAAACTATTAGTAAATTATTATTTTTTTAAAATAATCTTTTAAAGTAATATCAGTAATATCATAAAAATAAATCTTTTTATAAATGAAAATATTATAAATAAATATTATAATATAAAAATATATATTAATATATATAAATAAATTATTAGAATTGCTTAATATTTTGATAAGACTGATGAAGATTTACAAGGATTATTGGATGATAGTTCAGACGTCACACCCTGCACAATGTCACACCTATACCTGTCACGCCCTTAACCAAATCTTAGAAAAGGAGTGCTAAAAAGAAAGCTTGTAAGGAGAGACAAAAGTTGCAATTACAAACTTCTTTTGAACTGGATGAACAAGTAGTGCCCACTTTTAGCACAGAATCTTCTGAGTATACATCCTCTAAACCTTCTGGTTTAAGAACAGTTACTTTTAATCCAAGTTTGTTTTCTTCTTTTTTCACACTCTTTAAGCAGTTGAAGCAAGATTCTAAATCATCATCAACGCTTATCAATAATAGAAAGAAGTTAAAACAGAAAAGATAGATAACATGTTAAAGAATAGAAATATTATCATCACCAGATATTATCCTCAAGAAGAAGAACAAGCACAATTACTTGATCTTGTTATGTATGATATTCTGGCCAAATGGGATAACTATACTCTATTGGCCAATTTAGGATGATAGGGTAAGGTCATATCAGTCAGCACAAGGATACACAAGAAGTATTTATCTGTGAGGGTTAGACTGATCCCTGATCACGAGTGCTTGAAATACTATAACGGAGGGGACTGGACTGTCAATTTGGAAGGAATCTTTATTCGATGGTTCCCTGCTTTCTAGAGTCTCTCAGAAAGAAAATAGCATGAGAAGTTCCAAGTTGTTGTGTATAATCTTTCAGACGACATGATAGATGCCTTCTTATTCCTAAATGGACGTCTCTACCAGTTTTTATTGGATAGTGGAATCAAATCATTTAAAATTGTTAAAGAAGTTGATAGATCTAGAAAGCTGATAGGTTACTTTGACACTTGGAATCATGTTTCCACCTGCATTAATAACTCTCAGCTTTGGAATGACATTAGAATCTCTTAATACCATTATTCCACTCTCAACTTTAAGAATTTATGTAAATCTATTTGAATTGGCAATGCAGACAAGTCCTCAAGGACACCTTATAAATCTGACTCTTCTTTTTCAGATTCTAATACTAACAACCGCAAGAACGATCAAAATAAAACTTCTAAATCTTAACATTTTACCAAGAAGATCAATCAATCAAGAAACGACCAGTCTAAAAAGGCAGATGTAAAATATTTAATCACTGAGCTGAAGACATTATTAGAATATTATGTTTAATTTAGTTAGAAGAGATAGATAGATAATTTCACACTAACTTCTTGTTATGCTTAGCATTCGTTTTACGTGATATTTTTTGTTTTATTAGATCGTAAATTTTTTTTTTCTTTTTCGTTTCCTTTTATATCTTGGATAATTTTATAACTAGACTTCCTATTACATTAAAGAGAATAGGCTAGGGATATAGTAATCATGAGATATATTTATGACCCTAGTGTGGGGAATAGGTAGGCTTAGTTTATCTGATTTTTTGTACACTTATCTATCTTTTTTAGTAATAAAAGCACTTCTTTTAACTAAAAAAAAAAAAAAAAAAAAAAAATTGCTTAATAAATAATTGAAATTATTTATTATATATTGTAATTTACAATAAGTTTTAATATATTATTTTATATTATTTTAACAAAACAATATGATTTTAGTTTGCATTTTATTAAATTTGATATTAAATAATTATTATTTTATATTTTTAAATTTATTAATAATAATTTTAAATAATTGCTAAAATTTAAAATTACTGATTAGTTAATATTTATTATATAATTTTATATAATTTTTAAAAAAAAAGTTTTATTTTACTAAAAATAAAGGTTTGGAAATAATTTTTTTTTTTTTGCAAGGTAGTGCAATTTATAAGTTTATTAGTTATATAAATTACAGAAAATTCTGTTGTATATTACTAATCTATTAAAACTTTGAACTAGTTTCCCATCTAGAAGATTGCTCCTGTGCCCTACCATCACCTTATATAATTCTCCTATATCCTCCCATAGTAACTATTAGATTATATAGGATCCTTAAAACATATGGCTTCAGTATATGCTTTCACTACCCTCTAAACAAAAAATTTTATATTTATATGTGTATAATTTAATATTATTGTATGTCTTTCAAATAACCTTATTTCCCTTTTTAATATATTGATTTATATATTGTCTTGTTTTTTCTAATGCTATTAACCATTGTTCATTATGCTTAAGAATTTTTCTTTCTTTCAAATCATATATTCCATTTTCTGCTTGTAATGTTGGAGTTCGTTCATATGTAATATATTGGTATGCTGATATCTTTTTCTTTAGATCTTGCTTTTTAATTCCTTTTATATATTCCCATTCTGCTACTATTTTACATCATGGTTGCCAAATGATATCATAAAATTCATTAATAAATATTTCTAAAAATATGGTAGCAATTATAAGTGTAGCTTTTTCTGATTTGACAATATCCTTGAGTTCTTTATATTTTTCTTTTGAGAAAAAGTTTCTTAGCAACAGATGTGTAAAAGGAATAGATAATTCCTGATTAAAGCCAATTGTATAAGCAAAGAAATTGCTATTCCATGATAGTAGTTGTATATTTTTGTAATCTATCTAAAATTCCTTTACTTGTAACAAAAGATCTTTAATTATTTGATCACTTTTACACATAGTATTATTGGCTACTATTAACTATTTATCTTTAAGTTGCTGACAATAGATTATATGATCATCATCTTCATTTTCTTTCAAATACAGCCTGCATTTTATATCTCTATATAGATTGTATCTTCTTTCTTTCATAATTTCCAGAGTTGGTAATAGGTTATTTGTAAGTTTTAAATGCTTTATGAATCTGTTATTTACCAATGATGTTGTGCAATTAAATCCTGTATTTTTTTTGAATACTGCCCATGTAATTTTTTCTTCTATTATTTGGGTTGTATCTTGAAATATTGTTTTATGTGTATGATTCAAAGACCATGCTGCATTTAATGCAGACTCACATAAGTTGTCTATAAATTTTCTGATATTCCTATTAACTCTTTTGCTATCCCAATATAAATCATATTTTAAATCTTTTTGTTGAGAATCATTAATTGTGATGCAAGTTAGTTTTTCTGTGTTATTCTTGGCTACTCTATCTGCTTCTTCATTACCTTTGACTCCTGAATGACCTTTAACTTTTACTAGTTTAATTTTTAAATACTTGCTATCAATAAGATTGATTATACTGCTAATTATACTATAATTATTGCTTTTGTACCATGTTCGTATTTTGTTTTTTCCATTTGTCAGATTTGTCCTTGTGTGGTTGATATTATCAATTGCAGCTTGAGAATCTGTAAAAATGTTTGCTATTTGTCCTGTTTGTAATACTAACATGACTGATAATATGGCTCCTAATTCTGCACGTGTGGATGATGGCCAGTCTTTAATTGAACTACTGCATTCCACTATTACTTCATCTTTATTGTTAAGTATCACCCAACCTGTGCCCATATGTTTTGTAAGGATGTTCAGTTCTATATTAAAACGGCTTGTTAATAATCCATCTGTATATATATTGATTATGTCAGATGGGTTGAATATTAATCTTAGGTAATGTAATAATGCTATGTGTTGTGTTGTTGATTCTTTATCTGATAATGTATTTTAAATAAGCACTGTGTTATAGTCATATATCTGTATAAGGTTAGGTGTATACTTTGAACTGTGTTGGCTTTTTGGATGATGTCTGATTTTTAGGATATCTTTGATGATTTTAGTATCTGGTATGTTTTTGCAACTAGAAATTCTGTTTATACAATTCAGGTCTAAACAATCCTTATTAAAGTAACAGTTGTGATTTCCTATGTTAATTCTTTTGTCATTAAAAAGGCAGCTATTACAACATTGTATGGTTTTATACATTATTTCGTTATTATCTTTCTGTGTGTTGTTAATCATGATCCAGTATTTTATTGTATATTTTCTTGTTGTGTGTATTTTGTTAATTTGCCCAATATTAAATTATGATCTTGGTGTGTCCACACAAATTCTCTTTTCCTGTTATTTGTAGATAGAATTTTTTTTGTTATTTTAAAAGCTTACATATTTGCAAAGGTTTCTCTTTCTGTTTCTAGTACACTTTCTAAGGTTAAGAGTTCCACATCTACCTTACAAAGATCTTTTAGTTAAATGAATGTTGTATAAGTCTTGATAGTGTAATGAACCATTTTGAAGTTCTTCCTTTTGCCAGTCTTTTATTGATATCATATATTTGCTACCATGTGATTGTGTTTGACGCGTCATGGTTGAGTAATTGTAATGCACCATATATTGAAAGGGCTGCTGCTTTTTTTATGATTATTTCTTTATCTTTTTTTTGTATATCCAATGCTTGTTGGTATATGAAATTTCTTATACTTGGGCCTATTAACAGTATGTTCCATTCTTCATTTTCTGTCAATGGATGGAATTTAAAGTAATAGTCATGTGCCTTTCTTACTACATTGTATGCATGATTGTTTGGCAACTTGTTAAGAACTGTGACATCAGGATCCATTATTAGAATGCACAATGTTATGTTTAATGCCAGCTGTGCTTTTTTTAGCCTTATTTTAAGTATGTCTGCTTGTTTTGATTATGAGTTAAGAGCCACTAAGAATTCTGTTATTTGCATGACTATTTGATTTCTTCATAAATTTTTAAGTTTTCCTTATGCTGAATGTAGGAAAATATTATCATGACAGTTAACTGGAAGTCGCACCTTGTATTTGACTACCTTCATAATTGGCTTGAAGATTTCTTTATATTTTCTATCTTTCCAAATAGTGGTCTTCAGTCTGTACTCAAGCCTTGGAGTAGAACAGTGTTGATGATGTATATTGCTTGCACATGCGTTATATGTTTACTTCTGATGGCTCCTAGGTTTGGAAATAATTTTACTATATTATTTTAATTATATAATTATTAATAATATTATTAATAAGAGTGTATATAATATTTGAGATATTATAATAAATAAAAATCAGGTTACTTAAAAACTAAAATTTTAAATCTTTTAAATAAATATAAATACAAATATTAATATTATAAGAATGATATAGTAAAATTTACTATAATTTAATTATATTAGCTTATAATAATGAAAATTTTTTTATTAATCATCTAATTTTAACTAGAATTGAAATTTAGAATTTTGATAACAATTTTGGATTTTAGCAACAATTTAATATTTGGAATTTTTTTTAAATTAAACTACAGTCAAACCTTTATATAATCATTCTCTATATAATAATATCTTTTTATAAGAATCAATTTTATAAAACTGATTTAAATATTATTAAATAATCTTTTTATAATAGTAATTCAATTATAATTACTATTATCATAAATCTTTTAATCTATATATTATTTTTATTAGTAATTAAACCTTTCTATAATCACTGAATTTTAGTTACAAGTAATAATTTTAATCAAATATCATAATTTTAACCAGTATTACTAAATTGTATAATTTCAATAATAAAATTTTTGATATATCATTTAATAACTATTTAATATTATACAAGGTTCTTTATTAAGAAAATTCATAATTCTAGCTAATATTATAATTATACAGTCAACCCTTCATAATTGTATATTTCTTAAGACTAAACTAAAATATACAATTAGAGAGGATATGCAATTATAGAATTACTATATAATGCAGGTCATATTTTTTTTCCATGTATAATACCTGATCTTTAGTAAAAAAAAAATGCCAGAATTCTAAAGTATTATGCTGTCAATTAATAGAAAAATATCAGAAGTCCAAGGTATTACTTTGCTAACTAATAAAAAAACATCAGAATTTCAAGACTTTATACTATCAATTAGTAAAAAATATCAGAATTTCAAGGTAAATTAGTAGAAAAATACTATGCAAATTACATATATATATATATATATATATGAAAATATTAATAAGATCGTTCTAAAAAATCATTGCATATGTAGAATATAAAGGGTGTACAATTAGCATTATTAAGTTTCAAATTAGAACTAAGTAAAAGGATGTAATTATAGAAGGTATGTAATTATGAAGAGTATAATTATGAAGAGTTGACTGTAGTTATAATTTAATATTTATAATTTTAGAATTTAATTTCAATTAAAATCATATAAATTTTATATAATTACGCCTTTATACAATCACTAATTTTGGTGAAGCTGAAAGGGTGATTATATAAAGAACTAACTGTATATTCTGATATATATTAAATTCCAAATATATTTTGGTATATATAGATTTCAGCATTCAAATAGTAATTCTTATATTAAATAATAAAGTTATACATGTATTAATATTTTAATCAAAAAAAAAATTTTAGGAATAAGGAATGTCAAATCTCATGACTCATGTACTATCTGAAATGAGAAATAAATTCATCCATTTTATTATATATAAAAAATATTTACTAATATAAAATTGATGGCTTTATGTAATTTGAAAATAATGGATTATAATTGATAACTTATTTATATTAGTTAAAAAAATTATGTTAGTGTAAAGAAAATACACCACACTAAATTTTTAGATGATAACTAGGTTACAAACTAAAGGGATAATATAAAAGTTTGAGATATCATTACCGTTTACAAAAAACGTGTATATTATTAAAAAACACTTCAATATGAGAAAAGGAAGAGAAAAGAGAAAGGAAGAGAAATATCTTAATTATCTCAAGTACAGTATTTTCATAATATTTAGCAACACAAAAGTATTACAGATCTAGGATTATTATTTTATCCTAATGCTGTTTTAATGGATTGTGAAATTGTTATTAGTTATTACCGTGTGCAAATTGGAAGACAAAAAGAAATTATTTCTCGAACTTATTAAATTTTTATTTAACGTTTTGTCTTTTATTATACATAACAAATGCATAACTGATAAAAAGTATTATCTGTTCGATATTACAAAAAAGATGTTAACAGTTAATGGATTAATAATTGGTGTTAATTCGTTACTAGTGAAATCATATTCTGACTCCAAGCCAGCAAAAGTAAATATCGCGTATATATATATATATATATATATATGCGACGTTATGTCTACTAACATTATGCCTATTTCTTCAAGTAAACAACCAATTCACGATTTTTTTATAATCAGTAATAATTATCGATGACTTGGGTTTATTCCTTACGATGTTCGGGCAGATTTCAACTGTAGGTTTTACCCTTGTTGAATACTAATTAAGGTAATACGTCTAAATAGAAACTTCTTTAGCTAGCTTTATTTATTTTTTTTTTTTTTGTATTATACATACCTTATATACCACTTTTCTTTTGTTCCTTCTTTTATTATTGACTTTTGTATATTAATTATAAATGCATCAATTTTAAATGAATCAATAAATAAAGTTAAAGGCCGTTGACATGTTAGTCTGTCACGTATAAACTTCAAAATTTTATAATTAATTTTGTCAAGATTTCTCCAGTTTTGTCATTACTAATATAGTTTCGGCAGTGACTAGTTCGCTAAGAGTTTATTATAGTTTCACCTTTGTCATTACGATTTACGGCACCTTATCAATACCCCGTCTTGCAGCGAAGAACATATTTACAATATAATAATCGAAAACCAAATTACTACCACCTAACGAGTTAATAGGCAAAAAACAAGAGTAAAAGCACTTATAGCAACAAATCTGACAGATTAATGGCATTAATCTCTAAATCAACATTCCCAATACAAAATCATAGCAAGAATTTATGTGTTATGGACGAGTAAACAACAAAAAACTTGGACAATGATTTTTTTCTGTTGGGCATCCAAACGACGGTTGATCATCATTTTTTTGGCAATCCCATAATTTTGTGTTTTGGAATTTTATCGGTTTTTAGGATAGCTTTCTTTCATGTCAATCAAAGTTTATATTACATGAAATGAATAATACCACGAAAATGTGCTTATTCCTTTTTTTTAATAAATAAACAAATATATAATTTACTGACATGTTCAAATTTTAAATTATGTGATTAAATAACTATTTTTGATGAAATGCACAATTATTTAACAAATTTTCCTTTGCTTTTTTAGAAATATTTACTGCGGGATCTAATTCTAAAAACCCTGGTTCGTTCATTAAAGAAAGACCAGCAATACCAAGATATGTGTGCATTACATCTTAAAATATTGTTAATTTTAATTAGCATCAAAAAAAAAAAAAAAAAAAAATAGAAGGGAAATCTTTTACCTGGATAATTTTCAATTGATTTTGCAAATCCGCCAAACTTGGATTGAGTTTGCATTAAAAAATTGTGATTTTGTTCATGATTAATTAATTCCAATTTATCCAACATCTGTTAAACGGAAATTTTGTAAAAGTGTTTGTTTATCAAAAAAAAAAAAAAAAAAAGAAAATAATAAATTACCTTTAATGATGCACCTATCCAAAAAGAATAACAAGTATCAGGTGGTTTATTAGCTCTACCCTGAAAACCAGATTCTTGACGTGAAATTAACCAAAAAAGGGTTTTTTCCTTTGATAGTAATCCTTCGTCCAATTTATTTAGCAAATAAAGAGAACTTATTGCACAATAAGTTGATCCACCATGCGATTCTTCTCCTGGACCTTGCCCAATTCCAAAATCATATGACTTTTTTTTTAAAAATTTATTATCAATATCACTTAAACTATACGAAAGAATGCAACTAAACATGTACCTGACTATTTTTTATATAATCTATAGCTTTTTCAATATCGATTCCACTAAAATCATTTAAAATATATGATATAACAACTGCACAATATAAGAATCTCATATCAGATTCCATACCCTGATAAGTTTGTGTGAAACTAAGCATGAATTTTAAAAACTAGTTAATTAACTTAAAGATGATTATTTTAAAAACATATTTTTTACCTTCCATCATCTTTTTGTAAATATTTTAGTGAATTAACTATAGAAGAACGATTTACACGTGATAAATCATCCCCTAATATTAATAAAGAAGTTAAAGCAGTATAAGTCATTGCTAAATTTGCGGCATCAAAAGGTAATCTTGATTCACGCGACTTTAATGAATAAATAATTTTTTTTTTAGTATTTCTTTTCTCGGATTTGAATATTGGAAGACTTCATAAAATAACATTACTTACTCCATTTGGATCAAATGGTAAACCAGAAAATGGGGAACCTCTAAAACCACATATTTTTTCATTAATCTCTAAAATATAGTATAATTTCAGTAAATTAATGTTAAAATTAGAATAAATTTCGAATCCTAAATTGAATACCAGGATTCTTTTCATCAGGTAAAATTTGTTGCGCATATATCCAATCTATCCATGTTTTCTTTCTTTCTTCTGGAATTTCACTTTCAAGTGCGCCTAATAGGTCCAAACCGGAAAGACAAAAAAAAGCCAGTGTCATTCTATGTATTTAGGACAAAAAAAAAAAAACAATTTAAAAAAATATTTTTCTAAACAAAAAAGTATTTTGAGTTGAAATACCTATTTGTATCGTTGCTTGCATACTGTTTTGGAAGTAAAGTTAAAGCACGCTTCAAGTACGAAATATGTTTACTGCGAACAAACTCCTTTATAGGTGGCATTTTTTTTATAGATAACCTTAATCACTTAACAGGTGATCTTCAAGGCGATATGTTTTAAAGATTGGTTACTAATGATTATATTTACTCATTTTTATATATATTAGGCCGGAGCGAGATTAATTGTGATCTGTGTAAGGGCAGTGACATAATCACATAAGGCCTGTTCAATTCGGGTTTTTGATCGCAAAATCCGTTGACCAATCCGAACATGTGATCAAAATCATGGCTGATCACTGATCGATCGCAAAATTTCCGACAATAGGCCTGTTCAATTCTGATCGCACGGATTTTTGGCTGACAAAATTGTGTAACCCGTTCAGTAATCCGATTTTTGCGTTCTACAAAAATGTAGATCGCAATTTAAAATAAGCAAAAACAAACGTGTTAATTGGTTATTGTCGGAAATTTTGCGATCAGTGATCAGCCAACTCAATTCTGATTTTGATCACATGTTCGGATTGGTCAACGGATTTTGCGATCAAAAACCCGATCAATCAGAATTGAACAGCGGATTACTGAACGGGTTACACAATGCTTACTGATAAGATATCATAACCACGTGCAACCAATCATATTTTTAAAAAATTGTGTAACCTAAGATTTTTGCATACTCCCGGACACGAAAATTTTATATAGAAAATAACATTATTTAATAATTTAATTATTTTTGAAATAAAAATATGACTGATCAGGCCACACCTTCTTCAAGACGTTCACCTACAATAAAGTCACCAACAACTCCACCACTACAGGAAGATAATCCAATTTCACAAAAAGTTTCAAAAATTTTACTTAACCCAATAGATGATATAAAAACTAAAATAGCATTAGAAGCTTTATCAGAATTTTATTCCAATAATAATAATAATTCTTTAATTATTCGTAGAAATTTAAGAGGAAATATTGAACAAAAAGCAATTGAAACTAATAGAAATTTTTTAGAAATCTTTGGTAAAATTACAGAGGTAAAATGAAGATGTACTTATATTATTGTAATCTTGTTTCCAATTTTGGATTAATTTTGTTTAATGTGAATTTTTTTTTTAGCAATTAACAGTTATTGAGTCAGAAGTCAAATCTATGAATACTTTTTGTAATGAAATTGAACAAAGTTTAGAATCTGCCAATAGACAAATTGCTGTATTATTAGAACAAAGTGATAGTTTGAAATCTCAAAGGTTAGTCAGCAAATAGGAAATAATTATACTTAGTAGAAGGAAAATTACCGGTGGGCAGAATTATCATAATTTCTAATTTAACTATACCGGCATTAACATTAATTCCTTAACCTTGGTTAAGATCAGAGTAACTTGTTTTTTTATCATTTATAATTATAATAATTTCTTTTTATTATTAGGGAAACATGTAAAACGAGGAAAATTTTAATAGATGCTTTTTTGAAAAGATTCACTCTTTCCGAAAAAGAAGTTACTGTAATAAAATCACCCGATTCTATAATAGGACAAGAATTTTTTGATGCTTTAAAACATTTGCAACAAATTCACGGGGATTGTGATGCACTTTTAATAACCGAAAACCAAAGAGCTGGGTAAATAAACCATCTTTAGTTATTTAAATATTTATTTAAGTTATATTCACTCACTATTTTCAAAAAAAAAAAAAAATTTAGACTGGAAATTATGGAAAGAATGAATTCTTATCAGGATATAGCATTTGATAAATTGTATAGATGGACACAAACTGAAACTAGAACCTTAGGTCAAGAGTCATTAGAAGTGCCAATTACAATGAGACAAGCTTTAAAAGCCTTAAAACAACGACCTGTTCTATTTCAGTATGTAATAGATAGTTTTATTGATATTTTATAAATGAGTCATTAATTTTATCCATTAATCAGATCTTGTTTAGAAGAACTTGTTCATATTCGAAGAAATTCTGTTTCTAGAGCATTTATAGATGCTTTAGTGAGAGGAGGACAGGGAGGAACCCCCAAACCTATTGAAATACATTCACATGATCCATTACGTTATGTGGGCGATATGTTGGCGTGGGTACATCAAGCTGTTGCCGGTGAAAAAGAATTTTTGGAAAGTTTGTTTGAATCAGAACCAAGTAAGTTCCTCTTTTTTAAAATAAAATTATTTCGTTACTAAAATTTAAAAGCATTTTCATTTAGATTCAAATTGTACTCAAGAAGAAATTATAGCAAGAGAGAGGGATGATATTATTATACAAGATTTATTGGATCGAGATCTTGATGGAACTTGTCGTCCACTTATGGTAAATTTTCTCTACAAAGAAATAGTCTTTCGATCAAATGTTTAATAGGATCTTTTTTATATTATAGACACGTGTTGAGCAAGTCATTGGGTCTCAAATTGGGGCTATAACAGGATATAGAATTTTAAATTTAATCCAATTTTATAAAATTACAATTGCAAGAATTCTGGGACCTAACGCAAATTTATCTAATACACTTGAAGAGTAAGAAATTTAATATCTTTTATTATTAATTAATTGATTAATTAGTTAACCTTTTTGTAGTATTACAGAAATTGCATCCAGGGTGTTTTTTAATATTCTAAATGCTCAAGCTGAACAATTGTTAAGATTTATTCAGGTAATTACATAATCTTTAAATATCAAAATTTTTTTTTTTTATATATATTTATGAATGATTACTCATTTTATTTACTAGACTCCAAGTCCTGATTTATCTCCACCACCTGCAGTAAAAGAAGTTGTATTGCAACTGGTAAATTAGTAAATTTATCAAGATTATTTCTTTAGTTAGAAATTAATTAGCTCTAATTTTAAATAAAATTCCTGCAGAAAGCTATTATGGCATCATATGAGACTTCACTAACTACAGCATCGGAAAAGGAGAAAGATTTTAAATCAATATTAGATGCAATATTAGATCCTTTGTTTCAAATGTGTGAATTAGGAGCAAAAGACTTAACTAAATTTAATCAAGCGATTTATATGGTTAATTGTCTCCATTATGTTCAGGTAAATCTCTAAATTTAAAATTTATTTGTTTATTTATATGTATTTTTCTTTAGGAAAACATTTTTATTTTTTATTTTTAGTCTGCTTTAATTTTATACGCTTTTACTCATGGACGTGTTATGGACATTGAAAGAAGAATTGAAGAAAATTTGGAAATATTAGTTGATGAACAGGTTTGGAAGTTTTAATTAAAGAGAAATTTTTGTTTCATTATGTTAATTTTTATATAACAATATCCTGTTATTTAGTACGTAAATTTGTTAAGACAATCTGGATTAAAACCCATTGTTCAAGCAATTGAAACAAAAGATGAAAATGTATGTAATGAAGTTTTAAAAATTAATTTTGGATTTTATTTATTTTAAAATTCTAATACACGAATTGTCTTTATATTTAAAGACACCATTATCATTGGTACATAATATGAATGCAAAATCATTGGCAAATATAATGGCAAAATTAGACTCATTTTTATCATTATCAGATAGTGATACATTTAAATTACAAGGTCATCCAAAACCGTTAGTTAAAAAAGTTAATCAAAGAGTAAGTAAGTTGTTTATTGAAGCTTACAGAAAAATTAGTGATGCCATAAAAGATCCAAAAAACCGGTATGAATTCCCTAATACTATTTTAGTTAGAACTGTTGATGAAATTGAAAGTATTTTAATGGTTGATTAACACATAAATATAAAGTGGGTGTTTGATTTAAAAGATACTAGAAAAAATGTAACCGGACTATGTATTACAGTCAACTTTCTAAATGCATGTACTATGATTTTCTCTTTAAATGCATCCTTACTCAGTCCTGGGTATATAATAATCATATAAAATTTCGCTTTCTAAGTACACACCTTCTCTAAATGCACAATTTTTCAAATTTTCACTATGGTCCCAAGGATGCACTTAGAGAGAGTTGACTGTATTTTATGTAATAGGCATAGGAGAAAAATATCTGGAATTTGAACTAAATAGTATATAATAATTTTATATCTACATCCGGTTAACTTCGATCATAGAAGGAAAGAAAAATTCTAAAAATTCTTCAGTTCTTCAATTGATGAAAAAGTCAATTATTTAGTACTTTATTAGATGAATTAACCGATGCAATTCTATGAAATAGTTTTTTAATCGATTCATTATAAATTTCTAAATTTGGAATTATTCATTCAAGCTCAAGTTTCAAATCTCAAACCTCAAATTACCATGCATCAAAAATTATTGCATTTTGACGCTTTATTTATATATCTCTCAGACGAAAGTAAAACTCAAAAAAGAAGATATCAAAGAATCAATTTATTTGTTCATCAGAACGATTATGTTTGAAACTTTTTATCTAACCAATACTATTCGTACTTTACACAATTTTCTTAAAATAAATGACGTAAAAAATTTTTTTTTTATTCCATGATATAGTAAAATCAGACATTGATAAAGAATTCTTCGGTCCTATAGTTTAGAATTTTTGTGGAGGTCGGGCTACGCCAAAATATTATTTCGAACTACTCCTTTAACATTGTTCTTAGATTTATTATAATTATTAACTGATTAATAAAAAACAATTAATGTAATCGATGTTTCTTCCAAACAAAGCAAGTTATTCCACTATCAATTTCGCCTTTAACATCCAATTGATCGTAATTTTCAATTGGATCATCGTTATGGTCACATACTACGGATTCCGCAGTAATATACTGTGAATTATAATCATCCCAAGATTGTTTATTATCCTGAACCTCAAATGCTTGTGTTAATTCTTCATTAATTAAATTTGATGATTCATTATTCGTAGACCATAAAAACTGATTTTGAATTAGTGCTGATGTTTGTGGTATAAAGTTTGGTTGATTTTCTCCATAAGGCAAATTTTCCAACATATAGAGATTGGAATCTTGAAAATTATGTTTGTCAACCGCAAATTCTTGTTCGAAAAATTCTTCGCCTATACCTCTATACGTTAGTCCATTACTACTTTCATAATGACTTTTATAGAGAGATTGGTTATTGTCTTGAAAACCATTCAAATCATTAATTATAACTTGGTTACGCCCGTTGAAACAATTATCTTCGTTACTGATAATTTCTTGACAATTATCCTGAATTGCATCTCCGAAATTGAAGAGATCAACATTCATATGTTCTAAATTAGTATCTTCTGCAAATATTTCTCGAATCTTTTCATCGTTTTTTGCAATTTCATTATTTCCAAATTCGATATTAATATTGTTGATGTTGTCACAGTCCTCTTTCGCAAGCCTACATGGTTGTCCAATCTTTGCACCTTCAGAAATAACCGCGTGCGAAAGTCGGCGGCTTTGATATGTTTTAATTTTGTTACTTGAATTAGATATTTTTTGATTTTGTAACTGTGGCGAAAGTGAGGACTTCCGTTTAACCCAAGTTGGATCAAAATGTATGTCCATTCTTTCATTACAAAGATTGTTATCATTTTCTTCTGGAAAATCTTTTATACTTTCGTCAACTGGCAGTCGTTTTGAATCATCATCATTTGTCGTCGTTTTCTGCACAGATAATGATTTATATTTAGATGCAATTTCCTCAACTTGAGAATCCTTTTGACTAATATCTTGTTTACTTGTGTCAATAACCGGCGAACAAGGCTTTGGTGAAGATTCGATATTACGAGTTAAAAGGCGATTATCTTCTCGTTCAGCCTGTTTATATTTTATTTGATTACTAGCAAAGTAAGGTGATATAATTTGCTTGTCCTTTCGAGAGCGCTGTTTTTGAGATGATTCAGGACTACTTGTATGTCCATTATTATTGGACAAAAAATGTATATCGCTGTGTGAAGAAGCATGTTTAGATGACTTATTTTCTTGTTCAACAAAATGTGAAGATATAATATTTTGTTCTTCTTGCAATTTGGACACTTTATCATGGTTGTGCTCCGGCGAATAAACGGTTTTCTTATTAACCAGGCTATACGACGCGTCGCTACAATTGTTTGAAGATATGCTCTTTTCGTTCAACAAGCTGTGAGACGATTCTGACAAAGAAGCTACATTAGACTCCATGCGACTTACTCGTGGCTGTTTTGATTTTTTTGACTTATCATAATGTTTATTGTTTGATATTTTTTTCCGCTTTTCTGATAAATTCTTCGTCGAATGCGATTTCTCTTGTTTCTATATAAGATAAATTAGCGATGAAACGACACCTTTAACATTTTTTTAAATAAATAAAATACCTTTTTTTTCGCTGAAGTGCTGCAATTATTGCAACAGACAGAATCGTACAAAGATGAGATTTCATCAGTGTCTTGTAACGAATTTCGAGTCATATCTTGTTCACGTTTACGAAGTTTTATTGATAGATCATTTCTGCGAATACTGCTAAATGAACCATTTTTTTGGCCAGAATCATCCTCATTTTGATTTTTTCGTTTACGGGGCGGGTTCGAATTAAGAAAGTCGATTTCAGAGAATACCAAATCAGGAACTATATGTGAATTAACAATAGATAACGTTGGGTTTATTTATTTTCATTAAAAGAAATAACAATAATATTAAGTTACCTCCTTTGGTCTTTATTTTTTCTGATGCTTTTCCTTTATTAAATATCCCAAGTCCGGGTTTATTATCCGAACGGAGCTGAGAGTCGTGTATAATAAAATGTCAAATGAAAGATTTATATAACGAGTTTACAAAGGTAATAATTAATGTATTTACAGTTATGCGATTTGTTCCAAGTTTATCCGAGGACCAGTTCTGCTGGTTCAATAAAACATAGTAAGATGTAATTCGTATCAGTTTTATAAATAAGTCATGTATTCGTACCTGCATTATTTGAGAGCTAGCAAGCAATGAATTGACTTTTTTACTTTTGTGACGATCTGCCTTTGAGGTACCACGCTTGTTCTGCAAGCATTTCTTCTTTACCTTTTTAGAAGACTTTCGGTTTCTTTGATTACTATTAATATTGGGAGACTTATCTTTCATAGGTTTATCACGACGCTGTTCCAATGAAAACATCCTTTCAATTCGTTCCTCTTTAGGAAATGTCTTTCTACTACCATGCGGTTCAGATTCTTTAATTTCAGATAGCTTTGATTTTCGCAACTGATTTCTTGATATAAGAAGCGAACCGTTTATCGATGGTAGATCATGTTCAATGGAATATTGCGAATGACCTGATGATGTAATTTTGCTTTTTTCTGAATCTGAAGGGAGCGAATGTTCTATTTAAATCGAATAAGAATTAAAATATAATAATGGCGTATAAATGATAGGACGGAGAATACCTTTTTCTGAATTTTGCGATTTTTCATTATTTATTACTTGTTGTTCTAACACATAGTCTAAGATAAATTGTTCTTGAAGGGCAATCCTATCTACGAAGGACTTTGTATGTTTTTTTAAATTACTTTCTGTCAAACGGGCGTATTGTAACGGTTGAGGTGGCATTATTTTATAACGAGATAATTTTACAAATTGCGAACAAAAAAAAAAGAGATGAAGACGCCAAGAAATAGTTTAATTAATTGAGCTTATATAATTATAGTCCGTTGTTTATTGATAATGATATTTTTACACTTTTCTTAAGCTTTAACCGTGCATATCACGAAATAGTTAAATTAAATTCGTTCATTAATTAAATTCGCATGAATATATATACGAAGAAACTTCTCTTCGTAGCTTGTGCATCGACCGGTCGTATAAACGAAGTCCTTTTTCACTTCGTAATACATATATAAATGATTTTTTCAGTAAATTTATCTTTTATTTATTTACGAAAATTTGTTCTCTAATGAATTTTAGCTTTTTTATATTCTTGCATAGAGCAAATTTTTTTTATATAGTTGACAGGTTTCGATTATTATGAAATCTTATAATGAATTGAATCTTTTTAAATTATTTAGAATACCAAGCAAAGTCATTATTGTGCGGGAAAAATTCAAATTATTTCCTCTTCACTCTAAATTTATTGTTAATAAGAAATCGAACCATATATATAATACCGATTATCATGATAAACTTAGAAAGTTAAGTTTTTTATTTTATTTCAAAAGACAATATACTACATGTAAGAAGTGGTAAATTTTTACCGTTTAATAAGGGAGGAAATGCTATATTATTATTATACTATACTTTTTCTGACAATTTTTAATTATTGCTATATAAGTAGTAATTTAATTTTTTTTTTTTTTTTTTAAAAAAAAAAGTCTTTAAATGCTATATTTATATTAAATTTTTTTTTTTTTGTCTATACGTGTATTTCTTTATGTATTTTTATAAAATTGTCAGTTCTTGGTTGCTTGTAAGCTAATTCATATAGATAATTAATATTCATAGATGCAAAGTTGCAAATTTTGCTGTTAATATTCATATTTTTTTCTCACTTAGACAAATTCCCAAACTTTTAAATTCAATATAATGTAATTGCTTAATTCTTTTCAATCGTGAAAAAAAAATTAAAATAAATAAATACATCTCCTAAAGTCCTTTCGCATTGAATGCATTACAATTCATCAGTTACGTAATAAGCGGTTACCCGCTCGTCCACTCAGTGCAGTTGATAAAATCGCAGTTGTTAATGCTGTAGTAGTGCTTGCACTCCAGCCCAATTGCATGCTTACTTGTTGTGTAATTAATTTCAAAAATTCATTCATTAAGCCACCGCGGAATAAAACTACCATAGCTAGGTAATATATAAATCCTGATACTCTGCTTCGTGCAATGAATTTTCTCAATAATCTAGTAAAATATAATTTTAATCTCGATCTGCGTGCAATTGGGATATGATGATGATGTAATGGTTGTCCAACATGATGATGATGATGATGACGATGATGGTGATGGTGATTATGGTTGTCATGATGGTCATGATGATCATTGTTGTCTTTGTTTTCAATGGATATATTATTTATAGGTGTCATAGATTTATGCGACGTTAATGCGGGCACTTCCTGATGGAAGGCAAGATTAGGAGATGCCATAGGAGAAACTGAGAGAGACATTGGTTTTATAGGATTTGGTGATATAATAGCATTATTGCTTTTATTAATATTATTGTCGATAGGGGTTATATGAAAAGGATTATGGCGTGAACGTGGAGTCATTTTTAACCAATTTGGTACAGCCACGTGATCCAAACCGGGCGATGCAGGTCGGCTTGGGTACGGGGTAGAGGGTCGGCTGGAAACTGGAGTTGCTGGTCTGCTAAAAAATGGTGTGGATGGCCGACTGTGAAATGGAGTATTATGGGCAGAGTAGAATATATCATGTATTGAGCTCAAGGAATCAAATGATGTTACTCTACTCAAGGGTTTCGGCAATTGCAAAATAGGTGATGGATTTCCATAAATTTGGTATGCCTCACAAGTATCAGAATCGTATTCGTAAGTATCCTTTCCACCTTGCTCTAGAGAGGAAAATTATTTTGTATTAAATTTTTGTAAGATGAAAAAAAATTTTTGAATGCAAATGTAATTGTAACGTTACCTGTAAGTACATTTTCTTCATCAAAATAGTTCCAAAGTTCTTGTTCTGAAGGAAAAAAGATTCGGTTTAAGGATTCTTCAGGAAGAATACGTTTTAAAATTTGCCAAATGCCAGAGTACATCCATCCATAATTCAAGACAAATACTAATAAATGTAATATTATGAATAAAATTTCCGATTTTTCCAAATTGTTAAAAAGATCTCGTTAAGTACATACTTGCACCCGCGGAACCAGGAAAATGGTGCCTCATAATGTCGATCGTAAAAGGAACCAATTCCACATCCTAGATATAAAGGTAATAAGTATGACGATCAAAATTATATCGAGGGAAATTGTGATATTTACCAGAGTGGAAACACCAGCTCCTTTTAAATCCAATAAGATGACATATTGCAGAACTGGACCATCTCTTGAATTCATAGTTTTGTCTAATAGTAATCTTCTGGCTACTTCAGCATTATAAATAATAAATTTTTTCACTTCTTCAATAGTAGGAGATCCATCTTCACGTTTGTATTCACGCAGATTGACTACTGCGCAAGGACGACCAAATTTATCAGTTTTATGAAAAAAGAATAATCCCTTTTCAATGAATAATGGATGAACGTCGGAGAGAGTGATGGAATCAACATCATTTTCTATACGCCATCTTAAGTCAGAGTTGAGTGCTTTCAAGGCTGCATTAAAGTCGAATCCAGCTCGTCTGAGAAAACGAAAGAGAGTACCTAAATTATAAGGAATAAATGTTTTTAATTATAAAATCGATAAATATATTAATAAAAAAATCAATGTATGTACCTCTATCATCGAGATATTGCCTGATGCGTTCAACTTGAACAAAATCTAAGCCATATTCATGTTGAAGTCCCGGAATTAAATCAGAGAGTGCGGCTTGTAATTCATCAATCACAGTTTCGGATTCCTTAAATAATACATTGAATTGGATAATTTTTTCTTGAAGCAAATGACTCATTATCATAAAAAAAAAAAAAAAAGTTTATATGTGTATATATATATATATATATATATTTATTTGTTTATTATATATGTATTATAATAAATGATGTAAGATGTAAAGGAAGAGATGATAAAGAGTAGGAAATTTTAGATCTTATGGTCACAAACAAAGACAGAGAAAAAATGGAGACGAAAAGGATGTATTTTATATAAATAAAGAGAAAGAACAAGAATTCTTTTTTTTTCTTTTTTTTTTTTTTTTTGTGCAGTGGATGACAACAGAAACAAGATTTTAAAAGCTTATGTTTTTTAATTATGTAAAAAAAAAAAAAAATAAAATAAAATAATTGAAAAATTCGGAATTTACAAATTTTTTTGTATTTAAATGAAAAAAAGTTTATATAAAAAAGTATATAAAATCTCTACTATTTAAATGAAAAAATGAAATAATGAAATTTAGTCTATAAATAGTCCAAGTGTCAATATAATAATACATCATACATTGAAATTAGGTTTACTCGATTTTTATTAGTTATATTTGGTACTATGATGCGGTGACACATTATGTACAAGGCTAATGCGTCATTGTCACACCAATCCTTTTAACGTCACAAGTAATTTTCCGTATAGACTTACTTTATTATCACATCAACTTTGATTATCTGTTGATAAATAAATCCAAAATTCTACTTTCCCTAAACTAGAAACGCGATCTTTTTGCTTATGATTACGAAAAAAAAAAAAAAACCTTAGATAAGATGAAATTTAATTAGATATTAATCAATCTGAGCGCTAAAGATCCATTGTAAGAAAGTACTTCGAAATTCATTTCGCTATTAAACTGCATATTTAATAATTATCTAATATTCTTATCTTTCTTATTGTTAATTATCATTACAAGCTCGAGAATTAAAAGGAATTAACGAGAAAGAGTTCTTTATTATTTTTAATACAACAATTTTAAATTATGTGATGACAAAGAGGGTATCGAAGAAAAAATACAACGCCTTTTTGTCCACCTGACATCTTAATTGTAATACTACATATTGCTATATGTAAATTTCAGCTGAAAAATCGGATTTGGAACAAAATGTCACACGAGTACTCCACAAATCTACTTAACTATTCAAGGAGTACATAAAAAAATACTTTAAATTATTTGTTTATAAAACTTCAAATGTCAATGGCACTTTTATGGCTAAGTGCGCCGAAGCCTTGTCGTTCAAAGTCAGCCGACCAAACAAGACCCTTTACACAAACTTAGGATTTTACCTGTAGTGAATCATGTCATTTTTTTTTTTTTTCAAAAAATTGGTAATTTTTGATGAAATCTTTTTATGTAATTAATTTATGTAATTTAATTATCTAATTTAGATGGATGGCGGATATTTGTTATATGCTTTAGGATAATCCGCAGTAAGAAGTTTTAATGTCCGATACATCGGCACATCAATGTCAAATACCAAAGTACCAAAATTGTGACATAAAGCGCCGTCAGTCGCTTCAGTGCGTCATATGAGCAGCTTTTTAATCCAACTGGGGGAAAGCCGACAATTTAGTTAATTTCTGACAATCTAGTTATATTATTTCATTATACACTATTGGGATTCCAATTATATCTAATATGTTTTAACGCTCGATTCTGTCATTTTGGTCACCAAATGCCCATACATATCAACAATGTGGACAAAAAAGAGACAAACAATTTGAATATATTTTAGTTTCATGCACGTGTATAAATACGTGACACACTTTACTAATAAAAGTGAATACAAATTGCTGAAAAAGAAATTAAATTTAGTAAAGTGGCTTTATAACTAACTAGAATATTCCAATCAGTAATTTAGTTTACAAAAAAGGTAAGAAATTTTTTATTTTTATTGGTCACGTGCATTTTGTGCGTAAATCCTTTAGTAAAATAAGAATTTTAACGAAAAAATCAGTCTTAGGTTATCGCAATCGAGGCTTTGATAAGATAAGAATTAGATAATCACGATATTGTTTTCCTTCATACATTTGATGTCATCACGCATAACTATTTGATCTTTAAAAAATCCCCCCGTCTAACATATAAAATATATATCACATGTTACAATTATTTTTTTTTTTTTTTTTTTTTTTTTTTTTTTTTTTTTTTTTTGCGATTTTCAAAAGAATACCTTTATAGTAATAACGGTAATAATTGTCACGAAAACGGTGAAAGGTCCATTTTTTCAAAAAAGCGAAGTGAAATTGTTTTAATAGTTTTTTTTTTAAGAGGGCGTCATCGATATTTACATGTTTCCTTATTTGGAAATTAATATTAACTTAGTGCCTACTGCCTACCAGAATTATGTATAATTTTACATTTGCTAAAATGGATTATTACAAAGGGCGTAAATGACATGTTTTGTACTCCCTATAGTCCCTCTCCTTAATATATCACATGATGCTCCCCTTTAATTATCGTCTGCTGATAATCCAAATTTTAAAAAATTCTCTCTTACTTATTCAAAATGAAGGCTCCACCTTCAACTTACCCAATTCAGGGGATATTTTTCTTTTTTTCAAATTGGGTTTTGGTTCGAAGAATTATTTGTGTCTTATTTTTAACACTAGTTGTAGCTTTACTTGCTATAGGTTTAAGTTTAGGTTTCTTGTTATCTCTTCAAGCTAAGGCACTTATTGTCGCTGGTTGCCCAGTATGGCTTGCTTGGACAGTGGCTGTTATATTTTGTTTGTTGGAAGCTGTAGTTTTTACTATTATATTTTATTTAATAGTAACACCATTATGGCAAGATGGTTTATTTGATGAAGTTTTAAGATTAAAGGGTTTAAGTTATGTACTTGAAGAAAAAAAAAATACTCCAGAATCGTCAAACTGTTGTAGTGGTTTTTGTTCAGGAATTACAACAGGTTATACTATTGTTATTGTTCAAGTAAATATAAAATAATTTTTTATTATATTTTAAGAAAATTTATAAAGATTGATTTATTGATTTATTTATTTATTTATTTATTTATTTATTTATTTATTTATTTATTTTATTAATAGATTATTGCGCTTATAATTACAATGCCATTACATGCAATTCCAATCTTGGGTACAATATTTTATTGTTATATTAATGGATGGGTAATGGCATGGGGACATCAGATACATTATCACTTAGATATTAAAGAGTGGACGATCAGACAATCTCTTAATTTTGCTTGGGAGAATTATAATGATTATTCAATGTTTGGATTCATTGCTGTAGCTCTTGAATTAATACCAATTGCAAATTTCATATTCTTTTGGACAAATGTTGTAGGTGCTGCATTATGGACTGCTGATGTAAGTTATTATATATAAGATTGAATTTATATTTATATTACATAAATGTAATTAACTTTTTTTTTCTTTGTAGATTATTCTCGATGAACAAAAGTTATTATCAAGGGAAGATCTTACTGATGATAGAGCTGAATCTTCTTCATCTTATCAAGCTGCACAAGGGATGGATGGTCCCAATAAAAAGTATGGGTCAATTGATAATTAATTATTTTAAAATTTTAAGTGAAAATAATAACAACAACCTTATTAGCTTTTATTTTTTATTTTGATTTATTTTCGGAACATAAATATCAACAAAATATCAAAATTTTTTTTAAAAAAAAAACCAATTATACATGTATATTCATATTTATTTATATTATTTATTGCAAAGTATTTTTATCATTAAAGCATTTTTTTTTTAAATCTATTTTAATGTATTTAAATGTTTATTATTATATATATATATATATATATATGACATGCATATCCTGTTTACTTCGTGTTATACTCCGGCATTAACATCTGTGTAACAATGATGTAGAGTGCCGCCAGCTGTGCCTCCTTATTTGCGATTTAATTCACGAGCCGCATTCTTCACATTGTCTGATATAATAAATATTTATTCGATTACAATTTCATATTAGATTGATTTGAACGTCACAAAAAAATTCATTATTTGTTACATCAATATCATCAAATATACTAAAGCAATTAAACAATTAACAAAATTGATCTTCGACACCATGCAAAGTTTTTAATTTGGAAATGTTTGAAAGTTGGCGTTTCTAATTAAAAAATTAATGAATTGCTTGTTTAAGTGCAAGTAAATTTTTTAAAATAGAAATTATATTGTAAAGTAAGGATTATTGTAAAATCCCATATTGGATTTAAGTATCCGAATTTGAGAAACAACTTCATTTGCCGATCAAATTCTCGACATTATGAATGAATGTTTGCTTTATTTAACATACTAGCACATTTTAAATTTCCTCTTTAGGTACTTAATCAGCATCGTAAAAATTTTTATATAATGACAATTTCTTTTCCAAACTTTAATCTAATCATTAAACAAAAAATATGGATACAAAAGTTCTTAATATTTATAATTTACCTAGACCTTTAATCAATGTTATAATAAAACATATAGGAATAAATCAAGATTGGATTGTTGTTAAAATAATTCCATTTAAAATTCATGTATTTCATAAAGAGACTCTCAAAGAAATTTGGAAATTTTCTTTTGATCCAATTGATATATGTCAAGATTTTTTGTATAATTCTTCTACAAAATCAAATGTTAATATGTCTTTTTTAGTTTTGACAAAAGATGGATCCATATGGAGAATTCAATCTAATGTTCAAAGAAATAAGAGGTTTGTTTCGTCATAACTTTTGTAATCTTTTTAAATAAAATTTTTTAAAATTTTTTTGTATCAGGAATTTTGATTCTCATCAAAATAATAAAGAAACATTGCCAACACAATTAAGACAAACTAGGAAAATTAATGAAGTTGGAAGTAATTATTCTTTATCTTCACAATCTGTGCCTTTAGCAACATCAAAATTTTCTTCACAAAATATATATCAGCAAAACAAGAATGGTTATTGTTTGTTTGTTCCGCCTCCTGTATTTACTGTTGGATGTGAACATCTAATTTTTTCAAAGGAAGGACTTCGTTCATTATTCCCTTGTAATTTATTCAATGATGAAGGAATTTTACTTAGAACAAAAGATTCTGAAATTGGATTTCTATCATTAGTTGATGGAACATTATCAGAAAATAGTTTATTTGTTCCATTTGATGATATTGAAGATACAAAAAATGCTACTTGTTTTTTGAATGATATCCTTTATAATATACTCGTTCTCTGAATATATGTTTCTTATAATTATCCTTAACAAATTTATAAAATCACTTCGTCTTCATGATTCAACAAAAGAATCAGTTAATAAATCATCCAATATTACACTTATTTCAAAAGAATTGGCTGAGGCTACATTTAGATCCATACAGTAATTTTGATTTATCTTATTTTTTATATTTCGAGAATATTCTTAATCTTTTTTAATTTTCAATTTATTCAAAAAAAATTTAGTTATGATACAGATGTCCTAATAACTGGGCATTCAAGTGGTATCGTATCATTTCATTATTTTTGTAAAGGTGAGGTTGAATCGGACATAGTCACTTCGCTAAAAGTAAGTAGGCAAAAAGGAAAAAATTGCATCATCTTCATTCATATTGTTCACTAAAAATAAAATTTATAGGAACCTATTCAAGCCATTTATACATTATATTTAAATCATGAAGAACATGAAAGAACAAAATTTGAATCTACTTTGTTTCGACATAAACCCAATTTGAATAATATTCACAATGCTCTGCTTTTAGTTGGGTATGTATACATTATACAACTTTTCAAAATAATAATAAATCTTTAACTGAGTTTCTCCTTTATAATAAAGTGCAAAAGGAACGATATCATTATCAAGTACTATATTTGATAGTAATTCCTCCCTGAATTTGTGTTATAAAGAATACTATGTCCCAAATCCAGTTCATTCGTCCTTTGTCTATAAGGTGTTAAATTAATACGATGATGATTCTTCAAAGAAATTAAAAATTATTAGAACTAAGAACTAAATAATTTCGTTATTCTTAGAATCGGTTGGTTGTAACAGCCGGGGAAGGTCGAATAATTGTCATAAATTTTGATAGAAATATGTTTTCAGATGGTATAAGAACTTCATAATACGAATGAATTATTACGTGCATTAATAATTTATTTATTAAAAAAATTGAAATTTATTTTACTGTAGGAAAGCTTGTTTCTTTACACACAATTCCTATAATCTTTCCGAAAGGAACCATTAGGTTGTGCCATTATATCACTTCAGAACAAAATACATTTGATGGAATATTATATGCTTTGACAGTTGATGGAAGATTAATTCGTTCTCAATTTTCGCTTACAAGGTTCATTCAATTAAAATTTTTGCAATATTGTAAAGTTGGAAGATATTAATTCTATACATATATATGTATATATATTTTTTCATTATTTAGCGATCAAACTCCAAAACAAATGATGAGCGTTGAACAATTGAAGTATGAAATTCAAAAACAAACGATTATTATCAAAGATTTGACATCTAAACAAGCCATATTGGACAAAATTAATGAGGTATGAATTCGAAAAAAACGTAATATTTTGTTTATTTTGTAATTTTCTTCATTCATATTAGGAATTGAATCCTGCAATTGTCGCTCGTAATGAAGTCGTTCAAGAATTACAACGTGTTTATAAAAAGTTCGAAGCCGGACAATTGGATAAAAATAATTCTCCATTAAATGTTGAATGTTTTCCGATAACTTTGCCATGTTCTATGAATGGAAACGTTATGCAAAGGATATTTTTAAGAATTCGTTTAACAAGTAGGATCGGAATTGAATGGTCAAAATGGTGGTCATGTATCCTTTAAATAAATAATTAAAGTCCAAGTAATAATATGGGTATCCTTAATTTTAAGTTTCTTTGTTAGTACTTGTTACTATGACAAACAATAGATCTATTTTTTTTTCAATTAATGAAAAAACCCAGCAAGAGAATTTATGTTATTCTGTGTCATTATTGGATATGACTACTACGTGGTAAATATGGACGTTATTAATATTATTTTCATTTTTATCGCGATATTTATTTGATTTTTTTTTCTGTAGGGAACGAGACATTGAAATAAATTTACGATTTTTACAATTTCCAATTTTCATTAAGCTTGCATTATGTTTTGCACCTCCATCACCAATAGATCATACAAACGGCTCTCAATATAAACGTAAATACAGTATAAAAATATCATCGAATTCAATAAAATGGACTTTTAACAATTTTCTTTTTTAAATTTAAAAACTAGCGCAGGCAACATATTTTCCCTTGGCGAATTTGCAATATGATATATTGGATTTTATAAAACCGTGTTCTCAACATGTTTTACAAAGATTACAAGAAGAACGTCATTTTACAGTATATTCTTCTTTGCCGGATTTTATTACACCGTTTGATAGTGATTTTTTTGCTACAAAAAATGATTTGAGGAAATCTATTGAAAATTTAATAAATAAGTTAAATAAAGGATCTGAGGTAAGAATTAGTTTCCTTTTTTTTTGTTGTCTTTTGGGGGTTCATACGAATTTTTTTTCATTTTATATATATATATATACACATAGAAAGTTAAACCTTACTCGGATTTTATTTCATCATTAAACATTAATTCTTCATTTATAAAATTTTTATTGAGATCGGGTGATATCATAGAAATAATCGATTTAGAAGAAAATAATCATTCTTCAATTAATGATGACGGATCTTGGGAACGATGTTTAGCCATGTTATTAGGAGAAAACGTTGAAACGTGAATTATATATTTTTAATATTTTCTACCTATTGAGATGTCATCAGTATTTAATCGACTTACATTTTATATTTCAACTTAGAAATGAGTTACAAGAGATAATTAAATCTGTCGATTATGCAATATTTACAACATCAATAAGCCTAGAACCCGTAATATTGAATTTGAGAAAACGTAAGCTTAAGAGGAATTTTTTATAAAACTCTCCTTAAGATTTTTTTTTACCCTAAATTCTCTTATATAGTGAATCCGATAGAATGTGAAATTAAAATTCCGATTAATTCGATTCCTGTCGAAATAAAAATTACATGTCGTACACCTGAAGCATTGTTACTTGTTGAAGAAGCGTTATTATCAAGATTACAAGATTTTTGTATTGAAGTCCCAGAGGATGATTCTGGGAAACAAAACACAAAGATTAATAATCATTCCGGTAAGTTCTTCGTTAACTCAAATTTAATTCCTTTTTATTTAAAATATCAAACTTACACGGCTATAATTCTTGAATTATTAAGAAAAACCGACAATATCGATTGATTTAACCGATCAATTAAACCTTATAAAAGAAGATTATGATAAATTAGCTAAAATGCTTGATGAAAAACCAAATGACGTTTGTTCTAAAGTTAATCAAAAAGTAATGAACATGCATGAAGAAAAAAATGAAACGTCACTTGATAATAATTTTGGCGATTGGAATGAATTAGAGACGTTGGCTAAAAGATTAGAGGATAGATTTGTCGAAATTTTTAAAATTGTTAGAAAAGAATTGGAAAATAATTGGGTGAATGGAGTTGTTGAAATCTAGGCAGTTTTTTTTTTTTTTATTCCCCTTTACTATACAAAAAAATGGAAGTTTCTTTGATCGAGAAATTATATAAAAACTTCAAGGGAAATAAATAATCGGTTTTTAAAATGTGAGACATCTTATTTCTTTTTATATTTAAAAATAATAATATATGTTTATTGAAATAGATTTCAAAATTTTTATTATCAAAAATTCTGAAATTTCAATGCAATCTAATCTACCATGTAAATCAATAAGTTACATATAACTAAATCAAACGTTATGTCTCTCCTGTTTTTTAATAACCTGAAAAACTTCAAATTCTTCAATAAGAAATTGTTCAGTACTTGCACGTAATTGTTTTTCATAACTAGTTTGTTTGCATCCACAAGGCTGATTCACTTCAAAATGACTTTTAGGAAATAAATCACCTTTACCAAATACAGGAGAACAATAAACATTACAATAAATAGAATCTTTTGGATCAATTACTCTACTTAAAATATCATCATCAGGATCTTTCTTTAAACTAAAAATGAAACTATCTTTGAGAGGAGAATTATCTTGTTGATCCTTATTTGAAGAAATGGATTTTTTACTCCACGTTAAAGGGTTATAACCACCAAGTATTTCATCGGAATCAACGGGTCTAATTAATACAATAGCTTGGTTATTTGTTAAAGTAGTTTGTCGAAATTCTTGATCACGACTTCCACGTAAAACAAGTTTGAAATAATATGGTATATTTGACGGCGTATAAAATGAATTTGAATCATTTGAATCTAATCTATCAATCCAACTTGCAATTTTGGCTGCATGAGAAGGCTTAATAAGAACTGATTGAATTCTTGCATGATAATCGGTATATTCTTTTGTTATAACATACATTGGTTTAGTACTAGGATTATACATTTTTGCAGGTAAAATCCTTTTATAGGCATGAACTTGTCTTTCAAAATCAACAGGAGACATATTACTCCATCTAATATAAGGAATTAATGGACGTAATACTACTTCTAATTCAACACAATCTTCATCAGGCCATCTTGCAACGTCAGGTATCATTTTGGTAGTTTTTAGTTGTCCTATGCCCCATTGTACAATACGTTTCCAAAGTTCTAACTCACCCATACCAAGATCATCTCTTTGTAAAAGCCATATAACAGTATCTTCTTCTAATGCCGTAAAATCTTCAGATTTTAATAATAATTCTGGTTCCTGATAAAGTGCTTCTTCCATTGTTTCAGCAAGTGTTGTACATGTTGGATATTTTTGTCCTGCATTATAAATTAATACAGATTGTTTACCCATCCATAAATATTTTCTTTCTAATAATTCTCCTTGTAAGACATCAACTAAAACGGCAAGGCATAATTCATCTGCTGCTCCTAAAGCATTTACAATTTGAACTTCATTAAGTTTTTCTACATCGATTGTTGATGCATAAATATACCTATAATTTATATTTAGGATGGCCATTTTTTTTTTAAAAAAAAAAAAAAGTTGCATTAAATGACATAAAAAATTTATTTTTAATTTACCTTAGAATGATATCGAATGTTTTCGGAGTGATATTAGGTTTCTTAAAAATATATTTGCCATCTTCTTTATTTGCCCATCTACTTGATAATGCTTGACGAAAATATGGTGATCTCATTCTTAAAATGTAATAATGAGCTTTAAATTTTTGTGTGTTTTCTCCCTCACCTGCTTCAATAATAACATCATGTTCATCATCATTTTCAAGTAGATTTATTAAATCATTTGTCAATTCTTGAAATAATCTTGAATTAATTTTTGATGTCATTTTTATTTATTTATTATTCTTTAAAAATAAGAAAGAAAAGAAATTGTTTGGAATTAAAACTCCAGCAATTGCAACCTTTTTTATATTGGATTGACATGACAATTGACAAAATCGGATACTAAAAAAGTGATATTTCATATTTCATTTTAAAAGTGATATTTCGGTACTTACAATATTTACAAAGTGATATTATAACATGTAAAAGTGAAATTTCGTTTCTCTTATGTTAAAATTAAAATTTTCAAATAAGATAGCTTGTATTTATGATAAAAATAATTTGATACTTAATAGAAATAGAAAGCTAAATGAATAACTGAATGAAATTGATTGAGCTAAGACGATTGATGTAATTCCGGTCAAATTTTAAAATTTGCTCAAATTAGATACTGTGATGACGTTATCTTTTCATTATTCGATAAAAAAGAATAGATTAAAAAAAAAGGATTTTCACTTATCTCTGTATGCAGATTTCAAAAGAATGAAAAATTTTATTTAAATTGTCATTGTTCTGTTACACTAATTTTTTTACCTATTTGAGTATTGATTCGCATTCGAAAAAAAATATAGATTTTCTCTCGAACTTTTTCCCTGAGAAAAATTATAAAATTCTTTTAAAACAAACAGAAAACATGACAACTTCAACAGTTGTTAACGGTGTCTCTGTTACTAATAACATTAATAATATATCGAATACATCAAATTCATTTAATGATATAGCAAAAAAAGTTTTAAGAGCTAATTATCCATCAGATTCAAAAACATCCCCACCAAATTTAGAACAAATTATAGAAATATTATTGTCAACAAATCTCAATACCAATAATACTTTTACTGAAGACTTATTAGAACTTTTAATTATTGGTTGTCGTACAGTTAAACCTTCTGAAGAAGTTTTAGCCACAAGATTCAGTAGAATTATTTTTAATTTCTGTAATAAGCACTTGGTAAAAGAAATTTATTTTTAAACGAGTCGTTCATTGTCATTTATTTCTGTCATTTACTTGTTCATTTTAAATAGGTTCAACTTAATAGTACAACTACAGAACAATCACCTTTGGAAATCATACTTTTATTTTTGATCCAATCTTTTAATAATACTACCCAAACGGCTTATGCAGTTGATGTGTTGAGAGCAATGAGTCAAGTCTTATATGAAAATGGGCAGAATTGCCAAAAAGTAACTTCTATTTTTCAATTTTTACTACTATTTCATTTCACTCTACTAACATAATTTACATTATAGTTACATAAACAGCTTTTGAATATTCTTTTACCAATTGCCAGAGAAATTAATAGAGACCTAGAAACCAGACGAATGGCAATAAATTGTTTAGGCAATTTATGCTATCGTACAGGAAATAAGTTTCAAGGAAAATATAAGGATGTTTATGAATTACTCTTGGCAAATCTAAACTCACCAAATCCTTCTGATGATGAGACAGCTTATCTCAAAGTATTTATAATTATTAATTTTAAATGAAACATAAGACATTTTTGATTTTAACCTAGATAAATTTTGTTATTTAGGTTATAAGTAGCACATTCAGAGCTTTACAATTTGTTGTAATAGAAGATAAAAGCGTGTTGACTGAACCTTTTGGTTCAACAATAGAAATAATTAGGAGATATGTTTTTTATAATGCTGATGATATTAAAAAACTTCAAGCGTCCATAGGTAAATTATATATATATATATATATTTCTTCTGATGACAAATATTAAAGAAAGATCACATCATTATATAGACCAGTCTCGAATAGCAGCAGGTAAAAGTGTACGTAATTCCGGACCGTCAAATCAGAAACACTCAAGAAAGCATAGTCGAATGAAGTCTATTGGACGTTCATGGTTGAGTTCCGACTCGGAAATATCTGATGGAGAACATTCACAGTCCGTTCGCAAAAGGTAAGAGAATAATCGGCTTATAAAAGAAATTATAGAAATTATTTCACAATTAAGATTTTCTATTAGAAACGAAGATTCTCGAATTCGAGCAAATGCTTTGGGATGCTTGCAGAGTATTGCGAGAGTAAGATTTAAAATTAGCTTTTAATGAGTCTTGTTAATATGTTAATATTTATATTCTCTTTTCGTAGACTTCACCAAAAATGTTGCATCAATATTGGAATCATTTTCTTCCCTATACAGAACCTACTGAGACTTCTCCTCCGTCATTATTTACTATAATTGCATGTGAACCTATAGCTACGGTCCGTATACTTGCTTGCTCCGTAATCAGCACAATGATTGATGGCTCAAAGCAATATTTAGCCGTTGCAGATGATCGGTTAGTATCTGTTTATGTTAAAGTGATTTATTTTCATTGGATACGAATTAATTTTTTCATTATTTTAGAGATGCTAAAACTTCTTTCACTTCATTATCTGCGAAATTGGGAACAATTGTACGAGAACTTCATGCCGGACTATTTCGAGTTATTTTGAGAGAGGATTATAATCCTGTTTTAGCTCAGTTATTAAAAGTATGTAATATGGAAATAATGTTATTAATTTATTTTTCTATTATTAATTTAGTTTTTCAATATAAGTGTTGCAACGTTTTAGTGAATAATGCAGCGTACGATAGGTTATCTTTAAATTATCTATCTCGCATTTATCACACAACTGCAAATTTCTTGGTACATAGTGGTATGTGACGAACTACAAACATAGTTTATTCAATCTGAAAATTAGTTTAAATGAAATTTACAAATTTACAGATAATGCCGTTAGGCTTGCTACTATGACTTTGATATCAACAATTATGGATTGTAAAGCGTGTATTAAGGAAGTAGACAAATTGTTGTCAGATACGATTATTAATAGAACATCAGCCGATATTACAAGATTACCATTTTTCCAAAATTATCAAGAAATGAATCTTCTTTCATATCTAGTGTTAGTGATTGGAAGTAACGAACAATTGCCTGTTATGAGAATTGAATCATGGGGAATTTTATGTGCTTGTGCAAGAACTCATTTTAGCATAGTCAGGTAGTAAATAAGCTTACTTAAAAAATAACTATTTCAAAAGGATATTTATCGATTTATTATTCATTTATTTTCGTTAGTCTGGAATGGGAACGTATAAATCCTCTGGTTGTTACTGATCTTGCTAGTGAAGATGAAAAAATTAGAACGGCTGCAATGACATTTTTGGTAGAATATGCCAAAGCATTTAGTGGAGGTAATCGAAATACCGGAGGAGATGATGAGAGAATTATGGTAAATATTTTATTTTAATTAATATTGTGAACTATTGATATTTGTTTATACTTATCATTCAATTTAGGTTCAAGAGGTTCAGCAAGAAATTATACCGAAAGTATTTCAATGGTGGGATTCTATAATTGCTCAACATATTCAAGGCTCTTCGGTTGATAAATGTCACGCTGTTAAAGCTTTAACATGTGATTTCATGTCACACATTCCATCCAACATATTTTCAGCATTATCCGTAAGTATACTTTTTATTATTACTGAATAATATTATGTCCTTTTCTGACATTTAATTGAATTACATAGGCAGAAAAAAGGAATTTTTGTACTAAAACATTGTTGGGATTATCTAAACATGAGAGTCCAAATGTTAGAGCAGCAGCATGCAGAGGTCTTGGTGTTTACATATTATTTCCCATTTTACAACAGGTACATTACTTAATTTTATTTATAAATTCTTTAGAAAAATTATCTTCATATTATACATTATACATTTATATATGATAGGACACATTTGCTTCTGATATGGTACTTTCGGTTATTCAACAAATGGCAGATCAAGCCATTTTGGTTAGAGTCAGAAGTAGTTGGGCGTTAGGAAATTTATGCGACACAATGGTATTATTAAGGTACGTAACTTCAAAGTACGATAGAATATTTTATTAATAGTATTTATTAAAATGATTTGTAATATTATTATTAGTAACCCAGCCAATAATCAAGGAATGTCAAATACAAATACTGAATTCTTGATCAGAGTTATGTGGATTAGAATAGTAAAAGCGGCTTTAGCAGCATCAAATGATAATGAGAAAGTAAGACCTAATGGAGTTAGAGCACTAGGTAGTATAATTCACGTGAGTCCAACAAATTTTTTAGAAAGAGAAGAAAGACACTTGATAAAAGATGTAGTTTTATCCTTAATTAAGAATTTTGAATCCGGAACCTTGAAGGTATGTTTTATTATTTAACTAAAATTTAAAAAAATGTTATCTCGTTAAATCTTTTTTTTTTTTTTTTAAAAAAAAAAAAAAAAAGGTTCGATGGAATGCATGCTATGCGGCAGCAAATATGTTACGTAATCCAAATTTTCCTATAGGGTCAAAGTCAAACAGTTGGTCAGTACAGTTATATGAAGCATTAATAAAAGCAGTACAAACATCAAAGAATTTTAAAGTTCGTATCAATGCATGTTTAGCATTATCGACACCAACAACTAGAGCTAAGTATGGTGATACTGTTATGTTATGTAAAATATTACAAGTTATTGTTACTTCATTGGAAAATGTTGATAATTTAACTGGCACCGGATTTAGTGAGGTTAAATACCAAGAACAATTAAGAGATCAGGTAAGATATTACAATTTTTTATAAAACGGGTAATAATACGTATTTTACTAATTATCAGTTTTTCTTTTATCATAATAGTTGTTAAATACTTATCATCATTTAATTGGCATTTCGGTTATAAATGATAAACCATTTATTGAACCTTTTATCCAAAGAGTTAATGAATGGAAAGCAATCAGACAAGAATATTTAGATGAACAAAATGTTCAAAATTAACTATTATCCTTTTGTTAGTAAATTAATCTTATTAGTAAATAATTAATTTTAAATAGAATTTTGTAAATTTTCTTTCGGTTTGTAAATTAGAATGTTTATAAATAAAGTTTTAAATTTTTTTTTTAATATATAAATTACCTTTTGTGTAACTGATTATCATGCAGTGCAACAATATTAGTTACAAGCTACACTGATGACTGATCGTGGTATTCGGAAAAATACATGATTACCCTTTATCAGCGAAGGCTATTGATTATGTATTCGTGTTCTTTTAGAAACAACTAATTAATCGAGATATCGTAATATATTTCAACAAGTTATCAGAATGCCACCATTACCAGTTAGTGCAATAGTTCTTCCAGGAACTTTTATATCAGCTATATTAGAGAACGATCGAGAAAATGACTTTACAGATTCTTCTACTAAAGACCAACAGAATATATTGTTAACGACTTCTGCTGACAGAGAAACGGCTTTTTCATGTATTCAACAAATAGATTTAAAAATTCGAAGTGTAAAGGTTCGATAAGTCCTTTTATACTACTGATCTAATTTGTTCTTTTAATTTATTATTCATGGAATTGATTTCCTTGTAAATTTATTAACTTCATTTTAGACGGAAATTTTACAAATAATTCTTGATCGTCAAGATGCCTTTGTTAAGTCATATAATAATTCTATTTCATTGCGAGATAAGATTGATACATTATTTATGGAGACAGAAGATATTTCTCGAGGAGTAAATCATTCTGAGGTCATTATTTGAATGTTAAAAAAATATGAACTAGAAGTTAGTCCTTAAATGATTTTTTTTTTTCTATTTTTTTTAAGTACAGACTGGGATGATGTCAAAGCTTATTAATGCAGTACAAGAGAATAGGATGGTAATGCAGGAAGTTCAGAATACCAAATCAGTGGTGGAAACTTTAGAATATCTAAGTGAGGTACTTCATATATAAAATGTTTTCATTTTTATCCAGGCAAGTTATATAGTATAAATAATTGCAATTTATTTATAATTAATAAGGTACAAAATTGTGTAAAAAGATTTCAAGAATACTTATTACAAGGTCGCATTGAGGAAGCTTCTGGTACTATCACATATATGGTATGAAATGAATTATAGATTGGATTATGAATTTATATTATATTTTCAAAATTAACACATACTTACTTTAGGATAATTTGTTAGAATCTCCTCCTATAACAACTGAGCGCAAAATTCAAATTTTTGATAAGCTAAAGGTTTGTTATGAGTTAAATAAAAGTATCCATGATCAATAGGAATAATTTATTTTGTTTGATTATATTTTTAAATTGTTAGTCTCAATTGTCCACTATGAAAGAGTCATTGGATCAAACCCTTGACAATTTATTAACGCAATCAATTTCTTTCAAAAAAATCGGAGATGATGAGGAATTTAGTCTTACCGTATTGTCTTCTGTAGAAGGTGAGTGCATCTTTTAAAAAACCTACTTATTTCATTTATAATGAAGTTAAAATCTTTTTGTCTTTATGTAAGGTGCAAACTCCACGGCTCTCTTAACATCAGTGTTTGTTTCTCTTAACGAAATCGATTCGATTAATATGCAATTATCAAGATTAAAAAAGAATATAATGAAGTATTTGATTGTGCCTTTATTGAAACATCGCGAAACGTGGGATGCTTCCATAGAGGTTGATGATGATATCAAGGCTCGTTTGATTATTGGGCCAAAATTGAATGTTAAGAAGATAAACCCAGGTGATTTTTTTTACAAAAAGGTCATATTTATTTAAGTTGTACGATTTCGTTAATTTATATTTATTTATAGATAGAGTTTTTACGCCATTAATTACTATATTTAAGTTCATTTATACATTTATATTTGGTGGTCTTGATCCTTCTTCCAAAGAACTTATAATATTACCACTTTCCACTCAATATGCCTCCACCTTTGGCAAATTTATCTCGCATGATTTACGTGATGTCGTTATTGGTGAATACCTTTCACATGTAATTCCTACAGAAACGTTTGAATTCAAAAGATTTGATGAAATTGCACATGTTGTGAGAGATTTCCAAGCTGAAATGCGTAAAATGGGATTTATGCGTCAGCCTCGAGATGGAGAAGAAGAAGAAGAAAGAACTTTAGGAGCATATGTGGCAAAGGTTGATGTTCATTTCACGATTAAAAAACGTGATAAGTTATTAGAGCTTGGACGGAATATTATGTTAGATGGAAATTTTGAGAGCGAGGAAATTATCGAAGAACAAGAACCAGAACTAAATTATAATGAACAAGATTCTTTTAATAATGAACCGGACGTTAGATCTGATAACATTAATGAAATTAATATACAAAAAGAAGTGGCAGAAAAGGATATATTTGCCATTCATGATGACAATGATATCCCTAATGATGGTTGGGAAGTTGATTGGAACGAGGGGTGGGATGAAGATGGTTGGGATAAATCAGATGATCTACAAAATAAAAATGAAAATTCGATTAATAAAAATATAAAGAGTGAGCAGATGACAGCGACAACGAAAAAGAAATTAGTTCGATATTCCATCTCGAATAAAGTAAAACCTCTGATAGATTTAGTCATAAAAACTTTATCCGAGGCGTGTAATTTAAACGTTAAAAGGTATTTATTTATTAAGATATACATGTACTCCTTTTTAATATTTTATTAAGTTACTAATGTTATACAAAATAATAATTAGTGGAGTACGTCTTTATCAAGCAACTCTTGATCTTTTTGATTTATATCGTGCCATTATGCCAGTCTTCCATCATAACACATTTAGTAATGTACCTGCCTTAGCTATGTTATTTAGGAATGATTGTTTATGGCTTGCAGATCAACTTCTAGTTGTACAAAATCAATTCATAGATAGTTTATCATCTAATTCTGAACAAATTGAGGATATAAAAAATAAAATTTCATATAATGAAACTGTCGAAAAATTACGTGAATTAGGTAAAGATTGGTATGATATTCAAATTGTAAGTTATGGATGATGAAAAGTCGAATTCTTAATTCTTGACGTAATTCTCTTAGAACATTCTTTCCTTATCTTTTTAAACATTTTTTAGGATAAACAAAAAAGCGTTCTTAAAGAAATTTTGGATGAAATGGGTGGAGTACAACAAATTGCAGATGATGATAGATTTGAAGCATGTCAAAATGCAATGAATCAAATTACTTATACAATGAATCATCTATCAAAGATTTGGAAGGTAAGTAGTCAAGTCTTATATGGTTTACTTGAAGAATAATTAATTTCGAGTTCTAATAATTATAGGATGTTTTACGTCCAACGGAGTATTATACGGTATTAGGCGAGTTGATAGATTCGATATTAATATGTATGATAGATTACGTTGAGGATTTATATGATATATCTGAAGTAGAGTCAGAACAATTAAGTTTAATTTGTAAAATGTTATTTCAACTAGAAAATTTATTTAATGAAATAGAGGTACATTATTTTAAAAATTTTAATTTCATTCTTTAAATTTAAATACTAATTTTTTTTTTTTTTTTGTAACAGATAAAGAAATATACAAAAAATTGGACGAAATTTCTTCAATTGACAGACATACTTGAATTATCACAAGCGAAAATTATGAGTAGATTTCGCAACGGCGAACTTGTATGTTTTACAACTAATGAATTGGAGGGCCTCATTCTTGCTTTATTTGCAGACTCACAAATTAGAGAAAACACTTTGTCAGAAATTAGAGAAGGACATCCACATTAAAATATATTGTAATCATTATAATTTAGCATTTTTTGTAAATTTATTGTTATAATAGATTAATGATTCTTCCATAAATCTAAGAATTTAATAAACATCTACATACAACCTAATTTATCAAAAAGACCTTGTAATCATGATCTGCTTTTTCAATAGTAGGATCAAGCTTCAAATTGTCATGTTGTTCATATAAAACTCTTGCAAGCATAATAACCTGTAATTCTATATACATAAATGAAAAATACATTTTAAATATTATTTATCATTTGTCTTGACTTTTAGTTACAATCAGATTCATATAATGTAATTGTTGCCCAATTTTTAATGAACATACTTCCACAATGAATAATTTTTTGGACTAGCTCAACTTTAGGGTGATAATTGCTAATTTGTAATATTCGGGTTTAACCGATAACCAATTTTATCAAATTTTCGAGTATAAATATCACATTACCCGGGTTCGATCACGTGATTTAGTATTATGCAAATGGATAATTTTTTAATATAGAATAATATTTGTCAGTCGATAAAACATAATATAGAATAAGTGTATTTTCAGTACATATGAACTAATGAAAATTGTCGATCATTTCCATAAATGGATCAAAAACCTCGCTTGGCGTTCTGCAGAACGGGCCAAAGGTCATATACATGGCAGAGACCTGGAATTATTCCGATATCGAATCACAAATATTTATCACGATAACGGAAAAAATTCCGATTTTATTCTGATAAAAAATTACCAATTATAGTAAGAAAATTTGATAATTCCAGCCGACTCATATCATAATGCAGGCTGATTTAGGTTGCAATAGTAGCACAACGATAAAAATGATCGAAATGATCGAAATGATCGGCCATTTACCGGTTACCATGGGATTTTTACAAATTCTATTACGATAAAGTCAATAAAATCTGCAATAATGATTGGCTAATTGTCACGTGTTGGAATAAAAATTGGTAAAATTCATAAAAATTCCGTTTTATTCCATTATACGGCAAAAATTCCATTTTATTCATTTATTAAAATAATGGAATAATTCCGGGTCTCTGATACATGGCAAAAAGTTAAAAATGATTTTTCCGAAATCACGTGATCGAACACGGAAAGGTAATTACTGAACTTCCTATATAATCTGTGCGAGTAGGAAAGTTTGTAAATATAATTTATTTTAAGACAACATAAAAACAAATTAACTAAAAAGCAAAGAAATAACTTGATGATGTGACTCGCATTACTCCTTCCCCTCTTTGATAGTTGTCCGAACTCCGAAGTTTATGGCGGAGGAACTTTTATTTCATTCTGTATTATAGCCTGATCGACGAATGAAATTTCGTGTTGCATGTATATAAAAATATCCACGTGTTGCGAGTTTTTGATCATCTGATTCGTGACAACAGCTTCTAAATGTTAGACGCGTTCTTATATTATTTTTCTTCAAAATCCCCAATTATTAATGTCTTAACACTGTCTTAACTGTACAACTATAGTACAATTGTCGAATGCTTTGTCCCACTATATTTTTTTTTTGATCCGAACCGAAACCAAATATGTCTGGTTTATTAATCGAAACTGTGAAAGGACGTCTCGCATATTCAATAAACGTCTTTCAACACGGTTATTTCGTAGTATTTATTACTTGTTTCTATGATTTACATATCTTTTATTTATCATATAATATCGAATGTTCACTTATTCTTGTGCTTTCTTTCCCGTTTTAACTTTTCAGTCTTGTTATTTAACAACCGATGAAAATAGTTAGAGAGAAAGGTAATTATCTACTTTCGGATATATATACTTTTTTTCCTGTTTCATTAATCCAGAAAATGTAATGTTTGATGTTATTTCTTATTTCCAGCTATATTCTTCCAATATGACCATTCAAAAGTAATTCCTATAGTGAACAGCGCATGGATCGATTTTACTGAATTATTTGAAAGGCTTCAAAAGCTTTTCGTTCTTACGGACACAATGGCGAATTATGACTTTATTATTGCGAATAAAAAAGTGACGTTGAACTCTAAAGTAGACTTCATTAGATTCACTGATGAAAACCAAAATTCATCCAAAAATCCTGTTATAGTATTAGATATAAAAGGTATATTGATACTCTAATCATTTGTCGACTATAAAAAATAAATTATTGACAGACATAGGAATTTGCAGGTTCCCGCATGACATATACATATTACCTACACCATCAAAACTTGGAGAACCTGATCAATGGTATCTTAATAACCGTAATAAAGCTAATATCTCGATCATCGCCCCCATCAGCTTCTAGTACCGTACCTGCTACCCTATATTGTTCGATTTTTGGCAAATTTGAAGACCGTTGTGAAGAAACCCCAGAAGACATAGATAACCAATTCACCTATAAGTTTTGTTGGAGATGGCTAAATTTTATCTCGCAGAAGATGATCGTCGAGATGAAGCAAATAAATTATTGTCGCAATATCTTAATCGCAAAGTAGAGCCAATTGTACTTGGTGGAAATAGAAATACTGATGGTACTGTTTATACTATCGATCTCTATCGTGAAATGAACATTGAATATAGAAATTCGACCAAATCTTGTGCTCATCTCGAAAACTGTGGATATTATTTGACATTTTGCAAGAAACAGGGAGATACTAACAATAATTACCATGTTTCCTGGTCATTATTGCAGGTATGTCAGGTATGTTTGTAGACTCGCATTGATATATCTTTACTGAATTTGTAAATAACTTAATTGCATTTTAGGGCCAACCTTTACTGTGCACGGTGGCGTGCTTGCGGATATTGCCATAGTCGAACCTCTCGCTCCTGCCTACCGTCTCATCTGGCTCAAAAACAATGAAAAATGATGCTATTGCTTTCAAAAGCATTTCATGCTTTGAAGTTGTCTCTCATAGATTTAGATGAGTATTATGGAGACCCACCTAAAATTTTTCACCGTCAATATCTAATTTACCGATAACCGATAATGATGAGAATTATAGGACTTATGAAGTTCGAATCAATTCCCAATATGGTATTTATCTCCTTTGGGAAGCTTCACTTCAAGAGAAAGGCAAAATACAAGAACTTTTGGTGTATGTGAAAACTGTTAAGAAAAAATTATGGAATATCTACAAAATCATGTAACATTGGATAAAATCACCCATAACCTTAGTAATAATGAGTGGGATACCCCAAGAATGGAAATCAGCCGCGCAGTTGAAATTTTACATAATAATAATTTTGTGCATGGGGGCTTGCGCGAGGGAAACATTTTAGTTTGTAGAAAAGTTATTGGTAATTTTGATATGAAACAAATCGATTTTGAATGGTCGAGATCTGTTGAAACTGCACGGTATTCTCACTTTATGAATCATATTGATATTCGTTGGCCGGATGGGGCCAAAGATGGAAAGAAGTCACGATAGAGCATGATAATACTATGTTGAAGTGGACTTTTTGGAAACAAATTTGTTGTAATATACTATGTCGATTGATACTTGATCTATTAATAAGCATTACTAATTTTCATGTATGTTAATACTTTAAAATTAAAAAATTATCAATTTTTTTTCTTCCCTAAGATAGTTCACCTTTAAATTTTTGATCAGATCACGGGGTTTACGGCTCACTTCTACACGGTTAAAGGAAAGAAAGATAGAGACAAACTGGCGTCACCTTTTTATTTGCCTACGATCTTAAGTTCAGCGTTTGTTTCCTTTTGCAATATCACATATATAAATGAGTGGGGTGTTTTTCTCAAATATTCCTTTTAGAAACTCTTTCTGGAGTCCTATCAGTAGTTGAGATTTCCAATTATTGATATATATGTTTTTGAAAGACCGGAATACTGGTGAATTGAAAATGACGAATTCAGCTTTAGATATATTATTTTAGGTTATAAGTGAATTAGCGATGCGGTCCTGAATTACTTTTTATTTTTTCTATTTTTTCTCATATAGTTTGCTATATGTATGAATGGAGGGGTAGGATTAGATATTTTATTATTAGACTATACGTACCTTCATGATTTTGAGTGAGTCATCGGGTATTAGTGTGGATAAATAACTCAATTTATTTTTTTTCATACGTTTTTGCGTGGGTTTTTTTTAATTCGAGTGATTTTCACTTTAATTCATTTCAATTATTTCATTTTAACGTTCGCATCTGCTTTGATGGGTGGGTGTATCTTCCGGTAATTTATGTTTGTGGTGTATACGAATATTGTTATCAATAAAGACTACACATGAACATAAAAAGTATATATGTATATATTAGTTATATCCAAAGTATTTGATAAATGTACAATTTGTAATTTAATTTGAAATAATTAATCTAAAAATTATCAATTTTGTTTAACAATCCAATTGAAAATTTAATAAGATTTAATAAAGCTAATTGATTCATTATACATACTATTTCTAATAGCTAATATATTAAAACTTACATATTATATAAAAATTTAGTCTAAATCATCTTTTTAAAGTTCAATTATTTATTAATTTTTTTTTATTGATTCATTATCACCTAATTCATGATTTTTATGTAATTGTAACTCTACACAAATGATTACTATTAATTAATGATTAATTAAAATATTAAAAAAAAGTTCAATAACTTACTAAATCTGTATTCTGAAGGTTCTTTTTCTATTAAAACTTGAGCAATATTCTTTTGTAAAATTGATGCTACTTCATTAGCTTGATTTATATACTATATAGATTCACAATTAGATGGAATTAAATGGAATTATAAATCGGAAAGTAAAACTTTTGTATCTAACCTTCTGTATTTTGTTTGTGTCAATTTCATCTTTGTTATTTAGAAATTTTTTATATGTTTCACGTCTTGCTTCTAAACAGAAATATAGAATTTATAATTTCATATTACAAACAGAGATAAACTTTAAAATAAAATTACCTCTTATTGCAAATTTATCACCTTTTAAATAAAAATATCGTTTATAAAAAATATATAACCAACTCTTTTAATCATCAAGGAATCTTTTTATCGTACCTTTGAATGTTTCTTTTTGAATTCTCAGTAGTTGTTTATAAGCACGAAACACAGCATAACGAGTATTAATTGTCATAATTTTTTTTAAATTAAAAGCATTCAAGTTTGTTTGTGGGAAAAAAATATGTATACGTCAAATTTGATCATCATTGATATACTTACATATATGGTTTAATTAAATTAATTAAATCGGCAGATTAAATTAAAAGATTACCTACCACACGAGGGAATCGACTACTATTCATTTTAGGATGCCAATAAGCTCGTATTAGCAGGTATCACTAATATCGAAATATCACAAAATAAATCCCGGAGATATTCGGAGATCATTTTCAGCCGAGCACGTATATTACGTCAACAGTCAATCTTTATTTTACGATCTTTACGTGTCAAAACGTTTACGTATTATACTTAACGTACCCCAGTTACTATTTGCAGCAAATTATAAATAAATACAACAAAGATCGAGAATCACAAAATTCCATTTTACACCTCTTTTTTTTAAAGTTATCTTTTGGCATTTAAAGTGTGGGAAATTTACTTACATAATTTCCCTTGTGGCAAAATTTTGTTGCCATTTGTATCTTCATATACTCACTTTAATAAAAAAACCGTATCTGTGATTACCTAATTAAGTTAGCTCGATTTTTAACCTAAAAAAAAGGTTTTTCCTTTGTCAAAATAAAAAAGAATTTTTTCTTATAAATTTGAAGAAAAGCAAGGAACAAGTTTATATTGCAATTTGAAAAATAATAATGTATTGGAATGGATTTTTATCAACCTTAAAATTTATAGTAATGTCAATTGGTCCATTCTTTGCTCCCACTCATACAATAGAACCAATATCGATAGTAAACCATATGGGAGAATCTCCAGCTGTGCCTTCTTTAAACAAATTAATTTGGACAAGTTCACATTGCCAAGATCTTTTGGTTAGTGAAACAAGAGGTTTTACTGAACCAACAATATCTTCGGTTGTAAATACTGCTGCAGTGAATGCTCAAAGAATACATAACCACGGCCGGAAACAACAAAACTTAAATAAGAATAGATTAAAAAAGAATCGAACAGAAAATCCGTCTCGTACAATAAACAATATAACCACTAATATACCAATAAATGAGAAGTTTAATCCTGCAGACAAGAACAATAATGATAAAAATGAATCTTCAGATCAAAAAAGATCAAAAAAACGAATTAGTATAACACCAAAGGACTCTCAAATCATAGAATCTTTGGATGAAGAGGGTGATATTGGTGCCGTATTCGAAAAGGATGATTCTTCTCATGGGTTGATTTCAGAATATGATACTTCAGATATATCAAAATTAAAAGAACGTTTTAATTATGCTTCAATTGATTGTGGTGCTAATGTATTAAAAGCAAACAAAGAAGCGAAGGGTACTTCTGCTATTCTATCTGAAAGCAAAGACTCTTACTTACTCAACGATTGTTCTGTAGAGAATTATATAATTGTAGAATTATGTTATCCGATTCTTGTAGATACCGTTGTATTAGCGAATTTCGAATTTTTTTCTTCCACTTTCAAAGACATTCGAATGTCTATAAGTAAATGGTATCCACCAAAAGAAGATTGGAAGGTTATTGGCGAATATCACGCAAAAAACTCTAGAGAATTACAGGTTGACTATAATTTTGATCTTGTTTATAATTGGTTTCATATGACATAATAACAACTAATAATTTTTCCTTGTTAGATTTTTAATATAAAAGCTCCTATAATGTTTGCAAAATATATTCGTGTTGATTTTAAGACACATTATGGACGCCATCATTATTGTCCAGTTAGTTTACTTCGTGTACATGGAAATAGTGAGACAGATATGTGGAATAAAGAGCAGGAACAAGCTTCATCAACATCACAAGAAGGAAGTCAATTAAATGATGAATCTGATGATGACCAAGTCTCATCAGCTCCTATTGAATCAAATGAGGAAGGTTTAAATGAATTATCAAAAGGAATTCGAAACCTTGACAATTTGAAAGATGAACTGAATCCAACTCACATGAATCAAGGAAATGGAATTTCAAAGTTAAATGATCAAATCATGGGTGTTAAAGCATATTTAGACAAAATTAAGAGAATTTTTGAATATGGAGTTTGTCCTAGGAATGATCTTTTAAATATTAAGATCTTTCAGGATAATTCACTTTTAATAACTCCTGGAATATGTTATGTTGATCAATGTCCTATTGTTGTTACAGAATCTGATACTTTATCCGAAAATTATAATGTTCAAGAATCTGAAAGACGAGAAAAAAAAGAATCGATAAAAGAAAGACCAGCTCGTAAGCCATATAAAAATGATAACAATGGTAAAATTAATTTACCAATTGGTGGACCAAATCAGAGTACATATATGTTTTTATATAGAGGTATTCTTACACTTGAATCAACCACCAAACGATACGTTGAAGAGCAAAGTAAAATATTCAAAGAAATTTTCGGAAAAATCAACTCTCATTCGAAGAACTTAGATCTAGCTTTTGATCACTTTACTAGCGCAATAGAGAATTTGGTGTGTACAATTGAATGGTTATTTTTATCCTATTAGTTTTTTGAATAAATGATAATAATAATTTTTCTGGTTTTAGAAAAAACAATACGAACAATTGCTTCAAACCACCTTTTATGAATTTCATGCTAATCAAAGTAGACTAGAGGAAGATTTAAAAAACCTTAATTCAAGTGTTCATTTACTAGCGGCAGAGGTATATATATTTTTTTAAGAAAGAAAATTTTTTTTAATTCTTTAATATATTTATTACTTTGTTTTTCAAAATAGGTCGTCTTCTTGAAAAGACTTCTATTATTTGTTTTTCTTTCATTTCTGATCTTTATAGGTGTACCTCGCGACTGGGTAAATATACGAATATCTTTACAGGACCTTCATTCCGCAATGAACGCGCGAGCGTTGGCACTTAAACTTAAAGCAATTCCAATAAATAAGCCACAAAAAAATACAGACGATTGTAAGTTTCTTAATTTATGATTTTGTGTTTTAAACAATTCACTCTTTAATTACTCTTTTTTTTCACCAGTTTACGATGATGATAATGTTAATGATATTTATAGCGAATGATGTTGTTCCAACTTAATTAATATAATCATAATGTTTGCAGGAAAAAAAATAACAAAGTCATATAACTTATTTGAACCTCTGGGATAAATCTAAAAATCTAAAAACATTTATTAACAAAAAATAGAGACGAACAATTTATTTAGTTTTAACATTTCTTTCTAACTTTATTGTTTAATAAGTTAGAAGTATGTAGGAGGGAATTTTTTTTTTGTAAATTATTTTGTAGTTTTTTATACCATCCGTTTTCGAACACCTCAAATTGTATTATTTTAAAATTTTATGAATTTGTATAAAGATTTATTGTTTTTCTTATTAAAAAAATAGAGAACTTATGATTTGTTCCAGCAGGTTGTATCTTACATCTTACATTTATGTCTATAATTAATTTTTTAATTATACAAGTAAACAAAATAAGAAAAACTATTTATTATTTTTACTAAAAAAAAATATTTTAATACATTAATAAAAAAAAAATTCAAACGCTGAATTTTAATTTTAATTATATATACAAAGATAAATAATAACTAATAAATCAGATTAATTTAAGTGTACCACCTCTTTGAAGTTTTCGAGTGGATGCTCTTTTTACTTCTGTTATATCATCCAATCCTTCGGGTTTTTGTAAAGGATGGTTTATCTACGCAATTGAATAGATTTATTTATAAGATTTGGTTATATTAAAAAAAAAAATATATATATATAGAGGGTGTTTGTAATATAAATGTTACATACATCATCTAATTGTTTTTCTTCTTCTTCTTCTTTTTCTTCTCCTTTATATATTTGCTTATACCTCTTTATACTATCAGGAGTTGCAAAATAATAAATTAATGAAGGGAAATAATCTTTTCTTTTTCTTTGTCCTGGTATAAAGGTATACATTTCAAGTTCTGCAATAATCTGTTAATTTATAGATAAACACAATTAATATTTCACTCATAAACACGTATATCTAGTAAAAATAATTAAATACCTCAGCTTTTTGTTTAAGCCAAGCTTGTTTACCACTAAGTTTAGTTTCAGTTACCACATCAGACATAAGAGCAATTAATACGTTCAATAATACTATGGTACTAACAAAAATGAAAACTATTATCATTATGATTATTGTAGCCTTCTCTTTTAAATTATCAATCGAACCAAATTCTCCAACCTAATTAATAAGAAGTAAAAAATTTAATTAAATTAAAAAAATAAAAATAAAAATAAGAAAATAAAAAAAAAAGACTCACCAAAAAGAGATAAACTGATACGAGAGAAGTACTGTATTTACTGAAATCAGATCCCGATTCATCTGGTTCATCTCTTATCAAAATATGTAATATATGTGCAAAAGCGAATACCATTCCACCTAAAATTACTATTACCCAAAAAACTTTCCTAAATATTTGAAATATTATGAAAATTGGCACACCAATATTTCTAAACATTCTTAATTGTAAAATCTAAAATAAATAAATTAAACAGGTTAGGAAAATTTAAAAAAAAACAATATATATAAAATACATCATCATCCACTTACAAAGTTTAAATAAACAAACATCATTGCAGTACCACGTAATCCTTCAGACGGCGGTATATTTCTTAAATATTGTCCAGCAACAACCATAGGAAATACACTACGAGCCAGATCTAACAAATTATAAGGACTAAGCACATAACTTCCTAATTGTCCCATCATTTGCATTAATTCCAATCCAAAATAAGCAGATCCAATGAATATTACAACTATCATAGAAATTTTTCTTATTATAGTATCATCTTTAATTGATACTCCAATTAAAAATGCAACAGCATAAAATATATAAACGGTTAACATAAAAAATGCTCTTAATCTAGCAAATTTTCTCCATTTAAAATTAATTATAGCTTCTATAGCAGGTTCACCAAACATTTCGTATCTACCTGATATTGCTTCCTCAACAAAAGGCGATTTATGTTTACGATACAACATATAATTCCATATTCTACGTAGGAATGGAAACTTGCTCGTTTCAACAGGTTTTTGCAAACTTTTTGGAGTAGGTTTATATATAGTAAAATCTGGAAGAGGTACAACACATTCTCTAGCTGGATGTGTTTTATGTGGTATCCTAACCAATTCAGTTGCACTTTCTAATTGTCGATCAAATTCCTTTTCACTTTTTGACCACCACGTCATTAATCTTTGCCATAAATTTTCTTCGGCTTCGCGTTCTAATTCTTCAAGTTTCGCGTAAGCATAATTTTCTTCTTGATCTGTTCTAATAATATCATCTCTAACAGGTAAATAGCTAATTCTTCTCATAAATTCTAAAGCAAAATCTGGATAAACTGTTCTCAGTGAAGCAAATGCTGGTACTACGGTTATTGTCCATGATATGGGATTTTCTTCACATCTTCTACAATAATAATCTAATAATAAGTGTACAACTTCTGTCTTTCCAAGATTAATTGCTCTTGATAATGCTGATTTTGTTCTATCAGGATCGTGAAATCTTGGTATATGTTTATCAGTTTTCAAATGTTCTTTGATCAATTTATCAGCATATGAACAATCTACTTTAATTAATATCTCTAATGGTGATTGACCTTCAACTATATGATTGAACACATGTGAATGTTTGTGTATCGCATCGTAAATTATCGTTTGACATTGTGTGAGTAATTTCCTAAAATGATCACGTATACTTTGAGAACTAATTTGAATCCAATTTAATCTTTCAATATAAGCCAAAAATCCTAATGAACTTGCAGCATTTGACACAATGTCAAAAGTACCAGATTCATTCTCATCTGGTAACCAAAGATCAAATTTGAATATATTTTCGGATTCTACGATAACTGTCATTAATCTTACGGGAGGTTTACTAAGTTCTGGTGGTTGATGAATGTTTGACCTATAATAAAAAAAAAAAAAAAAAAAGAAAAAAAGAAAAAGAAAAAATCTAATCAATTATATTTAAATTTAAGTGATTAAGAGAATTAATTTTTTTTTACTTTGAGGGACTTCTTTGATCTTGCTCATTAACTTGACATCTAAGTGATACCACGTATCGACCATCATCAAATTTTCGAAGAGTGGCATCTTCGATAGTGGCGTATATCATTCTTGGAGGTTTGTCTTTACTCTAAAAATCAATTATAAATTTTCAATATAATAATCAATATATTTATATATGTAATTATTATACTCACTTTTACTGGACGACACCAGATAAATTGTAAACGAGGAGGTTCATCATTTTTAAATATCCAAATTTGTACAGTATAATGACCAATAAATAAAACTCTTTCCCTATTAGGATCTAAACAAAATCCAGTTTTAATAGGAGCATAAATAAGCCAAGGTTCAATACGTAATTCTACGATAGGATCATCATCTTGAAGTTTTGATACATTTCTAGAACCGTGAACAGAAGGATGTTCATATAATAATTCTTTACTATAATCAAAAATTTTATTAAAACCACTTCCCAAAAAATGATGTTTGCCAATAATTTGTTGTTTTGAAATATTCTTATTTTTAATTTGATAAGATCTTGGAGTTTCAATTCTATGTAATTTTGGTAAATCATCCTTAAAAGTCACATAAATATTTTTTCCATTTGGTTCAAATAAACAAGAACTTTGAACATTATTAAATTTTTTAACAATTTGACAAGTATAAATATCCCACATTTGAACATAAATCTCAGAATCAGTTCCATTTGAACAAGTTGTTACAACATGTTCGTCATCTTCTAACCAATGAATTTCTAATTTGTTTAAATGAGTTAAAGACTTATCAATTTTGTTTATATTATGTAATGATGAAGCAAATACAAGTCCTCCTTCGCATAAAAATATCGTTAAAATTCCTTTTGATGTCCATGCTGCTAACATTTGTTGATTATGTGATAACGCAAATAAAGTTGGTGACGCATCCGCGTCAAGAAATGAATCATTTTGCACACATTTAAAACGTGAGACCAATTGTCCTGTTGATAAAGACCATAACAATGCCGTATCCCACTTTAATTCGAAAAAAAAAGTGTAAAGAAAATAATTTTTAAGAGATTATTTAAAAAATAAAATAAAAAAAATATTGGATAAAACTTCATTTAATTCTTACCTGTTCAACAAAGATAAAATGTCCAGGTAAAAGAGAATTTTTAACAGTATTAATTTGAGACCAAGGATGAGGTATAACTTGTAAAGTATCAGTAAAATTATTAATTACAAGTTTATGACGAATTTTCCAATTATCAGTTGAGATGACATAAATAAAATTAATTTCATTAGTTATTGAGGTAAAATTATTATTTTCAACATTACATACAACAAATGATTCAGAATTTTCAGTAAATTTAATGGCACCAGTTAATCTCATTAAATATCTACGAAATATTGGTCTGTCACGTGACGTTTTCACAATAAATGTATAAAATTTTGTAGCTTTATGTGGAGGAGGATGAAGCAATTCGAATGCTGTAAGATCATCTTCATCTTGTGGTAATTTTATCAAACTTAAGGCTACATATTTTCCATCATTAGATAATGCAAAATCTATATTTGTCATTCGTAATTTTTGTGTAAATGAAGAAACAAAACTTTTTCTATATTCCCAATATTCTCTAGGTTTCAAATCTGTTGTGTTCGGATTTGAATGCCACAATGGTTCAATTTTATCTATTGTTCTTTCTTCTTCTTCATATAATAATCCTCTACTTTTTACTTGCCATATAACTAATTTTCCTTCCTTTGAAGCGTAAGTTGCTATATGTTCTCCATTTGGGGAAAATGTTACTACATCTATCACTTGTTTAAATGGTAATGACGAATAATCTAAAGGTTCCATTTCTACTACATTTGTGTTTACATCTATTTCATCGTCTGAATTAAATGATGATGGTGTTTGAATTAATGAATATTTCTTTTCCTGACTTTCTTCCATTTTTTTTTTTAAAAAAAAAAAAAACGTGAAAGGAAAAGAAAGTAAATAGAATAAATAATTCTTTTTTTTACTCCTTATAAAGGTTACTGTTAAATATACAAAAAAAAAAAAAAACCTAGAATAATATAAATGATTTCAATGGTATTTTTTTACTTTTTTGAGTCCCATTTTAAAAATAATTTTTTTTGTGAAAGGGTGTACCAAGCGTAAATGCGTTGTTAACCGCCCGCCATAACGCCAATCTTAACCAAATTTTAATATAATATCGAATGAAATTACTTCCCGCTAAAAAATTTGTGAGAAGGAAAATTTTTAAATTTTAGATCATATACAGTTCAAAATGTTATGTACGTTATGTACATTGTGTACTTGTTAAATAATTTTGTTGATGGCTAAGCTGCAAATGATCATTTGTGGCTAAGCGAGATCAATAAAATTACTTGTATTTTTTAAAGAATCCTACCGCAGCAAAAAAAGAAATTATGTAATAACCCGTCTTAGCCTTGAGTAGTTGGCGGTAAATTAGATTGTATATCAAAAAATTCTTTAAACTCAAATAAGGAAAAGAATGGTTGCTCAATGGCTTATCAGGTTAATCCTTGCGCTAAGCAGAAAATCATTTGCACATGCATAATGTAAAATTCCTATCGGAAATCCCATCGATAACTTTTTTGTTATAAAATACAACTAATAGACTGTTCGATATGTATAATAATAATAAAATGTGTGATCGCTTATTCCAATCATGCAAAGAAATATCTTATCAACATGATCTCCGTAAAAGATACCAACTTTTAATTGTTTATACGATAAATTAAAATCTAGATTGAAAATTCTGATCATACGTGAGGAAAAAAAGTGTGTGGCAATAAATAAAGATCAATTCGATCAGATTCTGATGAGATAGGATTTTAAAATTATGCAAATGTATATAATTTGTGAGAGCAGTATAAATTTTAGCATATTATAAGAATCACGTGATTTCATCACTTTTCAATGATTGGCCCAAATTTAAACATAAATCTTTATTTGTTAATAATTATTTTAAGATATAACAAAGCATTTTCTTATAAAGGTTAATCTATCTAAATCATTGTGTCAAAAGAGGAAATTATTTATTAATCATTTTTTTTTTGTTTTAACTATATATTAGTAGAGCATATCACCAAACAAGATGGTGGATTACGGTTATGCTAATTTTTTTCGGTTAACATCAACTCTCCAAATCCTTTTTTCTAGAAATAGTGGATATATCCATGATATCATACTGATGGTCGTGAGTAATCGCTTAATATTCTTTCAGTAATCGTTTAAGTATAACACTCTTTGCAATAATATACAAAACTAGAAAAAAAGGTGTAATCTTGCATACTATTTTCTTTGATAGCAGATAACTTTTTTCAGACCAAACACAATATATTTTTTTGATCGTACTTTTCATTGCAGTAATTGCGTTTGTAAGATGCTAATTACATACCAGTTCTGGCAGAAAATCTATCCTCTTTTTTCGCAATTACCGGCCTGGGACACATAATGAACTTGAAAGAACTGTTCTGGCGTGAACTTCAAAAATGGTGCTATTTCTCATGAAAGGGACGTACCATTATATACGAGTCGTGGTACCTGTAAAACAGTAATAAGATTGAATGAATTCACTGTCCTTTTTGACCAAAGAAGAAAAAATATGAGCATTTCATATTATCTGACTAGTCTGAGCACATCAAAAGCCTCCAAGAACTATTTCAATGAATCATGGATTGAGAGAGGGAAAAATGTTAGGCTGATAGCGGCAGTATTGCCGGTAACGAAGTTGACAATAATTATCATGGAGTAGCGGGCTATTGTTATATTGCCATTGCTGCTTCACAGACGTCTAGAAGCGGGCAGGCATATTATCTTTCTTTAAATTTATTTTTTTTCTTAGCTAATTGTCTCAAATGTAGTTTTACGAAAAAGGTTCTTTGATTTTTAAACATGTGGCATGTTCTATATGCATAATTTATTCTCAAATTTAAATTCGTGTTGCTATGATGTTATAATGTGTAGTTTTACAGAGATACAATAATTATGATAAATACAATATTATCTAAAAAAATTAAAATTTTCGGTAAAACAAAATGAATAATAATATTTCTTACTAAAAAGTTAATATGTTATTTATATCAAGGAAGAAAAATTAATTATTAATTCAGATGCAAAAGAATGAAATCTCACGTAGGATATTCTGGTTTTTCAATTTGTTTAATGAACATTCCGCAAGAGCAAAGAGATCTTTTACCAATGACTTTTGACTTTCAGTTATATTAATTTAGCGTATTGTGTTGTTTTAAGATTTTCAGAAGTTATGCAATGTTCAAGGTTTTTTATGAAACTTCATGTTTCCTTTTAAGGAATTGATGAAAATGAAAGTCTTTCCGCTTCAATCTATCTAACTCTAACTTTCAAACTTCCATAGTTAAACCTAAAATTAATGTCATAAACATATATACAGCTAAAATGGCAATTAGGCTCTCAATTTTTCTACACTTAAGTTAATGAAAAATTGTGCTGCAGCAATTCATGCAAATTTTAAAATACTCCTTATAATAAATAATAGCCTATATGTCTTCACTACTATTTACTATTCCAAAAAGATTTTATATAAAGACAGTACTAAAGCAACAAATAATTTATCAATTATTAATATAATAAATATTTTTGGTTTTGTAGTTTTGTTTATTAATAATATATTAATTCAAAGTTATTACTTTTTTTATAATGTTTAATAAATAGTGGTAAAGATCATATTAGGTGATATCACTTAGGTGATTTTACAGGTATAATAGCATAAATTGTAAATTATTATAATTATATTGTTTATTACTAACAAATTTTAAAATCAATTTAATTCAGCAAATAATAAATTAATTATATTTATTTTATTATAAACATATTTTACAGTAGCTTAAAATTTTAAGCAATATTATTTTAATATTAATTTAATATTGATAATTGATATTATATTAAAAAAATATCAAAAAGGTATCATTATTTTTTTAATATTATATCAATATCTAATTGTCTAATTGATATTAATCAATATTAAAAAAAATAATATCAATGTGATAATTAAATTAATATCTTTAAGTTTATTTTAAAGATATTATTTCAATATTAATTTTATTATTAAATTGATATCAAATCAATAGAAATAATATTAAAATGGATTTAATCATTTTCCACACCTATGATGCATCACACCTTTTTTTGTCACCTGTGTCACACCTCTTTTCTTTTCATTTTTTTATATGTATTCTGGGAACTTAGAATTTTTTCAGTTGTAAAAAATCTATTTTTTACACCTCTAGTTATATCACATATTTAATTTTGCCTAGCATTACCATAATTTTGCCCAGTGTGTTCAGGGTGCGATGTATCACAGGTGCAAAAAAAAATAAAACCCTATTAAAATTGTTAAAATAAATTTAAAGATATTGATTCTATGTTGATTAAAAATTTAAGATTTTTGTAAAGTATATATAAATACTAAGAAAACAGAAACTGTTGGAAGTTTGGAGCGAAATATTTATTTTGTTATATTACATTTAGCATATTACAATTTTATTTTATCTTTGTTTACTAATATAACACAAAATTTAAGTGACATAACATATGCAGACAAATGGATATCACCACATAACCTTAATTAATCATCACCTTTCATAAACATATATAGTTCTTCACTTCACTCTAGATAATAAATTATTGAATTAAAATTTTCTATTATATTTAGTTTATTTAATAATTAGTAAAAAAACTGCTTAAAATCAAGTCTAGCCATTTATGACTAAATAATATAATTATATTATTTAGTCAAAAACGGCGTAGATTAGGTTATTTAGTAATAAAATAATCTAATTATAATTAAATAATCTAAGTATGACTATAAATAATCTAAATATAACTAAATAATCTAAATATAACCAAACTATCTAAATATAACTAAATAATCTAAATATAACTAAATAATCTAAATATAACTAAATAATCTAAATATAACTAAATAATCTAAATATAACTAAATAATCTAAATATAACCAAACTATCTAAATATAACTAAATAATCTAAATATAACTAAATAATCTAAATATAACTAAATAATCTAAATATAACTAAATAATCTAAATATAACTAAATAATCTAAATATAACTAAATAATCTAAATATAACTAAATAATCTAAATATAACTAAATAATCTAAGTATGACTATAAATAATCTAAATATAATTAAATAATCTAAGTATAAATATTCTCTCTTTGGTAGATCTATATGTGAAAAGGTTTGAAAATTTCACTTGCATATGCTTTCTTGACACCAGACAACAATACTAATTACGCCTTATATCTCTTTAACTTTTTTTCAGCAAGATATAAAGTATGTAAGAACTTGCAGAAGTTCAACCAATTTTTCTGTAAAAATAATATAAATAAGGTATGTATATTAGATTTGGTTGAAATAAGAATTCTGCTTTACATGAACTTTCACTAATCATGCATTCATAAAAGAATGGCAAATAATAATATTTCTCTCATGTTCTACATTAATGATGATGCTACTAGTGACTTTTGTCTTGATAATATTAATCCTAATAAAACTGTCATAACACTCAGAATTATGTTTACAAACAGAGGACATGTAACTCTTACCAATTTCAAACTCTACAGACTACAGGAATAATTTTAGTAAAAATGTAAAGAAACATATAAAACTGAATGCTCTTATCAATGATTTTTTCTCTAAGACTTCCAATCTTACTCCTTATTCGTAGTTAAATTATTAGAAAAATTTTTATTTGTATCATGTGATCCCAATTTTGGTTGAATTTTTATTCACATTTTTTTAGGGCACCGATCGGTTTTGGTAATTACCGAACTGTACCGACCGGTTTCGGTATCGGAGCGGTTTCAGTTTTATGATTTATCGAACCGAAACTTTCAGTTTCGGTATTGGTTTTGCGATTTACCGAACCGATTTACTGATAATAAAAACGTTTTTTTTTATAAGAAAAACGTAAATAATGTAGTTAAAAAAAAACGTTGCGAAACGTTTTTTACATAAACGTTTGATATAAAAAATAACATTTCACAACGTTATTTTTGCGGAACTTGTAAAAAACGTTGCGAAACATTTTTTACATAAACGATTTGATAAAAAATAACATTTCGCAACGTTATTTTTGCGAAACTTGTAAAAAACGTTGCGAAACGTTTTTTACATAAACGATTTGATAAAAAAAATAACATTTTGCAACGTTATTTTTGCGGAACTTGTAAAAAATGTTGCGAAACGTTTTTTACATCGGAAATTTAATATAGAAAACAACGTTTCGCAACGTTATTTTCCTTTTTATTTAAAAACGTTGTGAAACGTTTTTATAAAACGATTTAATATAAAAAAACATCTCGCAACATTTTTTTTTGTCACTTTAATAAAAAACGTTGCAAAACGTTTTTTTATGGATGATTTAATAAGAAAAAATCATTTTGCAACTTTTTTTTGCTAAATGTTGCGAAACGTTTTTTACTAAACTCGTTCGGTAAATCGGTTCGGTTTTTGGTAATTACCGATCGGTTTCAGTAATCATTAATACCGATACTGATTAATTCAGTTCGGTATCGGTTTTTGCAAAAACTGAACTGAACTGAACCGATCAGAGCCCTACATTTTTTATACATTACAGGCAAATTCTAATTCGCTTCTAGTAACATTTTCATTTATTTTTTGAATAAAGCATATATTACAGTATTTTTGTAAATCTTGATAAATGTTACATGTAATGATATAATGCCTATGTGATATAAAAATCTATAAATTGACCCTTGATTGCTTGTCACAAAAAATACTTTTTCCCATAGTACTCTAAATATAATACACTTTTTACCTGAACCTATTATCACTATAAAAATATAATACTATATCTATTATTACTCTCAGTTGTTTGGTCATAGGTAAAAATCCTTATGAAAATGCTTTCCCAGTTAATATTAATACTAAAAAGTTAAGACTATTAAACATCTCAAGGACACTATTAAGAAAAACTAAAAGCCTTTTTTGATAATGTTACGCCTAAAGATCTCAAGCTATGGAAGGTCAACATTTTCTTTGAAAAAGAAAACAAGAAATTTGAGCTTATTAATACAAAAATGAACATTAATATCAAGGAGGAACTTGAAGGTGTAGAGCTGAAACTGCTTTCAAAAATTAGCAAATACTTTCCCTTTCAACTAGCTGATAAACATATACATATAATTGTACAGTATCCTGTTGAAATAAAAGAAGTCTACTGTACTGTAACATATAGGTATAAATCAGAAAAATTCTTGTAGGCTGTAACTTGTGAGCAAATAACCTTATCAGTTTTGAAAAGAAGACTTTGAACTTAATTTACTTTTTCAGACAGAACTGAGGATGAACATATCATCATAAATTATGAGAGCAGAAAGGAATGTATTCATTTAGGATTTAACATGTATAATCTGGTCTCAAGGATTCAAAGTGGACCTCCCAATTATCATGAACACATGTAAATAATATCCATATTTTATTTTTTGATATTTGTGTAATAGATATTAACAGCTTTAATCTTGTATTTTCATAACAGCTCAACAACTATTCTTTTCATAAAGGTTTGATAAGATGAAAACACTCTTCAGCTTAAAGGCAGATGATTATAATGAACTACCTACTTTTGTTAGGGGTGTTAAAGAGATGCCAGAAGAAATTTAAAATCAAGTTATAGGTGAATTTTTGAGATTACATAAGACATCCTAATATATCACTAGCGTCAACAAGGCTACTCATTATGAATATATTTTCTGTATCATTTATGGTGTGATATCAATATATAGAGGTAAAATAAAGGTTTATTCTCAGTACATAACACAGGTCGAATAGAGTCAAATCAGTTACCAATCGGTCATGTGACTGATTGGTAACCGATTGGATACCTATTGATGACTGATTCTTTCAATCAGTCATCAATCAGGTATAAATTCCAAATCAGTTATCAACCGGTCATATGACTGACAGTTATCAATAGGTCACCAATCGATCATATCAGATTGATGACTGATTGGTTGCTAATTGGCTTATTATATATTAGCAGATTTTTAGATTTTTTTAATAACATCGTTTTAAAATATTTAATTTATAAACCATTTTAAAACTCTAAACTCTGATAGAAAATTTTTTTTGATAGATTTTTTAAGATTCGTATAGAATATTTTTGATAAATAGAGATATTTTTATTTTTTGAGATTTCTAAAAATTTGTATGGAAAGAGTTCATATATATGAGATATCTGATAAAAAATTTTTTTTATTTTCTAAGAGTTCGTATGGAAAGAGTTCGTATGGGATATCTGATAGAAAAATTTTTTTTAGGAGATTTTCTAAGAGCTCATATGGGAAAGGTTTGTTGGATATCTTTGATAAAAAATTTTTTTTAAGAGATTCTCTAAGAGTTCGTATAGGAAGAGTTTATATGGGATATCTGATAGAAAATTTTTTTGCGAAATTTTCAGAGTTCGTATGGGAAGGGTTCGTATAAAATATCTGATAGGAAATATTTTTTTTGAGAGATTTCCTAAGATTCGTATAGAATATTTTTGATAAATAGATTTTTTTTTATTTCTAAAAGTTTATATGGAAAGAGTTTATATGGGATATCTGATAGAAAATTTTTTTTTTAAGAGATTTTTTAAGAGTTTAGTTCGTATGGGATAAATAATAGAAAATTTTTTTTTGAAAAATTTTCTAAGAGTTTGTATAGGATATCTGATAGAAAAATTTTTTTTAAGAGATTTTCTAAGAGTTCATATAGAAAGACACAGGTCGAATGAAAAAAAATCGTCAAAAATCGGCAGTCCGATTTTTAACCGATTTTTGGATATATTTGTCTGATTTGTGGCTTTTTAAAGCCGATTTTATGGCGCGAATTGTTTGTGATCGGAAATACGTTATTTATGAACAAAAAATCGGAATGCCGATTTTGGCAGATTTTGCGAAAATCGGCATTCCGATTTTAAAATAAACATGTCGATAGCTAAAAATAAGACTGCCGGTTTATAGCTATATTTGTCCTATTTATGGCATTTTGCTGCCGATTTTATAGCACGTATTGTTGGCAATCGGAAATTCTTTTATTTTTATCGACATAAATCGGAATACCGTTTTAAAATTATAATTGCCGATTCTCGCAAAATCAGAACGCCGATTTTTAAATAATCATGCCAAATCTCCTAAAATCGGATTGCCAAGTTTAATTCAGTATAAACATTTCAAAAATAGTTTATGCCGATTTATATATCGGATCTTTCTATTATCGATTTTCTCATAATTCATAATTACTATTATTGTCCGGTTTTTTAGCTCGGTAGAAACATTTCAAAAATAGTTTATGCCGATTTATATATCGGATCTTTCTATTATCGATTTTCTCGTAATTCATAATTACTATTATTGTCCGGTTTTATTTTATTTTTCCATTTTCGATAATTGATTTATATTTAATATTTAATATGTATGATATATAATATGTATGCTATTATTTTATAATATATACTGCAATTTATGATATATTTATTATTATTATATTATTATATTGTCCATATTATTATTATTATATTACTATATTGTTCTTATTATTATATTATTATTATGTATAGAATGTTTATATAAAATATATTAAAATCATATTTATCTCGTCATGTTACTTATAAATGGCTATAAAATAACCAGTGCTCTAAAAAAGAGATTAATAGGATAGAAACGATATTAGAGAGTTAATTTATAAACAACGGAATTTAAATCACTCAAAATACAAGCAGTTGATTTTAAATGATGAAACAAATACCTAAATTATGTACGTCTTCTGATATCGACCGGTACTTCTAAGTAAAAGGGACCTTGGTGCTCATCTACTTCTAAATTACCATTATTATCATCGTTTTGTTCTTCATTAGTTCCATCATTTTTATCAGCATTACCATTATTGCCATCATCGTTATTATCACCATTACCATTATTGTCATCATCGTTATTATCATCATTACCATTATTATCATCATCGTTATTATCACCGTCGTTATCCTCATCATCATCATCATCATCAGATTCTGGTTCAATCCACCTTGATGATATCCACCAATTAGCCATGTCTTGTGTTGGTCTGCTTTTTTTATCGATATCGTCTAGACGGTAACGTTTGCGACTTAACCCGGTTCCGATGCTTACTCCGATCTCGTCCGCTCGAAATAAGATTCTTTTAACCTAATGATAAATTTATAACTTATTAGCATAAACGCCTATGTTTTAAACTTTCGCAACTTTACGTACTCTAGAAGACCTCCACTCCTTATTGTGAATCTTAATTACAGAATTTGTACTTATCAACCTTCCTGATCTTATGTTATCGTTACGCTCTTCATTTGCCAGAACTTCGTCTTCAGTAGACCATTCATCCGAATGGACTTCTGCGGTATTTACTGCCTTTTCGCAATCTTTAATAAATACTTCCCTAGTCATATTTTCAGGACGACAATCATCTAGAATGCTGTCTTGCGTGAAGATCATGTGTTGGAGACCTTTGCGTCTTCTTGTCATTTTCTATTAAAGAGTAAATTAAAATAATTAATAGATTATATACATTGTCATTTTAAATAATGAATTTTACACCTGATCTCTCCTCGACGTCATGTGTTGCCGTTTATTGTGTTCATCTATCTTACCCTCCTTTTTTAATTTCCAAATCTCCCGCCGTGATTTGTGTAGCTGTTTTATTACTTTTAAAAGTTCTGTATCGTATACCTCTAATGAAGGAGGCATCACTGCTTTGACGGCTGGTAGAAGCTTCTTATTTATCGACTTTTTTTGTTTACTAAATGTCTTTGACGTGTCGAAAAGAATCGACGAATCGAGGTTGTTTATAATATGGATTACCTCATCCTATTTAATATAACACTCATTTTTTAACGATCAATACAAAAGAGAAATATTTAATAAAATAAAGATATATTTACATGAACGGTTTTTTTGAAATTTTTATCAGTTATTGGAGGAAGGGCACGCCGATTCTCTCTGGACAGAACTGGGGATAGGCTTCTATTTCTTGGTCCTTCACTCGTTCTTTCTTCCGTTAGCACTTCCACACGTTTGGTAAGATTTGAAATCATGCTTCTTAATTCGCTGACTTCTCTGTTGTTAGCACCTATTATAAATCAGTATTTAATATAAATCATTTAGTATAAAAAATTTTACGTGCAAGTAAGTAAAGAAACGTGAAAGAAATACTACCGCTCGCTGGAGGTGAAGAAGAAGGAATTGTTAAAGATAGATCGGTTAAAGATCCTATAACAATAACGTTAAATTGGTATAGTATAAGTAAAATGAAATTTAATTAGCACTAATATAAAACAATATTACTTTTTGTAATTGATCTCCCTCTAGAGACATTTTGATAGTTTCGATTATGTTGAGATTGAGAGCGTGATTGATGTCGATGAGGGGAATGAGAGCGAGATCGAGATCGACGTTGATGGGAACGAGAATGATGGGAACGATGAGGGGAGCGAGATCGACGTTGATGAGAATGAGAATGATGGGAACGATGAGGGGAGCGAGAGCGATGGGAACGCAATCGTTGGGAACGATGAGGGGAGCGAGAGCGATGGGAACGCGATCGTTGGGATTCGGAATGATAATAACGAGATTTGGATCGAGATGGGCGAGATCGAGGTTGACGAGTCGTTGAGCGAGATTTTGAGCGACTACGAGATCGATTAATATGAGTTTGATGCCGAGATTGACGAGATTGGGAACGGGAACTAGATTCATTTCGTTGAGATCTTATATGAGGATGAGAGCCATCACGAGAAATAGGAATTAAATTTAAAGGTTTGAATTTTCTCATTATGATATTGATAATTTGATAATTTAAAGATTAAACAAGAAACAAAGGCTCTATATATAACTGTTACTTACGTCTTCTGAACCATTTTCGTTATCGTCTGATTAAAATAAAAGATAGATTAAATTAATAAGACTCGTTATCATTTAATAAAATATATCGCTATCAATATTAATTAAAATAAATCAATAAATTAAATAAACTTGATATTATATCGCTTTCAATTAATTAAAATGTATTATTTAAAATAATCAGTAAACTACATTAATTAAATTAAGATAAATCAATCAATATTTAAATATATCAGTAAACTAGATATTATATCGCTATCAATTAATTAAAATATATCAATAAACTAAATATTATAGCGTTATCAATTAATAGAATATATCAATAAATTAATTAAAATATATCAGTAAACAATTAATAATTAAAAATATCAATAAATTAATTAAAATATATCAATAAAGTATATCAATGAATTAATTAAAATATATTAATAAACTAAATATTATATCATTATCATAAATAACATGTCCAAATTAGTAATAACACATTTGAAGCTTGATAAAGTTATACTTACGGAAGCTGGTTTTTCCGACAGGAAATATAATTGGCGAAAAGAAATATGCTTACTTTGTTAAGCCGACGAAAATAAGGCGAAAAATAAGGCGAAAAATATCGTCAACCATTAACGAAAAAAACGAAAGGCAACAAAGAAAATTTGTTGCATCGTACTAAAACGTGGAGAAAAAAGAAAGAAAGCGTGGTAAACGTACGCAAATATACCATACTCACGAGCAAATTTATAGTAAACGTAAACAAATTGGAAATCACCGATTTGTAGAACGTGCATGGTAAATGCGGTAAACGCAAACAAACTTTATAGCTCCTGCCAATCACGTCGGGTGACATTTATGCACTATCTAGTCACGTGGTATTAACAAACTGTACGTCTGTGCCAACTGCCAAGGGCAAAAGAAGAATTAAAGATTTATTAAAACAATTCTATTAATTAACAAGTAATTTTAACCATGACTGATTGTTAGAATAAACGTATATATGCTATAACTCAACGTATTATTGTAAGCGACTCAATAAAAGATAAAATAATAAATATTTGATATCTCGTTAACAGCTTTAAATGATACTGATGTACTAGAAATTGACGACTTGAAAGAAAATATATAAAAAAAAAATGAAATATAGTTTTTCCTAATTTTTGATATATTCGAAAGAATAGGCCAAGTGTTAAATTTTGATGTTGTTGCAGTTGCGAACAACTAAGACACTTTTTTTATAACTCTCGCATTTTGATCTGTGAATAGGAAATTGCTACATCTCTACTTAAATTATTTGGATCTTTCGAATTCGTGATGATATATGAGATTTATTAGTAAGTCGATTGACATGTTTCAAGAATCGGATTAATTGAATTTGAAAAAATTTTCTAGTATAATTATACCCCTTAATACCAAATTTAATTAGAGAATTAGCAAAAATAAAATTATATTTTAGTATTTGATAAAATACATTGGTCTTGACATCATTGTCATATGTTATTATCAAAATAGCTTAATTACCAAGCTGTGCCTTGACAAAAATGGACCAAGAATCAGGATTGCCGAACCAATTAGATTGATTTGCAATTCCTTAAAAAAAAAAAAAAAAAAAAAAAAAAAAAAAAAAAAAAAATGTCGGAATCTCTAGATACAAGAACCAGAACCAAAGTGCATTGTTTCTGTAAAGAATGTAACGGTAAATTGGTTGATCCAAGGACTAAACTGAAACATGAGTTAAAATATAAATTAAAATCTAATGCGAATAATAATTTTGGTAACAATTATCAAGAAGGTTCTTCAAATGTTATATCATCTGATGCTGTTGATGAAGATGTAATGGAATGCGACCCAATACAAGGGATAAATGATACATCACCTGATATAACTGAACAATTATCCGAAGATATTGAACAATTGTCCGAAGATATTGAACCATTGTCCGAAGATATTGAACCATTACTCACAAGAAACTATTTCTTTTTAACAAAGAAGACACCTATACATGAATCGGCAAAACATCGAACGATAAAGAAAGGAAAAATATCCGATCTTGTTCTTGAAAATTTATTATTGGATAATGTAAGAAACGAGAATGATCAAGACGGGGATTCTGAAGATGATGACGATAAAAATGGAGATACTGAAGATAGCGATTCTAATTATTCCGATGATTATGAAGATGATGACGATGAGGAAGTCAATTTTGCATCAACAGATTTCGATGACGGCGAACCAATTCTTCCTAACATTAACATTAATGATAATTATACTTGGACTATTTTGTGAATATTACAATATCAACAACGATTTAAACTTTCCAATGTAGCTATAGATTCTTTGTTCAAGTTCTTAAGATTTTTTCTTTTGACAATAGATGAAAATAAATTTTCATCTTTTCCTTCCTCTTTATATATGGCTAAAAAGGTGTTGGGGATATCCACAACGATAATTAAATATGCAGCCTGTGACAGATGTCACAAATTGTATGATATAAAAGAATTATTAGACAATACTGAAATACCAACTTGCAGTTTTGTAAACTATCCAAATCACAGAATAGAACGATTTCGACAACAATGCAATAACCCTCTATTAACGAAAATAGATAGTAATAATAGTAGTAATAATCCCATTTTCCGTCCGATAATGACATTCCCGTTAATAAATATTAAGCAACAATTGACCCTTTTTTTTAATCGCAAAAATTTTGAAATGTCATGTCGGAAGTGGTCAGAAAGGAAAAACGGAACTGAAGCTTTATTCGATATCTATGATGGTAGGGTCTGGAAAAGTTTTACAGATGATGATGGTGCGCTGTTTTTTACAAAAGAATTTGCCGATACTCATATCGGATTAATGTTAAATATGGATTGGTTCCAGCCATTCGTAAATTCACAATATTCTGTTGGTGTGATTTATGCCGTTTTTTGTAATTTGCCGCGTAATGAACGCTTCAAGCCACACAATATTCTCACACTAGCAGTAATGCCTGGTCCGAAAGAACTAAGCCAACATGAAATTAACAATTATTTGTATCCGATCGTTAACCAGTTAAATCGTTTGTGGAATGGCTATTTTATAAAAACAAACGAACACAACAACGGTCGATTTGTCCGTGGTGCAATCATTGGCTGTTCTAGCGACGTCCCTGCGTCTCGGAAATTATGTGGTTTCATCTCGGCTCGTATTGCATGCTACCGATGTTACAAATCGGCAAATTTTATAAACAATCAACCAAATTTTGGGGGGTTTGCAGATTTAGACGACTGGTTTGTTGAGCGAGATATTAATGAAATAAGAGAAAAAGCAAGTGAGTGGAAACAATGTGCAACTGAAGAAGCACGAAGAGCCCATGTCTCTGAACATCATGTTCGCTGGTCGGAGATATACCGCTTGCTTTATTTTAATCCTGTTCGCTTTTGCGTGGTTGATCCTATGCATTGCCTTTTTCTCGGTGTTGCGAAATGGATCGTAACGAAACTCTGGATAGGCGAAGGTATATTAAATAACGAAAAGCTCAAAATTATGCAAGAGAGAGCTGACATGATAAAGTTCCCAAGTGACCTTGGACGCCGCCCTGTCAGAATAGCTACCGGTGAAGGATTCTCAAGTTTCACGGCGGACATGTGGAAAACCTTCATGTTAATTTTTGCAATACCTATCACATGGAGTTTCCTTGGATACATCGACCGAAAAATTCTTGCATATTTCGTGCGCGCTTGCAAGATCTTAACAAACCGAGAGCTACAAAAAAATATGTTAAATGAAGCGTTTACAAGACTGATAGAGATGAACAAATTAATTGAACAAAAATATGGTCAAGAAAAAATAAGTCCTAATCTGCATCTCTGTCTCCATATCTGTGAATGCGCATTAGACTATGGTCCTTTGTCCTCATTCTGGTGTTATAGCTTTGAACGGATGAACGGAATTTTAGGTACGTGATTTAATTTTTCCGATTTGAAAATCGCAATGTTATTAATTATTTTTAAAAATTGTAGGTTCTTATAATAATAGCAGACGTAATATTGAACCTGAACTACTAAGAATTATGTCCGAAAATACAATCCTTCAATACTTCCTCTCAAATTGTGACAACGATCACTTATTTTCCTCCTTGGAGATAATAGAACCAAGAAAATCTGTTGGCAGCTTGGCTGCACTTGATGATTTTGCGAGCGATGAGTATCAAAATTTTATAAGACTATCTCTTATTGAGGAAGATTCGGCTTACAGAACGGAATGTTTTCCTGGGTTGCTAATGAAACCGCGCAAAGAAACTACCCTTCCAAACCAAATTTTGGACCTACTGGTAGAATTTTATAATAGTTTGTATAATGATTATTGTTTCATCTCCATCTACTCTATAATAGGTTCAAATAACGGTACTGTCGTAAACCCTAGAATTATACAATATGGGAGAATAAGAATTGGGGCGGACATATATGGTTCTGTTCAGGCTGCTCGTCACGAAAAATCCTCATATATATTAGCTCGATTTGTACATTATGATGGATCGATCGATGTTTATCCCGGTCAAGTACAATTTTATTTTGAGCATACTATTCATTTAAATAGTTCACGATCATTAACCCATTCATTAGCGTTAGTCAAATGGTACAAACCGGTTCAAGATCATAGTACAAGATATTATTGCCAAGTAGATAACGACATAAAATCATGTAATATGGAATTATGGACAAATGAGTTTTATGATATGAGAAGAGACAGTATTATACCCATACATCATATAATAGGAAAATTCATTAAATGTAATTTTGATACTGGGACGAGAAAAACAAAAGAATATATGGCTGTGATTCCTTTAAATAAAAAAATTTCGTTTTAAAAACTTTATATAATATAAAATGAATTATATGTAAAATCGGAATGGCGAATTCAATTATAGCATTTGTATTTGATTAAATTATAACAATCATTTTTTTTTGGCACAAGAATAACGATAAAGGTTACATATACCGTAATTAATTCTAACCGCGTGAAAAATCAGATAATTCAGATAACAAGAGATCTTATTTTGAGCCGGCAAAGTTGTATTGCAAATCGGTCTTTTATTACGGCATTACGATACAAGCACCATACTTTGTGATTAATAACTCTAATCATGTAATAATTTTTAGATATCAAAGGTTTATTTTATTTTAATTAAATATCACATAAAGTATAAAACAATTATTCTGGCTATATAAATACATTTAAGGCCGGCAAAGCTGTATTGCAAATCGGCCCTTCTTATTTGAAAAGGGTAACAATTACATTAAATTAATACGGCACTTATTCAAAAATGTTTAAAAATGTTGCAACTTAATTCTCCAATAATCATCATTGTTATAATCAAGTTACTTACGACTTAAGCCTACTTTGATTATAAATAAAACGGCACTTCGCACAGACAGAGCTCATGATATATGAGTTATCCCATCATGCCTATTTTACCCCTTGATAAAGGATTTTCGTTGCATGTACTTTCCTAATCAATGATAATCAAAGTTACTTACGACTTAAGTCTACTTTGATTATAAATAAAACGGCACTTCGCACAGACAGAGCTCATGATATATGAGTTATCCCATCATGCCTATTTTAACTATGATTAAAGAATTTACATTATTATTGTAAATATTTTACTCATAAGTCATAATGATATCTATTTAGACTTCGACGAATAATGCGACAGAGGAGGCGGAATTATCATAACCAAAATTCGAAGCGAGAGGTCTATGTATAGTAAATAGATCATCAACTTTGGTACCAGAGTTATTTACAAACTTTAGGTGGCCACCTAGCCCACCTTTCCTATAACACACTATGCACGACGGCAAACGGTATAGGAGGCAGACTCTTCTTTCAGAAAGAAAGTTTTTTTTTGAAAAAAAAAAAAAATAGTACAATTAAATAGCGTTTAATTAAATGTGATTAATTAACTTTTTAGGAATAGGCCTTATCAATGCGATCTCATCAGTTTCGATTATCACTGTTCAACCTTATGAATACTTCAGTTATTGTTTGTGAAATCGAACCAACTGGGAATTCAATGTACAAAACAAGTAGAATATTTAGAATAGTATCTTATATTTATTAGTATAATAAATAATTTCAAAAATCCTATGATGTAAAATTACGAAATATTACAATTTAAATATCGGCAAAGGCTATTTTAAATAGAGTAAAATCTTTATTCGACCTGTGTCAAAAGCGGTAAAGTTTACACTAAATATAATATCTCCGGTTTAAATATCGGCATTTAATTAAAAAAAGGTAAAAATCGGCCGCTAAAATCGGCATTTCTGGATGAAAAATCGGAAGTTAACAAAAATCGGCAAAAAATTAGTAAAATAATCGGCAAAGCCTTATTGAAGTCGGCAAGGGAATTTTAAATAAGATAAAATCCTTTATTCGAACTATACGAAAAGGGTAAAGTATATAATAAATATAATATCTCCGGTTTAAATATCGGCATTTATTTAAAAAAAGGTAAAAATCGGCCGCTAAAATCGGCATTTATGACTGAAAAATCGGAATTTAACAAAAATCGGCAAAAATAGATATGGCTATACTAAAATAAGCAAAATTTGGCATATTCTATATTGAAGTCGGCAAGGCTATTTTAAATAGAGCAAAATCCGATTTTTTTTCATTCGACCTGTGAGAGTTTGTATGGAATTCTTTGATAAAAAATTTTTTAAGAGATTTTTTTAAAGTTCGTGTGGGAAGAGTTTGTATGGGATATTTTAATAAAAATTTTCCAAGTGTTCATATAGTAGGAGGTTTATATGAGATATCTTTGATAGAAAATTTTTTTTAAGAGATTTTCTAAGAGTTCGTATTGGAAGAGTTTGTATGGGATATCTGATAGGAAATTTTTTTGTGAAATTTTTTAGGGTTCATATGGAAAGGATTCGCATAGGATTCTTTGATAGAAAATTTTTTTGTGAGAGATTTCTAAAAGTTCATATGGGAAGAGTTCGTATGGGATATTTGATAGGAAATTTTTTTGAGATTTCTTAAGATTCGTATAGGATATTTTTGATAAATAGATTTTTTTTTTGAGGTTTTCTAAAAGTTTGTATGAAATATTTTTAATAGAGGATTTTTTTAGATTTCATAACATTTTTAAAAAACAATACACTTTTTATTAAATTTATATTAAATAAGTTAATATTATTAAAAAAATTAGATATCTGAAAGTCCAAGGCAAATTATAATATATGACTATATGAGATGAAAAATTACAACTAACGATAGTAGTTTTTCAATTTATCTATTATTAACCAATCAAAATTCAGTCTGATCTTTATGCACGTGACCTGATTTTAACATGCATATAAATAACCAAACGTGACTCTGTTTATTTTTCAAAAATCATACACCTTTTCTTTTCTGTTTTCTTCTTACTCTCATTACATTTTACAGGTATATTAATTATTGTATTTTTGTCATTAAATTTATGGTAATGATTACTGACTAAAGCTCCGTATGAGCCAGCTCAAGTCAAGCTACAGTCTGGCTTGGCTTGGCTTGAAAAAAAAATTCTGGCTTGAACCAAAATGAGTCAAGCCACAAAAAATCTTGGCTCAACTCATTCAAGCCAAGCTGAGCCATGAAAAATTCTGGCTCAAGCCAAGTTGAGCTTAAGCTGGCTCAAACTTTATTATCAAAAAAAAAACTAAAACTAGGCGTTTTTATATGTAAAGTTACAAAAAAAAAAACACCAGAACTAATGGTCCTGGCCTTTCTATTTATAAAATTGAAAAAAAAATGCCAGAACTAATGGTCCTGGCAGGACCCCAAATAATACTAATATAACTCACATACAAGTTTGCGTAGAGTTTATATGAAATTACTTTTTAAACCTACAAATTAAGTTTGCGTAGATCAGTCAATTTGGGAGTAACTCACATATTATATTTGTGTAGAGTTTATAATAGATATACGTGAATTTATTTTTAAAAAATACTAATTTCAGTAAATTAAATTACTCAGTATTTACCAAAATTTATTTTATTTTATTTATTTTTTCACTTTTTTTCAGTATTTTATACCAAATTTATTTATTTTTATTATTCTTTTTCAGTTTTTAATACCCTAATTCCAAAAGTCCAGTTGTGTTTTTCACCCGACAACACTACAAAAAATAAAAAAAATTAATTAATTAGTTAAAAAAAAGAACAACGAAAGACATCTCACCACTAAAGATGCATGTCGTAAATAAAGAATTTCGACATGTCGAAAATGTCGAAAAAAAATAAACAATTCATCAATGCAAATCAAAATGGCAAAAAGCCAAAATAAATTCGTCAAGTCAAAATTGGCGAAATTGTCAAAATAATGATTGGCTGCAGATCATCATTTTTTTGTGATGTAATAATGTGGCTGGCAAAATTGAATATAAATAAACACGTCATAAAATCAAAAAAAAAATATTTTTCTTCTTTATTTCACACGAAATATTATCAAGTATTTCTTTGTTTGAATATGTCGAAAACACCTTCCGCGACAATGAAAATGATAAAGAAGAATCTGGAAGAGGGATTATAAACTATAATGTAGAAGATTTGGCAAAAGAATTTGTTAATAAATGACGATATATTTTTTTTTTTGGCAATTTTTCTTACTTTGTAGGCAATTTTTTTTGGACAATTTTGTCCAAATTTCATACTTTGTATTTTTTTTTTACTTTTTTTTTGGACAATTTTGTCCAAATTTCGTACTTTTATAATTTTTTAGCGATTTGTCTATTTTTTTTTACTTTTTTTTGGACAATTTTGTCCAAATTTCGTACTTTTATAATTTTTTAGCGATTTGTCTATTTTTTTTTTTACTTTTTTTTGGACAATTTTGTCCACTTATGGATGATTTTGTTTATTTTTTTCACTAAATAAATAAGAATTTTTGCTTTAAATAAAACATTAACTAATTATTTTTATTTAAATTTACATATTCATTTATTTACAATATCAATTTTGAATACATCAGTTTTTCATTTCGACAATTTTAACAATTTGACAATTCTAAAAATTTTGACATGTCAAAATTAATTTCGTACAGTTTGTATATTTTGACAATTTCGTCAATTCGACAATTCTAAAAATTTCGACATGTCGAAATTAATTTCGTACAGTTTGTACATTTCGATAATTTCGTCAATTCGACAATTCTAAAAATTTCGACATGTCGAAATTAATTTCGTACAGTTTGTACATTTCAACAATTTTGTCAATTCGACATGTCAAAATTATTTCGACAATTCTGACTATTTCGACATTTCAATAATTTCTACATGTCAAAATTATTTCGGCATTTCAGCATTTTGACAGATTTTAATTTCGACATTTCGGCATTGACCTTTACCATTTTGGCTGGTAACTTTACTCACCACCCTCCCTTATCTTAATTCCAAAAGTCCGGTCATACTTTTCATCTGGCAACACTACAAAAAGTAAAAAAAAAAGTTAATACTTAATTAATTAAAAAAAACAACGAAACACCTCCCCCAACTCCTCCCTTACCTTAATTCCAAAAGTCCAGTTATGCTTTTTGTCCGGCAACATTACAAAAAATAAAAATAAAAAATAATTAATTAATTAGTTAAAAAAAATACCAAAAAACACTTCCCACCCTCCCTTACCTTAATTCCAAAAGTCTGGTCGTGCTTTTCGACTGGCAACACCACAAAAATAAACTGATAAATGATTAAAAAAAAGATCAGATATTCAGATTATCTGATTAGATTGGCAAGTCACATGACCCTGCCTTTATACCGAATAATTTATTATAGCGTTAATGGCATTTTGTATTATAAAATAACAAAAAAAAATGCCAAAACTATTGGTACTGATGTTTTTTATTCATAAAATTGCAAAAAGTGCCAGAACAAATAGTTCTGGCATTTTTATATATAAATTTGCAAAAAAAAATGCCGGAACTATTGGTACTGGTATTTTTTACTCAAGCCAAGCCTAATACCTGACTCAAGCTTTTTCAAGTTGGCTTGTGAGCCACCAAGTCAATTTAATCATGGCTTGGCTTAGCTCAGCTTGAAAAGCTTGAGTCAGCTTACAAGCTGGCTTAGCTCATGCAGAGCTTTATTACTGACTATATTTTATTTTATAATATTAACTTTACCTTTTATTAATATTACTAATGTTATTTTTTTTTTTTTATATTTTACTAACATCATCACGTATTTTTCTTTTTTTTTATAAATTTTATCAAACTCTTCATAATACTAACTTTTTGTATTTGTGTATTTTATTATTACTAATGTTATTCTTTTTTTTTTTATATTTTACTAACATCATCATGTATTTTTCTTTTTTTTTTTTTATAAATTTTATCAAACTCTTCATAATACTAACTTTTTGTATTTGTATATTTTATTATAATTATTACTAACTTTTTATATTTACGCTTTACTATTTATTTATTAAATATTACTAACTTTATTAGTTATATACTAACATATTATTATGATAAATATTTTTATTTTAAATACTTATCTGTTATTAATATAAATAAAGATACTATAAATTTTATTATTCATTATATGATTCTACAAAAATTGGTTATTCGACCATCAATTGACCATAATTGACCATAATTTGACCATAATTTGACTATAATTTGACCATAATTTGACCATATTTTGATCATATTTTGACCATTAATCGATCATAAATTGACCATCAATTGACCATCAGTTGACCATCAATTGGCCTGCCTGATTGATGACGGATTTTGGCAGAAATCAGTTATTAATCAGCCATCCGATTGAATACTTATTGAATCAATCACTTATCAATAAGATACCTGATTGATAGCTGATTGGTGACTGATTTGCCACCATTCAACCTGTGTAATCTTAGAAAATCATGGTAAAAGTCCTGTTGATTGGATTATAAAGATAGGAAATATTATTATCACAATCACTAAGGCGAAAAAAGAGAATATCAATCAAGAAATTGCATAGAATGTGATTCAACTACAGATATCCATCTAGCGCAACCCTAAAAAATGTAGTTATAAAACAGCAGGTTTATAAGAAGATGTAATATATGGGATTGTATCAACTGCTGTGGATTGGGTAATAATCAAACTAGTTTTGTGTAATTCTAAAAATAATAGCAAAAGGAAGGTAGAAGTGTTATTAAGTTCATTGTTATCCTCCTCATTACCAATTAACAAGGCTGTATTAACCCCCATTAGTGTTCCGCAACTGATTTGGTCAAATCAAATCAATTCAGATTTGATTTGAAGTTTGATTTGATTCGATTTGATAATTTTGATTTGCAAATCAAATTCAAACTTCAAAACAAGATTTGAGTTCAAATCCAAATTAAAAAAAAAAGATTTGATTCGATTTCAAATCAAATTCAAATTAGCTTAAACTAATTCAATCAAATCTGAAACAAATCTAACAAATCCAAATCAAATCCAAATCAAATTGAATTAAATATACATGACCTGGTTAAACGTAATTACAGGACCCCGAACAATACTAATATAACTCACAAATGTATAAAGGCAGGGTCATGTGACTTGCCGATCTAATCAGATAATCCGAATATCCGATCTTTTTTTTAATCATTTATCAGTTTATTTTTGTAGTGTTATCAGACAAAAGGCATGACCGGACTTTTGAAATTAAGGTAAGAGAAGGTGGGAAGTGTTTTTCAGTGTTTTTTTTTAACTAATTAATTAATTATTTTTTATTTTTATTTTTTGTAGTGTTGTCGGACGAAAGGCACGACCGAACTTTTGGAATTAAGGTAAGGGAGGGGTTGGGGAAGGTGTTTCGTTATTTTTTTTAATTAATTTAAGTATTAACTTTTTTTTTATTTTTTGTAGTGTTACCAGACGAAAAGTACGACCAGACTTTTGGAATTAAGGTAAGGAAGGGTTGGGGGAGGTGTTTTGTTATTTTTTTTTTAATTAATTAAGTATTAACCTTTTTTTTTATTTTTTTGTAGTGTTGCCAGACGAAAAGCATGACTGGACTTTTGGAATTAAGGTAAGGGAGGGTGGGGGAAGTGTTTTTCAGTATTTTTTTTAACTAATTAATTGTTTTTTTTTTATTTTTTGTAGTGTTGCCAGACAAAAAGCACGACCGGACTTTTAGAATTAAGGTAAGGAAGGGTTGGGGGGAGGTGTTTCGTTGTTTTTTTTAATTAATTAAGTATTAACCTTTTTTTTATTTTTTTGTAGTGTTGCTAAACGAAAAGTATGACCGGACTTTTGGAATTAAAGTAAAGGAGGGTAGGGGAAGTGTTTTTCAGTATTTTTTTAACTAATTAATTGTTTTTTTTTTTATTTTTTTGTAGTATTGCCAGACGAAAAGCATGACTGGACTTTTGAAATTAAGGTAAGGGAGGGTTGGGGGAGGTGTTTCGTTGTTTTTTTTTAATTAATTAAGTATTAACCTTTTTTTTTATTTTTTTGTAATGTTGCCAGACGAAAAGCATGACCAGACTTTTGGAATTAAGATAAGGGAGGGTAGGGGAAGTATTTTTCAGTATTTTTTTTAACTAATTAATTGTTTTTTTTTTATTTTTTTGTAGTGTTGCCAGACGAAAAGCACGACCAGACTTTTGGAATTAAGGTAAGGGAGGGTGGAGAAGTGTTTTTCGGTGTTTTTTTTAACTATTTAATTAATTATTTTTTTTTTATTTTTTTTGTAGTGTTGCCAGATGAAATGCACAACTGGACTTTTGGAATTAAGGTAAGAGAGGGGTTGGGGGAGGTGTTTCATTGTTTTTTTTTTAATTAATTAAATATTAACTTTTTTTTTACTTTTTATAGTGTTGCCAGACGAAAAGCACAACCAGACTTTTGGAATTAAGGTAAGGGAGGGTTGGGGAAGGTGTTTCGTTGTTTTTTTTTAATTAATTAAGTATTAACCTTTTTTTTTATTTTTTTGTAGTGTTGCCAGACGAAAAGCATGACCGGACTTTTGGAATTAAGGTAAGGGAGGGTAGGGGAAGTGTTTTTCAGTATTTTTTTAACTAATTAATTGTTTTTTTTTATTTTTTTGTTGTGTTGCCAGACAAAAAGCACGACCGGACTTTTGGAATTAAGGTAAGGGAAGGTTGGGGGAGGTGTTTCGTTATTTTTTTTTTAATTAATTAAGTATTGATTTTTTTTTATTTTTTTGTAGTGTTGCCAGATGAAAAGCACGACCGGACTTTTAGAATTAAGGTAAGGGAGGGTGGGGGAAGTGTTTTTCAGTATTTTTTTAATAAATTAATTATTTTTTTTTTATTTTTTGTAGTGTTGCCAGGCGAAAAACACGACTGGACTTTTGGAATTAGGGTATTAAACCCCAAAAAAGAATAATAAAAATAAATAAATTTGGTATAAAATACCAAAAAAAAGTGAAAAAATAAATAAAATAAAATAAATTTTGGTAAATACTGAGTAATTTAATTTACCGAAATTAGTATTTTTTAAAAATAAATCCATGTATATCTATTATAAACTTTACACAAACATAATATCCCAAATTGACCGATCTATGCAAACTCAATTTGTAGGTTTAAAAAGTAATTTTATATAAACTCTACGCAAACCCGTATGTGAGTTATATTGGTATTATTCGGGGTCCTGTAATTACCATAAATATTATTGGTAGTTACTGCAACCACATGATGTCCAACCCTCCTTAAACACACTAAAGAAATACGTTTTGCAACATTTTTTTATTAATAATGCGTTGCAAAATGCATTTTTTTATTAAATTAATTTAAAAAAAATGTTTTGCAACATTTTTATTAATATTGCATTGCAAAACGCATTTTTTTATTTAAAATTCAACAAATCAAACCAAATCACAAATCTATTTGAATGAAATTGATTTGATTTGAATTTGAATTTGATTTGAATCGAATCAAATTTAAATCAAATCAAATCAAATTCGAATCAAATTTCAAATCAGATTTGAATGGTTTGATTCAAATCCGAATTCAAACTTTTCAGATTTGATTTGATCAAATCAAATTTCAAATCTAACCTGATTTGGTCTAATTTGATTTGTGCAGAACACTAACCCCCATAATGACTTATTAGTACAGCTATTAATGACTTATTTGGGCAAATCAGTAGATGTTTGATAATCAAATCGAATCACAGGATTTATCAAAGCAGGTAAAAATAGAATAATAGGATAGAGTATTAGCATAAATGTCATGTATTATAAGCATAGTTCTGAACATTTATATTTATTTTTCACATGTAATAATAAAAAAGTTTTCTTGGTAAAATTTCAGCAAACTTGATTTGCCAAAATCATGTGATTTTTTTTTATTTTAAATGCTTATATACAGTGTATTAGTTTTATATAAATCATATTGTCTGAACTTAAAGTATTGAAACAGCACATCATTGAATTTGAGGCTGAGAATGCAGAACTTAGGAAGGCGAATACTGAAATCTGTGATTTTAGAATTAAGCTCTTAGTATCTGATGCTGAGGTAGCTAAACTTAAGTGTAAGAATGCAGAAACTCTAAGATCGAATACAGAATATAATGAGAGACATGATGCTAAGAATGCTAAACTCAAGATCAGAATCAAAGAGTTGGAGAAAAACAAGGAAGATTCTTCAGCCAAAAATATTAAGCATGATGTTGAGATTGCTAAGATTAAGGCCAAAGTAATGAAACTAAGAGATAATAACAAAGAAAGCAAATAGTTAACTTTTCATCAATTAGAAGTTATTTCTAAAGAAATGATTTCAGGATATGATTAGAATGTTATAGATGAGATAAAACCTCAAAGCTCTATTTTCTCAAATACTATTAATCTGGCATTGAATTTATATGAGAACAAGGATGTGAGTGATCGATTTTGACTAAATCATCAGAGGAAAAAGAGATAGATGCTTTCTTGAACGAAGTAGATAAAAAAATAATTAGAGGCAAAGGAATAGAGAAAAAAAACTTCAGCGAAAAAATGAACAGGATTTGATTCAAGAAATTAATTTATTCATGAAAAAAAAATACATCCTCTCAGCTATAACCAGTGTTGGCATTTACTGGAATATTGGAACTGGAAATATGTATTCCAGTCTTCATATTCCAGTATTTCAATGCATTTTCTAAAATTTCAATAGAATTCCAGAATATTGGAACTTAGTTTGGAATAATGAAATACAAAAATTACTTTGGAATACCAGAATTTTAATTTGAAACACCAGAATTATTAAATAAAATGTTGAATTTTATAAAAGAAATTTATTTATTTTATTGATAATTTGATATTATTTATATATATTTAGAATTTTAGCATGTAATTAATGTAATTAAGAAAGCATATCAGAAAAAAATCCAAGTACTTCTAGCCCAAATTTGAATAAAGTTGTTAAATCTCATTTTGCATCATCATTATCAGCAGGATGAATTTGATTTTTAAGTAATGCATTAAATTTGGAAGAATCTTTATTTATTTCATCACCTGAAATATTATTAACTTTATTATTAGTATCTTCTTCTTCTAATATTTTAAACCATGATCTTATAAATTCATTCTGTTTATTATTCTCATTATTTTTATTATTTTCTTTATCAATTTCATCATAAAATACTTTATCATTATCTGTATCCAATTCTAATAATTCCATATGATCCTCTGCTACATCATTTCCAATAGATACTGCTATTCTGTCATTTTTAACTTACTCATTTTCAATAGAAATATTTTTCATAAATTTTTATCTCTTAAATTCGCCTCTAATTTGTGCTATCCATAATACTTTAAAATACTAAAGATTAAAATAAAGTTAGTAATAATAAAATATAAAATATATTGCTAATATTTAAAAAAGAATACTTGCATTCAATCTATTTCATCTTTTAGTATGCAAAAACCCCATAGTTGAAAATAGGCGCTTACATGAAGCAGAATTTACACATATACTAAATAATCTAGTTGCTATTTGTGACAATTCTGGTACTGAATTACTTAAAAATGACCAATAATCTAAAGGATTTTTTTCTAGTTCTTGTAAAGAAGATTCATTAAACGGAAATTTGTTTTCTTTATATGCTAATAATTCTCATATCATAAAAATTAGTTTTTTACCAAACCATTTAAAAAAATAATACTGGGCCCACTTATTAAGGTTAATATGAAAAATTTTGTCATTGTATGTGAAAATTATAGGATGGATATAAAAAAAAGATAAAATAAGTAAAGATTGCTCCTACGATTTCCAATGATTCTCTAATCTCATTGTCATCATCTACTTATAATTTTCATCATTATTTTCTAAAGTGCATTGCATGAAGTATCCAAAAGAATGTAATATATCATATAATCTAGCCTTATCTCTTTGTAATATGTTTAATGTCGCACAAAATGGATAAAGAATCTGCTCTAATTCTGCAAGATTTAACCAAAAATCTGAATCATTAATAATTGATATGATTACACTAGACATTATTTTATTGGAATTTACTTCTGCAGTTGAATCATCATGCATTACTATTACATCGCTAAAATCATTTCTTCCTGCTAAAGACTTTAAATAAGCAAATATTAGATATGTAATAAAATGAAATAATTTATTAAAAAAGTAGTAAATAATTAATTAATAGAATAATTAAATTACCTTTAATGCACATTTATTTTTAAGAACTGATTAATAGCAAAAATAATAAGAATTCTAACGCATATCACCAGATTAAATTAATGTGGTGTATTTATTATATATTCTTTTTTGCTCATCACAAAGATCCTTTATAAATATTAATGATACATTAAAATACTTAACAATTGTAGTCACTTTTTTAGAAGTTTCAAGAAATTTTGATAATGATTTAAAAACATCAGCTACACAAAAATTCGCTTGATACGCAAAGCAAGGTAAAAAAACAATATCTTAATGTATACATCTTAGTCTTTTTCTATTCATAAAGTAATATTAGTTAATTATAATTAATAAATAAACTTAAGGAATATAATTTAAGAATTATTACCAAGCTGCATTATAAAAAGAAGCAGAATCAGTAATAACAGTATTAATTTTCACATTTTTTACCTTAGTATCATGACTAATATGTGATAAATAGAATTTTGACCACTTGAAAAAAACTGTTCTTCAGATACTTATAAATTAAGGAAATGCATAAAGATGTGATGGTAGTGATAAATAAAATCTATTTTTAGAAGCGGGATCAGGATTTCTGTTCAAGTTTTTTTAATGAATCACATGAGTGACTTAGATATCATATAGGCTTTCTAAAATATATCATACACAGTAAGTACATCATCTCTACTTCTTCACAGTATATATTATGTGTAATAAGACATCATTGAATTATTAGCCAGTAGATCCTAATGAAGTGTAAACAATTATAATATAATACAGCATATATTAGCAAATTTTAGAAAAAAAAAACTAGAATAAATGAATATCATTCAAAAAAATAATCATATATAATAAATAGTCTAAAGTCATAGAATGGCATCATATACCTAGGGCCAGTTCTGAATTATATAATTTTTTAGCTTCATATATTGCAAATAAAAACATTTAGATCACTAAGTAATCTGAGCAATGTAAAATTGATCCTATGAATTATATAAAAAGGTGATAATCTGATTAGTGAATTCTTTTATCTGCCTTGTTCAAATAACAAATAAAAAATAAGCGAAACATTCAAATTTAACTATAATTTACATCATCAATATTATCCCATTCAAACAAATGAGTATATTCTGTAAAGTATTATAAAGTAAGTTAGTTTATTGTTTAGTTATAAACCTAGTATTATACCCCAGGTATTTTACAAAATTTTAAGCTTTAAATTAGAATTCTCTATGTAAAGTACCCGGGTACTTTAAAATTCTGGCAAATTTTTTGAGGGGAGTACTATGCATAGGGGGGGTACTGTGGCCCGTGATATATGGTAATTTTTTTTTTGTAGGTATTGCTAGACGAATTATGAACCAGACTTTGGGCGAAAGGTAAATGGAAAGGGGCTTTTTCAAACTTTTTTTAGTAACATTTTTAACGTTACTTTCTTTTTTTTATAGATATTGATATTGCCGAACGAATCATACGAATAGGACTTTGGGCGAAAGGTAAATAGGAAGGGAAGGGTTTTTTTAATCTTTTTTAGTAACGTTTTTAACGTTACTTTTTTTTGTAGATCGAATTGATATTGCCAGATGAATCATGAATCAGACTTTGAGCGAAAGGTAAATGGGAGGGGTTTTTTTAAACTTTTTTTAGTAACATTTTTAACGTTACTTTCTTTTTTTTTGTAGATATTAATATTGCTGGACGAATCATACGAACTGGACTTTGGACTAAAGGTAAATGGGGAGGAAAAGGTTTGTTTTTAATCTTTTTTAGTAACGTTTTTAACGTTACTTTTTTTTCTTTCTTTTTTTGTAGGTATTGGCTTAGGTTCCTTGTATATGAATTGCATTCTGATCAGTAAGTTTCGAAAATGAAAGCTTTGAAAACTATTTTTTTAAATCATTTTTTAAAAATTTTAATTAATTTTTCTTTCTTTCTTTTGTAGGTGCTGGTTTCGGTTACTTGTGAATATTGGACTGGTAAAAATATAATACCAAATGATTTATTATTTTTGTTTTTTAAATTTTAACACAGTTTTTATAAAATAAGATTTATTAAATATATTAAATAGTGGGATACCACCATATAATATAATTATATTATATGGTGGTATCCCACTTAGATTAGATTATAGTATCACCATATAATCTAATTATCACCATATAATCTGGGTACCACCATGTGATCTGATTACCACCATATAATCTGGATATCACCATATGATCTAATTATCACCATATAATCTAAATAATATAATCTAATTACCACCATATAATCTAAATAATGTGATCTAATTACCACCATTTAATCTATACATCGGATATCTATTTTATGCTCTAGCTATCTTTTTAAGCCTTTTCTATTAATATCTAATTACCACCACATATAATCTAACTACCACTGACAAGTTATCTGACTACCACCACATATGATCTAACTATCGCTCTTTTCTTGCCGTTTATGAACTATTTGCAAGCCGAATTCTACCTTGAAGGAATTAGTCTTTTGCGCCAGTTTGGAATCTAGTTCCTATGTTGAGGGTGTGGATAGTCTGTACCTGTTTGGATGCCAGATTCTATATTAAAGTACTTACCTTTTGCGCCTATTTGGTTGCCCGCCAAAATGCCAAAATATGGTAAAAAAATATTGTGTCGGGTGGCGCAGTAGATCTGTGATTAATTTTGGCCGATCTTTAGAGCACATGATTTGAGGATCCTGCTTGGCGCCATGATAGTGACCTGATAGTATCATGGAACTATTGTGGAACTGTCATGGAACTGGCAGGGAGCTAGTATGATTTTATTAGTTCACCAGTTTCAGACCACTTGTATACCAGCTTGAATGCCGAATCATTATATCCAAAGATTTGGCTGAATTTATGAATAGTGTTGGCCGAAATGATTGTTAATTTACTGCGCCTTCAGTTCCAGGCACTTTTCCGTTACTTTCTCGTCACTTGCTCGCAACCTTCTTGTTACTTTTGAGGGATATTTGGGTCTCAGTCTGGTGTTGAAAATCGGAGGTATAATGTGCGATACTAGCAATGCAGTGCTGTCCCCTAAGTATCCAATATACATCAAGTACATACTAGTGTTAGGGCTTCTGCCGATATTTTTGCGCACTTGCCTACCCTAGCTGTCATATCATATCTGGCTACATATCTAGGAAGGATAAGTCTTCTTCCAATATTTTATATAATGATTACGAAGAAGACTTATCCTTTTGATGTATATCAGTTGCCTATTTGTTGCCGGTACATGTATGCCAATTTCGATTGCCGGTATAGGTGGTATATATTGATTCTGACCAGGCCCAAAATTGTATAGCCGGTTTGCGTTAATGAGGGCCTCGTATATCCGAGTACATACCATCGAGATGAAGCCTTCTTCCAATTTTTTATATAATATTTCCGAAGAAGGCTTCACTTTTTCAGATACATCTGGTTGCCTTTCTTTCACGCCTTGCCATCTAAGTTTGCTATCACTTCTTTTTTGCAACTATCGAAAAAAATTAATTAAACATTTCCAAAAGTTATAGAGATAGTATAACTTTTCGAACTAGCATCATGCATACACCAACTATTTCCAATCAAACTGATCGCACCGGAACTGCCCCAGCCCTCCGCTACGACGGCACTGGCCCCAATAAATACTTAAGTGACTCAGATAGCTATAATGATAATGATTCTGATTGCGGATCAGATGATTATAATAACTACGAGTCTAATTATGAGTCTGATAATGAAGAAGCTTCCTGTGCTTCAACCAGCACTACCGAAGCTGTGAAAGAACGAAAGGTTAATGTGACATATACTTTGAGGCAAGAAAACTTCAATGATAAATTTTCCCCTAAGGATTTGCTAAATGCCATTCGGGGAATTCTCTCATCACCACCTAGAGATATGTCGAATGATAAAGGGTCATTGGATTGCCTCCCAATCTATTCATTCTTATTTCCGAATGAAAAAGTCTCTAGCTTGTATAATGCCTATGACCGAAGTGAGGTGGAAGATAAATTAGTTATCAAAATCGATCAAGATGGTGATCATGCCCCCAAATTTTCTGTTGCCGATGACATTTCTGAAGTATATGGCTTACCTGGGATTCATGAATGTATTAATGGTCAGAAACCTTTAAGAGCCGTGATTGACATAGATGCTTCGCAAAAAGATATGGAAACAACTGGTGTTAAGGCGCAAGAAGTATTCTTTCGAATCTGCCTATCTTTCATAAGAGCCTTGTATCGAATTCTTGATTGTGACTGGAAGGACATTCTCAATGGATTAGTAATCGCTACATCATCGGATCCTAGCAAGTGTAGCTACCATATTTTATATGCTCCAGCTCTTCTTATTGATCATCGCGAACTCAAGGCATTTACTGAATTAGTATATACCATAACCGGTAAAAAATTTGGCATGTTTATTGATCGAAAATTATCTGGTCACAATTTTAACCTTCGCTTAATTGGTTCCGCAAAAAAAGGTCATGTAAAGCGTATTCTTCAATTCTCTCTAGATAATGGCTGGAATGAACTTGATCACGCTAGGGTTCAACCACCTACTAGTTTAGGATTTGAAGTAAGACCTCGTATGCTTAGCACAGAAAAAAATAATAATCTGCTAAGATTATCTGTGGGTTTGGATATATTGCAAAAATATGCAGAACTAGTTTTACAAAAGCATTCTAGCTATCTTAGGGATTGGATTATCGAAGAAAAGGACTCAGAAAACTTTGTATATTTTAACCGAAAAGCTCCACTAGGATGTCCACTCTGCAAACGTATACATGACAAAGATCAGCGGTGGTTCGGCTGTGTATGCGCTAGTAGTGGAAGGTTCATCGTAAAATGCTTTCGGCAAAATAGTGATGAGCGAGGGGTAGTTTTTGAATGTGACCCATCTATTGCAGAAAAAATTCAGCAAGAAAATAAAAAATCTCTGCAATCCTCTCACAAAGTCAAAGTTTCGGGCTTCCCTAAAGCCTTCGTAAATTTCCCATCTTGGGCTAAGTATAATGAGTCCCTTTCAGCAATAGAAACATATGAGGAGAGATATGTAAGACCATTACCGAATGAAGGCGATATCTATGTAGGTTCGCCTTGGGAGATGGGAAAAACATATGTTCTAGAGCATCTTACTATATCTGACGATGTGAATTTGCTAGTATTATCCACGCACCACTCTTACTCGAATGCTGTTATTACCAGACTTAATCTTAAGTCATATTGCGATATCGATGGTAATATAAATCTACCCGATCACAAAAGGGTAGTATGTCAGATAGAGAGCTTACACCGTATTACTAATAAATGCGAATGCAGTAAAAAATGCAAATGCCCTCCGAGCCAATATGATTTATGGCTTGATGAAATAGTATCAATAATTGCTCAAGCACAAAGTCAGCTGGCAGGACAATCAATAGAAAAATTGTATAAATTAATCCAAAAGGCTAGGCGCATTATTGTTATGGATAATGACCTAACGGACCTCAACATTGAATGGATTAAGGCCCTTCGTAAGAATATACCTTTTTCTATTATTCATAATACTTACCAGCCTCAGAAAGGTAAGACATTCCGCTTGGCTCCTAATAAAGAAACTGTGTTAGCTGAACTTTGGGATTGGGCTAGACAAATATCTTCACTACCTTTTGAGAATCGGAAAAGTGCTTCACTTATCTGCCATCTTAAAAAAGATATACAAGGGATTGTTTGTGCCCTTAAGACCGATTTTCCAGAGTTGCGAATCAAGGAATATCATGGTAAATCTGATCCAGTAGAAAAGGCTCAAGATTTTAGCAATGTAGAAGAATCATGGATCGATGTAGACCTTGTTGCATATACTAGCACTCTAAAAATAGGGGTATCTTGCATTAATCCTAAGTTCGAACGGGCATTCTGTCTCTTTAATAGCTACATAGAAACAAATGCCGGAACGAATCAAATGCTATTCCGTATGCGATGTATTAAAGATTATATATGTCATATTGAGCAGAGATCTTCTAACGTTTCAGTCACAGAGAAAGGATTATTCCAATGGTTGTTGAATGCCAAACGTGAATGTCTCCCCCGGGAACTTCAGAATAGAGGAATATTTCCAGATATAGATTCTATCATCCGGAATAAGAATGTACCGACTGTTCGATTATGGGTGGCCTATATGTTGGAAAAATTCTGTTCCCAGCGCTTATTTGGTTGGAGAATGGTTGATTTTCTTAGAGAAGCAGGTATGATAATTTCCATCATAGAATCCGGCCCTAAATCCAATGAAAATACATTATCACAGGTAATAAAGGCAAAATGTTCTGTTGTTAAAGCAGATGAAATATTAGATATAACTAATGCTAATATTCTCGATCGTGAGACTGCCGAATTATTGGAGAATAAACCAAAGAAGACTTTAGAAGAGATGCGCTCTTTAGACCAGCATCATATCGTGGATTGTTATGAGATTTCGCCTGAATCATTGACCGAGAATTTCATCTCAAAGTATGGGAATTACAATCACATGAAATGGTTTAGGGCTTATAAGCAATTATGAGATGCTGGTATTAACAATGAAATGGCCGTTGAGGCTATATCCCGTAAAGATTACAGAGAAGATAGGCTCACAACTGCAACCCGGGCTGAGAGGCATCAAATTTGCCTAGAATTATTAAGAATTTGCACACCAGCTAGAGATATCGATGATAGAACACGATATAAAGCCGATGAAGTCAAAACGCGCATGGGTTCTCCTGAATCGACATCATATTTTCAGGGTTTAGTGCTTAAAATGGCTCGAGTGTTTGATAATACCGATGCATCTCGCAGTGCTAATAAATCGGGATTAAAAACGATTCGAGCAAAACTTGGTTTATTAAATGCATCACTTTACGCAACTTATGGATTAAAATTTAAAGCTATAGATAAGAATCGTAAACATTACCACCTAGTAGGTTCATTCGATAGTAAAGATGCTCCTAGATTACCTTCATATCAAACGGGTGAAGAAATTTATTGGGAAAATGGGGAAGATATTCGATATGGGTATAGTAAACTTCCATCTGATGAATTAATAGATAATTTTACTAGTTCTAACAAAGTGGGTAATACGCAAATTACAGAAGATATTCAGGACTTATTTGATATATGCTAATACTATTCGATTATGAATCAGGTAGGTGAAGCCTTCTTCCAAATTTTTATATAATATTTCCGAAGAAGGCTTCATCTATCAGCATATATTACTAAAAAAATATCTCTATCCTTGCGTCACTCCCGCCAGGATACATAGTCACATACTTCTGAGATGCAGGCTTCTGCCAATCTTATATGTCTAATAAATGGAATAAAATTTTTTTGCTCGCTCTAGACAATTCAAGGGTTTCGGGTTGAATTTCGAGCTAACCGCTAATCCCCAAATAGACCTAAACCCATATCCTCATCATCTGACTTGGAAACTGGAGCTTCATAGATTCTGGGTGGCTCTGGAGCTGAGCCTCTAATTACAACCCTATCACTTAGTACTTCGACCCAGATCAAATCTGCAAATAGTTGTGAAGAAGCGGGAAATAAGTATTCATGGATCAAAACACTACGATCATACGACTCGAAAATTGGAGCTTCAGGGATTTTGGGTTGAAGTCCCTCAGACTTACGTTTCTGCCTTATCCGGTAATTGTGCGAATAAATCTTAGCAGAGTGGCAGGAGCAATACCCTGAATCATTATCAGTATGATATCTACAACCACTAAAAAGGCAGGGTTTTTTTTTCTGATTTTTTTCATACAATTTCCAGTGCCTATAACACCCGGTGGGGTCACAGCATTTATTTCCACAAATAGTGTTATCTTTCTTAATATGTGCGCAAGTAAAGCGAGCCATGGTCAAAGACGCTAAAGCAAAAGTATTTTAGGATATAAGACCCTCTTTCACTTTTGATTTTATAATAAATATGTATTTAAATTAATCGGTATTTTAATGAGATAAATTATCTTTTTATACTAACGCTATGGATACATTAGACCAGCTGACAGAAGCCCACAAAAAAATCTATAATCCCAAATCTAATCGCATGATCATTATAAATGGACCAGCATATCGTAAATTATTATGTGATGGTTATATGCATTGGAGAGAAGAAAGGCTTTTGATTCCACCTTTACATGAATTACCAATACTAAGAAGATATCTCTCTTTCATTTCCTATCGTATTTGGGGTATCGTATCAGAAAGTAGTTTACTAACAGTGGTTAACGAAAAAATAAGCCTATTGCAGATTTTACTCAAAGCTAATTGGCACAATCTCACTTTATGTCAACTATTAAAATTATGCTGGGAGCGTGAAGAGACGAAAGTTTGGAGAAATAACATACTCATGAAATTCCTCCATCATTCGAATCTAGCTCCTTCGAAATATAGACCAAGTGCTTTATATGATGCATTCACCAAGACAAATGTTTTAGGGTCGGAACATATATTAGCTCTAGCGCATGCACTTTACTAAAATGTGAATCAATACAGACAATTCATGCGTAGCCTTGGAATGGCAGTTCCTTGACTATATATTTTTTTTCGCATATCCTATCTACCCACAATTTTCAAATATATATAAAAGATACCCCGGCCGGTGGCTTCATGGAGAGCCCGCAATAAGTTATAATATTCTTTGCACACCGACCATGAGGTAGCGAACATCATCGGAATATTTTTTTCGAATTGAACTTTCTTCCACTTAATATAATCTGAATACCACAGATTAATCTAGTTACCACTTTATACTCTACATACCACTCTATATAATGTCTGCTATTACAACCAAGTTCGTTACAGACCACAAACTCACCAATGAGATGAGTCTCGAAGAGCTTAGCCAGTATGCCCCAGAAATACTTGAGCTCTTGACAACTGGTGTGCCAAAGATAGATAAAGAAAAAAGGCGCCAGGCTCGTGATCGTCTTCAAAAAGGATATAAGTTTAGCAAAGAACAGGCATATGCATTAATTCCCCATGAGAGAGTTGAGCAAAGTAAAAATCAAGTAATTCCCAAAGAGGGTGGATCGGAAGCCGGGGAAGTGAATATATGCAGTAATAAAAGTGCCTGCCAAGTATCTGACATTATTCCAGAAGGAGAAACTATTGGAGAAACTGCTCAGCACATTATGCGGGACAATCTTGGTGTAAGAGATGTAATAGCTATAGCAAATGCCATAGCCGAGACAGCCTCTAATCCAGTTGCTGGCACATCTAGTCTCTCTAGGCTCTGAAGTGAATTGAGGAAGCTTAATGCTCCAAAGACGATAATTGATGCTACATTTAATCCAGTTATGACCTGTTTATCCAACAAAATCCAAAAGGAGCATAGGGATCAACGTGAAAGCGAAGGAATTGATTATCTAGATCATTTCTCGTTAGAATCGGTTAAGGAAAGGCTAGATTTGTATGATATATCTAATATATCTGATAAACAGGCCCTAGCTGATGTAATGATCATGCTCTGTATTCGCCCTGCTGAAATTAAAAATTTGCGTATATCTAATGGAGGTGTAACTGGATACTCAAAAAACTGGGGATAACAGGACATTCCTCGAGTGTTTAGATCACTTGAAAAGAATGAGAAGCGGGCTAAGCAACTCCTTATTTGGATTCAGAATGCGATTTCTTCTAGACAGTTAAGAGACCCTGGGAAGCGTAGATCTACATACTTAAGTTCATTTCTGAAAAAAGATGAATTTATTCCTAAGCCTGATAAACCACTACTCCCTAGTTATTTGCGCAAATTAGGGGCAGTATATGCGGTTGTATCGAATGGTGTGAAGAATTTATCAGAAGCTATGACCATTGCCAGACAAGCATTAAGGCACAGTCCTGATAACCATGCCTCCCCAGCGCAAAACTATACTATAATCAATTTTCGAAAAAGAGGACAGCCTTATGATCAGGCAACAGCATTCGAGCTCTTCGACGAAAACTAATCGCATATAAGGGTTAGAGGATCGGGAGGGCGTTACCTCTGGTAACCTGATATCATTTATTAATTTTATTTTTTTTCGTTCGAGGTAATATATATCATATATAAAATATCACGAAAATGGTAGCTGATCGAAATCATCCATCCGATAGTATAGCTAGCAAGCAGGAAGTTATCCCAAATACAGAAGTACATAATATGGTTTTCAGTATGGGGGAGGAATTAAAGAATCAATTGAAAGATTATCATTCCCAATATAACACTTTAGAAAAGAGGGTAAAAGGACTGGAAAAGGATATCTGTTTCTTAAAAGACGATTTTGATAATCTGGAGGAATGTGTGAATAGGGAATATGTGGTCGACTTAATTCATAAAATAGTTCCCTCGCTGATTGGCAAGAAAGATAAGGATCCCTCCTATCCCTCTGAGTCTTCTGAAGATTCTGACTCGGTTGAGATAATTGAGGTAAGAGGAAAAAAGGCTGTCCCTTATAGGCTACGAACAAGGGCACGACCAAAGAAGGTTAAGTGGTTGGTAGTTTAAAGTGGGCCGAGCCAGAGGGATCGAAGAATCAGGCGCTTTGTATGATCACTTGATTATCTTACCAAGCATTAAAATTTTTTATTTGAATATTATTTGCTTTAATAAAATGATTCTTGTAAATTGCGCAATTAAAGAAAATAGTCCCACCTGGGCAGTGCTTGATATAGGCTCTGATGTAAATTGCATTAGCCAAAAACATATTGGTGAATTAGGAATTACATATCACAGTGAAAGCAATCGTATTGAGACTCTGAATGCATCCTATTCTACATTAGGAAGGTTGATCTACATATCGGCTTTAATGATAAGAGATACTATTAATTGGGTAGATCGGTCATCCCCTCTGAGCTCTCCGGTCTTAGAACCTAAAAAAGATAAAGTACCGGCTCCCACACAAGGTGATAGCTCCACGGAAGAATACATTAAAATGATAAAGCTATATGCTTCAGCAACAGGTTCGGACTTGCGAAGTGGAGAGCTCAAAAAAGCTTTCTTTAATGGCTTATCACTCGATAATAAAAAGCGCGCGATCAGATTCGGGACTAATGAACCCTTGGATAAATTGGTTGAATTCTTAGTTAGAATGACGCCCCCTACGGGAACATCCATGGGGTTGGAGCAGGGCAATGATTCAGTAGAAGATTTTTATAAGAAGCTCAGGGAGAATACAAAGCTCTCTAGATGGGGCGAAAGAGAGTGTAAATATCAATTTATTCATGGACTCTCATCTGCAAATCAGTTAGAAGCGAGATTATGTGGATTATATCTTCCTTTGGATGAACTAGTAGATAGACTGGTTAAACTTGAAGCGCTAAAGAGATATTCTGGCTAATTTTATTTTTTGATTAAAGATACAACATATAATACAGACTATTTATGGCATATTCAAGCATCTTTTATTTACCAGAACTATTAGAACAGATTTTACATTTTTTAGCGATAGATAAATCCCTCTATCCCTCTCTATATGTTTCCCGATTATGGTACAGATGTGGTGCCCCTATCCTATGGAGGCGCATTGAGCTAAAGGGGAGTAGCACACGAAAAATTTTTATGAAAATATTGTGTGGAGAGCAAAAGCCAGTTTATTGTTTGAATGTAACTTATCTAGAAATTTCAAATTACTATCAACTTTCGGATAAAAAATTCAAAAGAATCGCAGGCGTGCTCCCAAATATAGTACATTTAGATTTTAACTATAGTAAGAGATTCAGCGAAAAGACACTAAAACGAATAGCAAAATCATATCCCAATTTGAAGTATCTCAATTTGCAGAAGGCTGAGGAAGTAGATCATAATCGGAATCAGACATATCGAAATATTCACCTTGGAAAAATAAGAAGGTTGATGTATGAGAACTATATTTCTTCCTCTAGCAACTCTGGCTGTGATACTGAAATAACTGATGATGGTCTATCGATAGTTGTACTGAGATGCCGTAAATTAGAATATCTTAATATTTCCCACCGCACGGCGATTACCGATATAACTATCAATGCAATTGCCAGATCATACCTTAATTTAAAATATATCGATCTAAAGGGTTGTTATAATATCAGCAAAAAAGCCATATGCCAGCTTATTCCAAATGTCCATGTTGAAAATATCGTGGGTGTGTCACCTCATTATATTAGTCTAATGGATAAATATCTTAGTCAATACGATGTTTGTGGATTGGCTGAGTTAGAGCAGAAGATAAGGCGTCGTAATGATGCTAATAATCTGAATTCTGCCTTAATGTTGAGAACTATTAAAAACTTACTAGCCGATCAGACCAAGCTGGTTAGTCTGGAGCAGTGATCACCAGCTCGAAAGAATTTGCTGGGCCACAGATTGTGTGACAAAAAATATAGATTATCTAACCTATACAAGGCATGGGCATTGGTCTATGCCAGCCGAATTTTTTACAAAAATTTCATGCAATTGTTGAGGAGTAAGATTTGGAAATAGAGGAAGTCCCTCTCCAGTAAACCGAATTTTCTTTACCCCCATTTCACCATATTTCGGTAAAATCACACCTGGATCATCTTCTAATGGACCGTGAAATTCCTCAAGCTTTCGTAGTCGTGTTCTTACATTCTCATCGACTTCTTCTGCCCTTGCTTGATTGGTATAGCCAATAATACCGAGTTTATCCTGAATTACCACTATATCATCTTCTAAAGATGAAAGTAAATCAAATAATCTAATTGGTTTATCTGAAGAGGCTTTATCCCTTCTAAGTTCCACTTCTAGAACAGGATTGACATCTATACCAAGTTTCTCCTGTATCGGTATTAAATCCCCCACCAATTCTAGCAATAACTCATATGAATCAGCAAGTGTTTTTCCCATGAGCTCGGAATCTGGAGGCACTACTAATTCATTTGCATTGGTTAGCTCTGCTAACACCCCACCAATACCGAGTTTCTCCTGAATGGCTATTATATCCTTCTTCTTATATAAAAACAGTCTATATAACTGGGCAAGCGTTTCGAGATTATTATTTGCCATGATTGCTATAATAAAGTAATATATTTAATGCGGAAAATTTGCTGAGCCACAGATTTCTGCGCAATGATGTAATAGCCGATCACCAGGTAGGGCCTGTGCGACAATAATTTTCGCATATACCGAAAAGAAGCTAACCACACTAACCAATACCTCTATTTTTTTTTCCTCAAACAAACATGAGAAAATGTGAAAGAAAGTATACACGCAATACAGGACCTACCGTAAAAGTAAATATTAACGTCAAAAGCATATGTTATGGAGGGCTGAGGGACTCGCAATTCCGAGATCGCCATTGGCGTAAAACCAGCTATGGTCTTTCCAAGTAGATCTACATGTGAAAAAGTTTGAAAATTTCACTTGCATGTGCTTTTGCTTTAGCGCCTTCGGCCAAGGGACTCTTGGCATCAGACGACAATACTAATTACGCCTCATACCTCCTTATCTTTTTCCCAACAAGATATAAAGCATGTAGAGGTATGTGGAAGTTCAACCAACCTCCCGCGAAAAAATTAAGGTATGAATTAAATGTAACTGCTATTTATAACACGATGTTTCAAAACATCTTTATATATGTAAAGTCAAAATTTTATTCATTATGGGCCTTCATGTTTAGGAAAAGCAAAATGCCAAAAATCAGACTTAACTGTCTTGTTGTTCCTAGTAACTGTCCAGTCGAGAAAATCACACGACATCATGTTATTACAATCAATATCGACAATGAGGAATCTATCCATTCGCTCAGAAAACAAATTAAAGAACAACATTCCCCTCAGTTTGATGATATTCCAATTACTGAATTCGTGGTCCGTGCGATCGATTTAAATACAGATAAAAAAGAAGCATCAATTGATGCTGAATCAGTAATGAATGATGTACAAAATGAGACTAAGATAGGAAGTGAGCGATTCCCAATATCTAATATTCATGAGCATTTCCCTGGTCAGCCTTCCGAAAAAGATATTCATATTATAGTATATTTAGATATTTAAGCACCTCAGTAAAAAAAATGTAATGCGCTATAGTCATGCAAAGCGCCTTAACGGCCAATTTTTATGTATTGTAAGCCAGGGCTTCCGGCAACGTTTTCATTTATTTCATTTATTTCTTTTATTTCATAAATAAAGTATTTTTTATCGAACGTATATGAGAAATAGATCACGTGAAATGATGTAATCCCTGTGCGACATAAAAACCTATATTAATGCCCAGTATTCTCTTTCCCGAACAGAAATAATTTTTTATCTTACTCCGGAACGTAACACTATTTTTTATCCGAGCTAAACTAGCCTATAAAAACGTAACACTATGTCCACTTCAACCGCTGAACACGACTCTTATTTGGTTGAGAACTGGGATACAGAAACCCTTATCGATTTTCTGAAAGAACAGAACCTCAAGCTTGACGACGATGACTTGGGAATACTCCGCAAAGAAAAAATCGACGGCCCTTCCTTCCTTGATATGACAGAAGAAAAGTTTATGCAAGCTGGCTTGAAAATGGGACCGGCTATGAAACTTGCAAAAGAGGTTCAGGCCCTCAAAGAAAAGCCGAAGCGTGTGTTCTCCTCGTACAAGAGTTTGAAGGAGGTGTTAGCGAAATATGGTATCGGCTCCGATGGTACGGAAACCATCCCACTATTTTCGCCAGAAACCCACGAAGTCCAAGACTCCAACAAGCACTTCGAGCATTGTATAGAGAATATTTTATTCAGGATGAAAAATTACGGGTCATTGGTTCTGGATAGTTTGGAGTCTATGCGTAATGAGTATGTTTCGACCATACTTCATACAGCTCTTCACATTGCAGGAGACATAGTGAGTAAGGAATTCAGCATGAGGCCTGAATACGAAATAATTGGTGATGAAAGCTGTGGACGAGTCGATTACGCAATCAAGGAAGCCGAAAATCTAATTTGCGTCACAGAGGACAAGGTTCAGCGTAGCGTGCTTGAAGGCTTCGCTCAGAATATCAAACAGCTCGAGAGTTCGTACGAAACGAACAAGAGGAAACGAAAAAGGGGGGACGACGATTTCGACTATCTATATGGTATTGTAACCTCTGCCAGGGATTGGCATTTTCTTCTTTATAGTCCTGGTGAAATTTCCCAGGCGAGTGAACTTCCATTCACTATCGAATTTAACAAGAAGGCCTTAGATAAGGATTCAGAGGAATATGTCACTTTGTGTAAGGGAGTGTTGAAGGTTTTGGGCATCATTGTAGGTTTGTTAAAAGATAGGGCATGTGCTGAGGAAGAACCTGAAAGGAAGAGGGTTAGGATAGAGGGGTATCGATCGAAAAAATAATCATGTATATTAGCATAGACGTCATGTATCACGGGCACAGTCCCGATCTTGTATTTATTTTTGCATGTAATAATAAAAAAATACTTTGGCAAAAGTTGCTGACCAATGAGGCCCGTCATCCAAATTTAATAGAATGTATACTAACGGACTATTGAATATTTCTTTCGTGTATGAAAATAATATCTATCATGCCATCTGATCTTGAAGTATTGATCACTGAACTTGAGACTAGAATTTTAAAACTAGAGCAAGATCAGGCAGAAAGAGAGGCTAGATTTTTAAAACTAGAGCAGGATCAGGCAGAAAGAGAGGTTAAGAAAAATCGCAAATTCCAGACTAGATGTATCCAGATAGCTAAGGAAATCCTTAATGAGGAACCTATTATCGAATATCGCCCTCCTTTCTTAAACGGATTAGAGCTTGATGCTTTCTTCCAAAAATATCAAATCGCATTAGAGGTGCAAGGGACTCAGCATCGGCTTCATAACACTAGCTGGTATAAGGATGTTAAAAAACTCGAAGATATTGTTAATCGTGATCGGAAAAAACGATGCATATGTCAAGATAAAGGAATTTCCCTTCTTGAGGTGTGGTACGATGAAAAACCGGAAATTGTTATTCCTAAAAGGATACAAAAAATTAAGGAGTTTGTTTGTCTAGTATCCAAAAGTTTTGATATTCAAACCATATCCTATAAAACATTAACCCCCGGATATCTGGATTGGCATGCTAAATTAACTGGGTTACCAAGTATCTTGACAGATAAGCTTCGTTCCAAATTATACAAAAGATATAAAAAAGAAACTGGAAATGAGCCATGGCAATTATCAGAAGCTGTGAAACAAACCTCAAGCCTTTGATTTCAATCCTATCACTTTCGAAGTCAGACACGATTCAGAACTAATTATCAAATCCGTCTTAGAGCACTTCCCATACTTGAAATTCGGAAATAGTTTCAGAGGGATTGATAATTATGATTTTACATCACCTCAGCCGTGGAGCTCACCATGTCCTATTTGCGATGGAAAACATGGGAATTATGGATTACATGGCTCATGGTACTGCGAAAATGGGAATCAGCTCCCTTATGATCCTGAATTAGCGAAGTTGTATTCCTAAGATAACTTACTTCAAGCAATAAACTCGAGTTCGCAATTGTAGCACAGTGATCATAACTTTACTGTGACAAGCTTGTCACGCTTCTTCGCTTTTTTTTGTTGCGTAATCCCAATACTGTTAGCTGTGATTGTCATGATCAATAAGATTTCGAATAAAAATCATATGACTGAATTTGCGACTACTGCGCCCATAAATTGATTGCGTCACTGATCAGATCTGTGATACCTATATAAAACTAAATCATTCCCCAATTCGAAAAAAAAATCCTTTTTCCTTCCTCATTTATCATCGTGATACCAAAATAGCCATAAAAATGTCTATTGATAGTACGCCTATTACACTTTGGTGCCTTATACAAGGAAGCAGTTCGATTTTCAAAGTTAATATTGGAACGAATAATGATATTTACGACCTTAAGGAAACTATTAAGAGTAAAAAGCCAAATGATACTGCTGGGGTTGATGCCGACAAACTTAGGTTGTGGGGTGTTAATGTCGCTTCAATTAATGATATTTCAGAGGAAATGTTAAATGATGATAATGAATTAAAAGATGAGAGAAATACTATTGCAAATACTTTTCTTGGCATTGAAGAAGGAAATATTCGAGTCGTTATCAAAGTTCCCGTTAATGGTGAGTCATAATAAATATAGTCAACGTGATATAGCACAATTTTTTCGTCTTCTCTGTCAGATTCGCCAATAATACCGAATACTTACTTATTCTTGTGCTTTTCTTTCCTGCTTCTTATCGTTAAACCCGCCCAAAAAACACATTCGCGTTATCGCAGAGCAACCCGGTGCTAGTGGTAAGTGAGTCGTAATAATTTTGGTCAACGCGAGTGGACGTGCGTCTGTTTGATTTTTACTGTTTATTTCTTAATTTATAGCTAAAAGAACACGCGAGAATAGTATTATATCGACAGAAGGACCATTACACCCGCATGAGGGTGCTCTGATGCTTCCCGTATACACAAGAGACATCTTTAAAGAAGTAACATCTGGAATTTACGGAGGGAAATCATACATTATTCATGGCCCATATCAAAGCGGAAAGACAACTTTTTTGCTAGAACTCAAGGAAACAATCAGGAGCCAAAGCTCAAATTTAAAATATTTCTCAATGCCAGAAATCAAGGGTGACACATTAGAAAATAAAAGACGGGGATTTTTCAAGTTCATATCATACAGGATCTTTAAGGAAGTACTCACTGAAACGGAAACTATCGACAAGATTTCAGAACTAGAGATTCCTTATTATGTTCTTATTGATGAATTTCAATATATCTTCACAGATAATGAGCTCCTTAATGTGACTAAAGACTTCTTCCAAAACATTTCAAGCTCAAAAGTACGTTATGTTGCTGTGGGTACCTTTATTCTTGTGGATTTGTTGAATGATGATGGAGAACTCATTTCACCTTTTAACAAGGCTTCATTCAAATTAATGAATCTATTTGACCGTAGAGAAATGGGTGAGATCTTTAAACAATATCAATTAAACTTAAGTGAGTCCGGTGTCCCATCTAGTTTGACAGCTGAAATTATAAAAGAGTCTTGTGGTCACCCGGCGTCTTTCATGATTTTGTTAAAGCTTTATCATGATTTGCGACCAACTGTCAATAAGTGGGGGATAAAGTTGCAAGAAAGGCTTACTGAGTATATGAATGGAACTCATATTAAGATAAAACATGAAATAAATCGTATGGATGATGATGAAAAACAATATCTTCGCGGTCTTGTAGAATACATGGCAGATCATTGGTACATGGATTTAAGTGATTTAACTGCACTCGATGACACTGTTAAAAAATTACTTAACTTCGGAATTCTTAACATTATGGACACAAATTCAGTTGGTTTTACAAGCTGTATTATTTTGCGTGTTTGTATTGATACACTTTTTTCTAAACCTTCAAGTTCTCCTGGATTAGAAGATGATATTTCATGTGACCCTGTTGATTTACTAATGCTTGGATTAAGTTATATTGAACCTACTATTGTTGCTGATAACAGAGTTCTGAATAAAGAAGGCGTGGGGGAAAGGATTATGCAAGCATCACTTTTTTGTATCTTTAATGACTTATTGCCTAGACCAAAGATGTGCTTACTTGAGGTGAGAGCCAAAGGTAGAGAACGGCTCGATTTGATGATAGTTGATGGAGACAAGAATTTGGTAGCTTATTCATTTAAAAGTAATAAAACATCCGAATCTGACTTCAAGGACCCATTAAGGCAGGCTCTAAGTTATGCTAATCACTATGGTATGGATATAAACCTTGTCAACTTCTATCCAAGCGGTTATTACCTTAATTATGTTCATGCTCCAAAAGAAATCTTTTTAATTAATGTCGCACACAATACTACATGCACACAATTTACAATTACATTGCCATCAGAGCCTAGTTACACTCAAGTAGTTAACGTAAATAGTTAAAATATCAACAAAATCTGTTTCTGAACAGAATAAGTGCAAATATGCATATTATTTAGCATGTATAGTTCATTTTGTACTGCGAATTATTGAAAAATAAAAGATTTTTATCTATATCTAATTCATGATTTTTTTAATGTGTAGAACAATTTTGTATATCAGAAAAAATACACGCAATGTAAAATACTAACTTAACATGATCGCAAATAATTTCTTTTGGCAAAGGTGATTGGCATATACAAATAAAACATGAATGTGACTAAATTTTCTGTCTCAACCATACTATTACTTTGCCTCAGACATCTAGCAAGAAAAAATTACCTGATGTAAAGATGAGTGCATTATTACCTAACAAACCTGACTTCTGGCCTGATGATAGAGCGATTCCCTTGGACCTTGTCACGTGGACCGATCACCTGAAATGCTCCAGGAAAATTCTTGCCAAAGAATAAGGGCTGTGCGACATGTAAGGTGCATTATTTTTTTAAAAAGTGTTATAGAATCTGAGCTTGCCTTACATAGAGAAGAAAATGCCAGACTTATGGCTAAGATAACTGGGCTCGAGTTCAAGAAAGCTGAGCTTATAGAAAGAGTCGCGAAATTGGAAGAAAAGCAGTTGGAGAACGTAGTAATAAAAAACTTATTACATGCGTCATGCGAAAAATATAATCATATCAATAAAACAGGGTATAGATATTTTTTCCAGCAATCATTATTTCGCATATGGGATTGGGGATATCTATGCTAATCATGAAGTCATCATTATTGATTTAGGATTAAAATGTGGTGCGTAATTGCCAATGAGGATCTGTGGATCGCTTGACCCTGCGGGATTTACCAGTGTTATATAAAGCAGGACAGTTGGCTATAAGTCTGGTAAGTTAAACCAATATGACGGGCACAGAATCGACCAAAGATTCATCTTACCAAATCCCAGAGAGACCCCACCCATCTCTTACCAACTATAGAAACTTCGCATATAGTATCCTGAAGTATCTCGAGGATGATATGGTTGGGAATAAAGAAATTCCGGAACTAGAACCGTGTTCCGAATGTACGATGAATATTTTGTCATTACCCATAAAGGCGCTCACAATCCTCTCTTGCGGACATATTTTTCACAGGTCATGTATTGAGAAGCAACTTCTACATACCAAACCAAGCACCTGTCCATTCCCTGATTGTGGGAAGAATGTCGATATTATTGTGGACCCAAGTTTTATTAGGAGAGGTTCACAATCATCCCAATCAAGCGGAATTTCAGCCATTTCTAACGTGATTAGTGAAAAGTTTGTCCTGAATTCGCCAGCTATACCCGAAGATCCAATGGAGGGTATCGAGGATTCCGCAATTCCACGAAATCAGCTATTATGTGCAAAATGTCTTGAAGAAATTACTGCAGATTTCCCGAAAGATACTGTCTTTTTATCCTGCAAACACGCCGTGCATTATGATTGCATTGGCAATCCTCACAAAAAGTGTCCTACCTGCTCAGGCGAAGATTTGGTGATGTTTCCAGTAGAACAGGCTTCGAGAACCACCCAGAAAAAACGATCTAATGACTCAACCGAAAAATCCTCTAGCAAAAAAGCCAAAAAAAATGGTGGGAAGATCATGTTAGAAAAACTTATTGAAGAATTAATTTCTGAAACATCACAAGATCCAGAAATTGCGAAAGAGGGGATCCCCCCTTTGGGATCGGGTAGCGGAACTTTCTTTGATTTGTACAATGCAATCGACGTTATGGAGGGGCAGGAAGAGGTCGCTAAACGGGCTGTCATCAAATCATATTTTAATTTTGGAAAAGCGCTTAATGATCAATTTAGCCACTACTTGAAAACTAATCCCAAACGTACAGCTCAAGCACTAGTCAATCAAGAAGTTCGAAAACAGCTTCCAGATTCAGTTAGTGATGACTTACTTCGGAAGAAAAAAGAATGGGCTCTAAAGATTTATGATCTTTTTAGTGAAATAGGAGAGCATATGATTCAAAGGATTAAATCTTTCTCAGTATCAACTATAGCAAAATTAAGCCAGGATGATATCGACCATATCTTGGTCAAGTTTGCGAAATAATATTATTTACTGCGCCATACACGTGACATTGTGAACTCGGTTCACATTCTCTGAAATAAATTTGATATGTAAATAGACCCTTAAGAGATCCGCATATATATATAATAATAAAGTTCCGGGCCTTTCTCTTTTTTTAATTCATAAATGTGCTTATCGAATAAATAAAATCATGAGGGATCCGCAAACTAATCCTTTCTTCTTACTATAGTTCCTGGAACTCTCCTAGAACTATCGAGGAACTGACAGGGAACTGGGGAGGAATAAAAATGAATTCGGATTTATTATAGTGTATAATATTGCTATAAATTACTATTGGTCTTTTAAAATCGTTTAAACACTATAAAACATTAAATTGCTATAAATCGTTATAAATCGTTATAAATCGTTTAATATGTCAGGAACTTATATTAACAGACCAAGGCCTAATAAGTGGATTGGGATAATTATAGACAAATATTATAATAAAACCGTGCCTAAACCCATCAATCTTCGCCCTGGATATGATATAGAGTATATTAGAAATAGATATCAATTTCCCGATAAATTCGAAAAGATGATTGAGGTTGAAAAAATATATGATAATTTATCTATTATTGGTTTGTATGAAACTCCACAGCAATGGGCTATTCGTGTAAGAAACACTTTGCAAGTATTAATTGCTGAAGGCTATGAAAGCTATTATCATCTATTCTGCCTTTTCGGATCATCTAGGCAAGGAATAACAAAGACATATTATTCTACCTATGAAGTGAAAGAACTTGTCATTGGTTATCATAGACCTAATATTCATAATAGCAAAATGGCTATTTGTTTCGATTGTTGGAAATTGGCAAAGATCCCTGATGTAAAGCCGAAAAAGACATATTTTGCTGGATGGGGAAGATATGGGTATGAGATTGAGCCTGAAGACTTGATGAAACATCATTGGGATAACGAATGTTCTAAAGCTAAAACTGAAGATGGAAGTGCTCGGCTTATCCAAAGAGCTTATAGAAATTATAGGAAGAGGCCCATTTCATTAGCAAAACAAGTTTGGGAGGCGGTTAGAAATGATAATACTCCTAGGAAAAAAAAGTTTCTTGACATGCCTAGTAGAGAAATTTATTGCACTGTAAACTTGGATATATGGTATTCTATTAATGGATCATATAGACCTTATAATGTCCCGCTAGATCAATTTTATGATTATATAAGTTATTCAAAGCATAAGAGACGCCAATTATCTGATAGATTAGCCATAGTAAGAAATCAAATACAATCCAAATATACTGCACCTGAGTTTAGAAATCTTTGGAACGATCGATTAAAGATATCTAATATTTCTAGCAGTACTACTTTGGATGATCTTGTTAAAGCATACTTCGATAATATACGAAAAAATGCATGAAGAAAATAGACTTATATCTTTCAACCGATCATTAGTATTATATAGGAGTCCAGCCCACATCTTCTATAGTATGAAGCTTCGGCGAGGACTGTTTCAAATTGGTGATTTACTCTACTTCTATTGACCTCCCCCATATTTAGCCAAACACAACTTATAGTTTATTTTTTTGCGAAATAAATAGCTATATAATTTACATACATGATCGCCTAGTAAAATTGTAAAATGCTTATTGCATGATCTACCTCCAATGATCACGCGATCAGAGCCTAACCAATCTCCTTCCAGATATGACGCAATCCGCGATATAAGCGCGTAAAAATAGTACCTATCAACTATAGATGAATTTTGCATACAAACTTTTTTTGCGCAAATTATATCTAATAAAATGTTCCATTCTGACTATAAACATATTATTGATAGACTACCCAAAAGTCTTGTCAAGAGAGCGTGTGAGAGACTTCTACATCACTCCAAAGATCCTGTCCCATTAGAAGCTATTTCTGAGAAGTCTGAACGAATTGAAGGATATTTGAGGCATACATTAGAGGTTTATGAGAATTCATTAAATAGGAAATGCAGAAATATGGCTCAGAAAAAAGTATTGCGTCCCCAAAGCTGGCCAGAATGTAATGTTTTCCCAGCATTACCAGCTTTATACGTTGTAGATAGCGGAGTCCAAACGGACAATAGTGCCTGTAATCATGAAGAGGAGAATAATCGTCGGGTGGTGAATAAGCTTAAAGTACTATCCCAGCACCTGCTCGATTATAGACAAACTTTTGAGAAATTTATGCTAGATATAGAAAATGAATATAGAGAGCGGAATAATGCGAATAAGAAATTGCGAGGCGAAATTTGGGACCTAAAGTTGCAGGTGCAGGAGGCAGAAAAAGAGCTGGCATCTATGAAGTCAGATTCTATTCATTCAGCTTCAAAATTTTAATGGCGCATCCCAACTCAGTCTAATCGCTAATGGATCGTCTACTGGTTTAGTGAAATCGAAGACCACAAAATTTCGATCTCGCAGGTGCTTGTCAATAATCTTGGATGCTTTTTTGGGGTTATCTGTGTATTGATGCACAATACGGCTAATATCGTCCCGACTACCACTCCCTCGACATAGGGCTAAATGCGTAATATTTTTACGGATTATTTTAGGAGTTTGCGTATACTTCTGACTCACATATATACTCGATATTCCTTGATGTCGTCCGCTAATGAAATATGGGACAATCTGATCCTGAATCTTTTTTGATTCAGCACAAAGGTCTTTGCAGGTGCAGGAGGCAGAAAAAGAGCTGGCATCTATGAAGTCAGATTCTATTCATTCAGCTTCAAAATTTTAATGGCGCATCCCAACTCAGTCTAATCGCTAATGGATCGTCTACTGGTTTAATGAAATCGAAGACCACAAAATTTCGATCTCGCAGGTGCTTGTCAATAATCTTGGATGCTTTTTTGGAGTTATCTGTGTATTGATGCACAATACGGCTAATATCGTCCTGACTACCACTCCCTCGACATAGGGCTAAATGCGTAATATTTTCATGGATTATTTTAGGAGTTTGCGTATACTTCTGACTCACATATATACTCGATATTCCTTGATGTCGTTCGCTAATGAAATATGGGACAATCTGATCCTGAATCTTTTTTGATTCAGCGCAAAGGTCTTCAAATACAACAACTGTATTTCTATCTGAGGAAAACTTAGTTACATCTGGAATAGCGTTCGCCTTTAATGCCTGAAATGTAACATTCTCCCGAGTCGCTTCTGGAGCATTTGCAAATATCTTATAACACTTTTTGACCAATCTCCATTTCGGTTCATGAATATGCTTCCCGATAAGGACCAGATCATCATTCTTGACATATCTTTCTCCTTTTCTTTTCTTATGTAATCGCTGGATTTTATTACCAAGAAGAAGATTAAGGATCATATTGGTCTTTCCACTATCAGATCCACCGCAGATTAATAGACGAAAAGGAAATGCAGGACTTGCAGGGTGATTGATGTTCTTCATACTTTTAATCTCATCGAGATGATAAATATAATATTCCATTCTTCTCATTTTGATAGGCCACTGAATTACTATATACTATAAAATATCTAAACATTATTTCTCAAATCATGCGACTTATTGCTTTGATAAGAATCCTTTCTCAATGAGAGTATGCTTAATGAAAAGGAAAAGGTCACATGTATAGGGAACTTCAATGAGACATATTTTTTGTTTCTTGCATATGTCCCGCTTCTTCTGATCGTGCTGACTTTGGGTTTTTAGACTTTCACTTCTCTGATGATAGAAACTATTGTGATGATAGTGTTGGGGACCCTGGTATTCGAAAGCAAGACGCAACTCTTTGTTATATCCATCGAGATGCATTCCATTTAAGAATGATGGTCTGCAGAATGGAAATTTCTTCCCTAACAGATCCTCAAAAATATATCTGCATTGGCGTTCACTGCTTGAATGATGACATAAAGGGCACCACTCAAATTTTTTTATGATATATTTCAACGGATACTCCCATTGATGCACTCCATTTTCACAAGACCAAAGATATATGTTATGACCATTTATTCGTCCAGTCGTTCCTAGATATCGGCCACCTCGCTTTCTGGCATATTGGTAGGCTTGATCTAACTCGCTATTAGTAAGAGAACCATATGTGATATGTACGGATAATATGCTTCGAGGTGGACGACCAACCCTTTCTGGATCAGCTATTAACATGAGCTCCTCTCTTACAAATCCTCGCTTTGGAACAAATCCATCATCATCACTCCCGAGATAATATAAAACTGGTTCATTCTTTATGTCAACCACTTTTCGGATTTTATGAAGACTTGGACTAAAGGTGGGATCAGTTGCTCGCTTTTGATTCTCCATACCCCCTTCCCATTCCGCATTGGCAAGTAAGTAACGGACAGTATCACCTTTCTTTAACGTTATTTCATCTTTTCCAACTGGGCGCTTATATTTTGTAGATGGTCTAGATTCGACTCGTTCTAAAGCAATTGCTTTTACAGGTTCAAGTCCCCATTTTTCTGATCCCAGTTCTCGAATAAGGCGCGTGGGATAGTTATTTAGATAATTAATAACTACTGGTAGAAATCTAACCCATGCTCTTATTAGTTTAGGATCGGAAGATATTGATTCAATAGCATACTGGATCTTGTATAGAATCTTCGAGAGTGTTTGATTGAAACGCTTCACAAATGCAAGACCTCGATGGGAATATGGACTGACCACTCGAATTGTGACATTATGCTCTTGCAATAATCTGGAGGTTTCACCCATAAATTCACAACCTCCATCACATTGTAGAAGCTTTGGCCAGGTCAATGGATTATTTTGAGCACCATATACCTTCCTAAATGCTCTAGCAACTTCTGAACTATTTTTAGATGTAAGCGGCACAGAAGCTTTATATCGGGAAGCGCAGTCTATAATGTTAAGTACTGCTTTATATTTTTTACCTATAAAGTAATCATGAGTGAGAAATAGTATATCGCACTGGTGTACACAGTTGGGGCGTGTTATCCGCCCATAGCTGACTCTAGGGATGTATTTTGGAGAGGTTTTATTAGTCTGGTATGACTCTTGATTTTCTAAAAAATCTTTGCATTCACTTAGGCGGAATCGGTGCCCTCTTTTTTACATGCATCTCTCAAAGATTTAGGGTTGGAATGATAGCTAGTTGGGTGATAATATATTTCACGTAATATAATATTTCTTTCAATTCTCTGAGCCTCATCGGGATCTATCAAAATTTGAGGTTGGCTCATTCAATTCTCTTTTATAATCACAAAAAAGAATGGCATTTCGGAGGCCTCATCCAAGGCAGAGAAGAGCATGTGAAGAATATAAAGCTGAGCTGGAGGAGGAGAACTATCATCTCCATAGTGAATTGCAAATAGAAGTTGATAATAATCGCCAAAATGAAAGAAGGATCAGAGAGCTGGAGCGGGATTATTCCCGATGTGAGCAAGAAATTTACGATCTCAGTAGGGAAATAGAGCGTCTTGAGAATGCTTCAGAAGAAGAGATAAAAGAGCTAAAGTCCGAAATCTCCAGCCTAAAGAATCAGCTATATCAAGCAAGGAAGGATATACGAGATAGGGAAAAATATATCTCTTCTTTAGAAAAACAGATAGTAGAATCCGAAGAGCAGGTGGAGAAATTGAGATGTCGGATCAAGAACATCTCATCACGGAAAAATTCTCCAGAGCGAGGGAATTCTCCAGATTTATATAATTCAGATGAAAATATGGCCACAATAATAGAGCTAGTGAATGCCATAGATGGATTTGTAGATAATGCAACAACAACTAGAGCAATCTTGGCGAATCAAGTTAAAAGGTCGACAAGACAAATTCGCCGAAAATATGCTGATTTACAACGAGACTTGATAAATGAGCAACGGAGGCGATATGATGCAGAAGCTGAGCGGGATAATGAAATTATACGAAGGCAAAATGCTGAAGGGGTAGAACAAACGGTTATTGCTGACCTTCATCAGTTGCGAACTAATGGCCGAAATCAGGTTAACAGATTGTTAGATAGGATGACAAGAAAGCAAACCCGTATAGGTACACTTGTACAAGAAAAATTTGCCTTACAATTACTATATCAGCGAAATGCTCATCACCTACAGTGAAGCAGAGGGAATGTGGCTTTATTAGAGTATAATCGGGACAGGCTCTATGAGCGATATGAGAAATGGAAAAATAAGACCCAAGCAGAACGCCAGAATAATTTAATTTTGCAGGGACAAATATTCGCATTACAAAACAATCTTCCACATTTAGGGATGGCAGGATATGCACCAAAAAGATTCTCAGGTAGAGCGGATGAAGATATAGATGAATTCGTAAAAGACTACAGACTCTATCTTACGGCGGCCAACATTGCTACTGGTAATCCAGCTGGCAAACAGAGAGCTTTAGAGCTATTCTGGTCCTGCTTGACAGATGAGGCATCACGTTGGGCTGAAGATAAGCTTAAAGGTAAAAAATAGCGATTGAATCATGTAAGATGTGGGAATGCTTTAGCAAATATGGCCGCCGTAGTGGCCCTAAATAATGCTAACATAACGGCCGCCATGATTAATGCGCCTGATGGTACTCCACCACCAGGATTGCCAGCTGGAGCTACTGGCGCTACAGTTATCCCAGCACATAATGTTCACGCAGATGAAGATTGGTCTCTTGCTGGTGGGTGTCTCGTCGATGCTGGTACAGCAACCAATGTCCCGAATGGAGCTTTAAATAATAACAATCATATAGTCCTTCCTGATATCAATATTAGTCAGGTCATCTATTGGTTTAAAAGGAATTATCCTACAGTTGTTCGAGAGCAACAGGAATTGATCTTTGGCACTTTGACTCAAGGATCTGATTCAGTTAGAAATTACTATAGAAAGATAAATAAATATGCTAGCTGGGCTCGAATATCTGATCGTGAAAAAAGAATACAATTTATACGTGGTTTATCTCCCGAAAACAAGTTGGAAATGAAGCGACTGGGTTTAAACAGACCTTTAAATGATGAATTGATTGAAACATTGGAAGAGATTGAAACGGAAAGAAATAATTTGCTTTTGGGTGAAGATATTTATAACCAACCAGTTTCTAAAACAAAGCTAAAAGTACCTTCCTATCAGAGTATCATTACAGAAGATGTTGATAGGATTGTAAATAGTAGGATCCAGGCGTTACAACAATCGGCGCCAAATCAATCACCGTTATCTTCTTCTAGTCAGGAAAATATCACTAAGGCTGATTTACAGGCCTTAGCTAAATCCTTTCAAGAGACTTTGACTCGAGCGTCTAAAACTCTGGATAATAGTAAAAAATCAGTCGATAAGAAAGCAGAAGAACGTGCTGTTATACGTTTTTTGAAAGATATAGCAAGAGGAGCCAATGATGATTATAATTATGATCCTGTGAATGATATTACTGACAGTATGGCTGGCATGACACTAAATAGTGCCACAATAAATGCTATCAAATCCGCCGTTAAAAGTGCCATTAAGAAATGTTCTAAGTGCGATAGATTTGGACACACTTCTCGTAAGTGCTCTGTAAAGAAGAAAAAGAAAAGTAAGAAGTCTAAAAAGGGTAAGGTTAATCTCGCTATAGAACCAGATTCAGATTCTTCTTCCAATACTTCATCTAACGATAGTTCTGATTCTGATTCAAGTTCAGATGATTCTTCCGATTCTGGAGGCGATATTACTGTTAATATTGCCAAGGCAAAAAAAAAGTGAAGAAGGGGAGTGAATCCGAGAAATTATCCTCTAAAGAGATGTCTAGTGCCAAGTTGAGAGAAATACCACTAGAGGAGACTATTCGTAAAGTCCTTCATAGTGAGCTTAAACTAATCTTCCCCTCACATTTTTTCCAAGATTCTGGTCTCATTGCGTCCAAACAGATAGTGGCTTCTACGGAGGCAAAGATAGTATCCCAAAATGATGTATCATCATCTTCAAAAGATTCGGATGAGTCCAGTCTGGAAGAGGAGTCTTTAGATGATCCTATGGAGATCGATTTCGTCAAAAAGAAGGGGCTGAAAACCAGTGTTGCCACTATAAAGTGCAAAATCAGGCGCTTGAAGATTCCAGCCATGACTCTAGACTCCAGAGCTGAGCCTCCAATTATAACGAAAAACATTGTTGATCGTACTAAGGACAAAATAGATAAATCTGAAAAACATGACCTTAGCGGTGTAGCTACTGTCCCGATTGAATCTATTGGTATTGTCCGCAATCTGCCCATTACTCTAGCTCCTGGGTGCATCATTTATGAAGATTTTGTAGTTGTGAATTATCACAAGCCAACGCTAATATTTTCTAATCAACTCCTAAAGAAATATGGATGCGCAATGGATTGGAATACAAATGAGCTAAAGATTCCTCTTAATGGGAAGGACTATATTATCCCGGTCACTATGCATAAGGTCAAGAACAAGCTTGAGGTGAATTGTGCGACCACTACTTATGAATGAGATGATCTGTCAACCCCAGACTGCATTTCGCAGGACTTAAGTGAGGATGGCGCATTAAAAAAAAAGTGAGTTATGAGGAGCTCGAAAAAATGTTATTTAGCGCTCTTAAGTCTAAAGAGGATCTTAACAAATTGTGTGAGAAATTATTAGTACGCTATGATAAACTAAATGGGAAATATCTTCTACACGGCTAGACGTCTATTCACCTCTGCTTTATTTTTTTCGTCTCTCTTAGCTTCTTTTTCATAAAATGCATTCAGATCTTCTCTGCTAATATTTAAACCTTCAGAACCCTCTGGGCTTGTAGACGTTGGCTGATTCTGAGTAATAGATGGTTCAGAGATTCTAACGGATTTGGACTTAGGTTTCTTTCCTCCGGTCTTTTTTACCTTACTCCCAGAAATAACATTGCATTCCACAGAATCTGCTTGCTGATACGAACCAGGTTCTTCTGACAGTGGTTTTATATCTTTAGGGTCTATTGGTGGGTGAACTCCTCTCCAAATTTGATACACCCGCCGTGTTGATATTTTGTATTTGTTAGCCATGACTTCTGATGTCCGCTTCGTTGAATTTTTAGCTTTAATAATATTCTGGATATCGGGGGGTCGCATCTGAACGCAAATACTGAAGCATTTTTTACAAATAGACAAAAAAAATCTTTCGAAAAATTAATGGTATATTTTTGATATTTTTTCGGTATTCGTTCAATTTCTGTTCGGTATTATCAATATATTTTTGATAGATTCGGTGTATACAGTGTATTCGATATATTCGGTCTAAAAAATTTGCCAAGTAAAAAATTTTCAATTGCATGTTTTTTTTAATATACTAGCAACTAAGCCGAAAAAAAGGCTATGACCAATATGTATACCTTGAAAGATATTAATAATAAAGGTCATCGGCTTGGTAGTGCGTATGAGCAAGAGTTCGAAAAAAAATTGTATACCACTCTTAGTTCTAAAGCCGAAATTAATGATCTTTGTGAAAAGTTGTTGGCTAAAAATTCAGAGTATTCGGAGCGAGAGGAGAATATTGAAAATAAGATTAGCCAGTCAAATGTGTCTAGCGCTAAAGTTAGATCCCAACTTATTTCTGAACGGAAGTCTCATTCTGAGAGTCAACGTGAGCTCGAAGCCAAATATTCTGCTGAAGTCAAATCGCTCAAATCACAGATTAAAACATTGAAGAGAGAGGGAACTTTGGCCCAAAAAGCTTCGTTTGCTGACAAGATCAAGATTATCTCTCTTGAAGTTAAGGTACGTGAATTGAAAGGTAAATTAGAGGACTTGAAACCTGATCCGTTATTCCATAATTCGGTAGGAGAGACAATAGAAGATCTGACCCAAACCGACCCCAAAGTGATCGATTCTCTCAGGCTTGAATTAGAATGGGTAAAGGAGGACCTTAATTCAAAAGAATATGAAATAGAATGTATGAAAAAAGGGAAAAAGTCGTCAGATAGTATATACAAACGGGAAATAGATGATTTGTTTTCAGCATGATTAAATTTAACGAAGGAAAATTCTCATCTTCGTGGGATAATCTCAAAAAAAGATAATAAAATAGCAGTTCTTTCTAATCCTCCACTTCCGCCTGTGAATGATTCATCACAAAATCTACCAGGTTGGCTCAGTAACAATTTAAGACCCCTCATCTATAAACTCGGTCTTGAAAATAAAGTTATGGAATTCGATAAAAGATTTGCCAGAGAAAATATATTAGAGGCTTTGCAAGAGTTATTATCTCAGGATGAGATGGTTTCAAAAAGTGGGGTCCCAATAGGCACCATCAACCAGGTAGAATCCTCATCTAATCAATTCGTTCATAGCTGACCAACCAATTCTGAAAAGTATATTTCGAAGGAAAAGGGTGTGAAGCAATTAGGTGGCGCAGAAGCGGGCCCCTTGATGTCACCCATATTAATATATTCTATACTTACCCTAGTACTTATTGCGATTATATGGTTCATGGCTAGGAAATGGTAGAATTCGCTACAGAAAAAAGATGGCCAGTATTTCTCTCACGAAAAATATGAAGATAGACCCAGAATACCACTTAATCATCTACCGTATAAGTACTGGCGCTAGTGGGACTTCTTCGAATCTTTTTCGAATGTAGGCTAATACTTTTTCTGGTAAATCTTCAGACAGATTTATTAAGACTTTTTTAGCTTGGGCCACTGTACATGCTAATAACCAGCCAATATGGATCAGGTTACCTCCCTTACCATTATGACCATGCTGTAGTAAATATTGATAGTCGTCCATTACAATATCCGTCATTTTCTCCTGATCTGCTATTATTTTATGAAACACCCGCCTATCATCTTCTGTGATTGGGAGACGAATTTTGTTAGATTCAAAGCCTATGTACTGGGAAACTTGGTCGCGTAATTCAGCCATTATATCAATAAAGCTTATCTTTAAAATATGCAGATTTTTGGCTGATCGTTCTCTCGGGGAACGGTTTTATTAAATTATTATATGCGATAAATACTAATGATCATCTCAGGGCATATTCAAGGCTGGTTGTAGGATCGGAGGATGATCTCTTGGGATCGGAGGCCAGAAGATCGATTATAGGAATTGAAGTTAGCCTGTATTATTGTACGAAAAAATATATGCTACTATAAATAATATTGTAAGTTTCTTAGCTGAGGTCTGGCAAATTCGGCTAAAAATACTTAGCAATATAGTTCAATGATATCATCTATATCCGCTTCAGACGAGTTATCTTTTTTGTCATCCTGTAGCTTCGATAACATCCGATAGCGTGTGGTTTTTAGACCAACCATTTTGTACCATATGCTCCGCAAATCAGCTAATAATGCACATTCATTTTCTTGAATATATGCTAATATATATTTTTCTAAGGTCATGGCTTTAGGTTTGCGCTTACCAGGTTTAGTAACTAATTTATACATTCTATCTCTACAGCCAACATCGATCTTAGAAATTTCTGCGAGTAATGTTGTTAGCTTTAAGCGGATGGATTCCTCTTGCTTATCTAGTGCATTAAAGTAGGAAGACCAATAAACATCATTTCCCAAGTATTTTACTATTTTATCAGCATATGTGCTATTAAATAAATTTTTCGCATAAGTATGAGCCTCTTTCCACAGATGGGATATAATGGCATGATTTTTTTTCGGACCAGTATGTAGCTCTTTGATATACCCTCTAACCCATTTTTCAGCTGATTTCTGAGCTAAGGCATCTCTTATTTTCGATACCTCATCTTCATCTATTTCGTCTTCATCCTCTTCGTCCAGGTCATCTTCATCTACCACACCAGCATCTGCTTTATCATCACCACTCACTCCATTATGTTTTGCTTTATTAGCATCTTTTAACTTTTTTAAGGCTTCTAGCACAGCTTCGGGTGATGGTTGGTATATATCTTCATAATTTATAAAACGTGCACAGAGGCTGACAACACTATTTAGATAATAACTAATATCAATCTTTTTACCAAGTTGTCTGGCCACTTCTGGGTACTCCATTTTATCACCTACCTTCTGTGATAAATCATTCTCAACTACAACATATTCAAATCGCTCGCCTGGTTCTGGGATTTCATAAAGAAAAGGTTCAGGTGTTAGGCCCTTTTTTATGAGCTGTTTTGCGTCTGCTTCTTCACGAGTATGTCTATCCCGCATTCGTGACATAAAGCGCTGGACAAACTTATTATCTTTGTCTGGTTTCCAGACAGCAGTTTTAATTAAATCATTAAGATCTGTCTGAGAAATATCCTTTACAGATTCCCTAAGAACATCCTCTATGATTTGATGCAAAGTACGTATATTATTCACCTTTAAAGATTCATCCATAATACGCTTTCCTATTTTGCGGAAAAGAGTAGATTGACCTCATTTCACAATCTCAACTCCCCGAATAAAAGGCTTTTTATTAAAGTTCGGCTTGCTTTCATGTGGGATACCATAGTATTTTTTCTTTCCAGTAAATACTACCGGAAATAAGACTTCCTTATATGCCATTTTAAGATAAGGGAATCCGTTATCTTCCTTGAGAAAGACATTAACTTCATCACGAAGTTTTTCCATTTCCACTATAGAGATTTCCACCATTCGAGACCAATATTCTTCTTTTGAGATCCCGTTGCCACTATCATAAGTCTCATCACACCTCTGGAAGCGTTCTTCTGGACAGACTAGATACAAGGAATCCGTATCCCCATATTTTATCCCAAATCCCTTTCTCTTGACGAAATCTGCGACAAGTTTGATATTTCTCTGTCCAGCTGATGTAACACCCCCAGCCAGTGCTCGCAAGAAGAAAGGGGATTTACTATCTCCAGCAGTACCATAAAATGTATTCATGTACACCTTAAGAGCATATTGTTTCGCATCTAAGCAAGAGCAGTCGAAACAAATAGAATCATATTCTGCCATAAATTCATGCCTTGCTTTATTAATAAAATGATATAAATTTTTAGTAAGGCTGTCACGCTTTTTTCCTTCTGCATTTGCTAACTCCTTCTCGATAGCCTCTGGCAATGATAAACCTTTACCCATTGAAGCTATTACCAGTTCCATGTCTTCCTTTTTTTCTTTCAAAGGAGCAAGACGTTTTTTCATCTCATTCCGTTTACTAGATAAATATTCTAACACAATGGCATAGAGACCCTTTTCTTCGGAGATGTTATTATGTTGAATAGACCATGCGAGACAATTCTGATTATTGAATTTAAAACTAATTTTGTGGAGTTTTTTACCGCTTTGTTCAGCACGCTCTTGAGATAAAATGATTTTGTCGGGCGAGAGGTTGTATGTTATGATAAGACTCAGATATAACGATGCGAAATCTAAGCCAGTTACAGGACGTCTATTTTCGAGACCCTTTACTGGTGGGAAAACATAGGCTCCAGGGTATTTTCCAGTTTCTGTTTGTTGGTTTGAAATCATACTGGTTAGGATCCCTCTTTGCCATGCGCTAGCACTTAAAAGGTTGCAAACCTTCATACCTCCCGCAAAATAATGTGCATCAAATAATGATAAGAAGGCTACAGATGCCACCTCTCTATACTCATTAATTGCATTATGTTTTACCATTAACCGCTGGCAACTAAGAGCGTTGATAATACAATATTTGGCCACTTCGCGCATTTGTTCGGCTGACATGGAATCTGACTCTTTTAATGCCCTTTCATAATATTTGTTCATGCGGTAAATAGGCATATTCATTTTACTTTCGAGCTCACATTCATTTAGGTAAAATGCTAAACTACTCTTTTCAGCCTTAGAATAAATTCCCATAAAACAGGGTCAGACGTCAATAGCTACGCATCCCAGGATTTTAAGATGTTTCGAATGGAATTTTCCATCATTTACTTTTATCATATTATATCGATATTCCCATTTTATAATTTTTTCCAGGCTCGATGGCTTGAATGACATATGATTGAACATCCATTCGAGAACCCCTAATTTATTAGCTTTCTCTACAATAAACTGCCAATCGTATTGAGAATCGTTAAAGCCTATGTGTATGTCTGGAGCTAGAAGTTTCCAACACAAAGCGAATGCTTTTAGTAAATCTATCTGGAATCCACATACAATTGTGATCCAGCCTGGCTCTGGTGCTGTTTCAACATCGACAAGACAGATTTGTTTTAACAGTTCGGGATCATCTTTCCAATGCACTATCATACAAATCATAAACACTTTGTCTTCATCATATTTTGCGTTAGGCACCTCGCCTATTTTTCGTGAACTATATGTCTCAATATCCCATGTGAGTATGAGGGTTCGATCCCTCGTAAGTGCCGAGGAGAATAATGGATTATTATAATCGTCCTCACTTATTGGATTATAATTATCCACAGATAGTCGAAATAGGTAAGTACCATCTGGGGTGAATTCGTATAAATAATTGCTTAATACAGCCCAGCTTGAAAGAGGTAATCGTTCTTCACGAGCTACTTTGCGGTAATAATACTGGCAGTTTAAATCATCGGAAGCAGTATGAATTCCAACTCCACGAACTGCTTTTAAGGCATTATACCGATCAAAGTGGTTCCATGTCCTCACACGGATATATGCTTTCTTTTCTGTATGATAGCCCTGAAGTGGAAAAGCACGAATATTCTCGAACCCAAATTTTGTTGTATTTTTGAGTGTAACTGATAAAATGTGTACTAATATGTTCTTAGGCACTTCAACATCGAAGAATGGTCAGATGCCTGTAATATTTACGACCGCCTTTTGTCCATTAATCAAAGAACTGGTGATACGCAAGATATAGGAGGAATACCCCTCGATATCATCACTAACTTCAGTAGGCATAAAGTGTATGGGTTGCTTGCCGGATAGGCTTTGTTGAAGTATAGCGGTCATCCCATTATCGAATTCTGCCACAATATCATTACGTGATGGGATACCAACTAAAGGGCCGGCGCCATCGTAGCGGAGGGTTGGGGCGGTTCTGGTGCAATCAGTTTGGTTGGAAATAGTTGGTGTATGCATGATGCTAGTTCGAAAAGTTATACTATCTCTATAACTTTTAGAAATGTTTAATTAATTTTTTTCGATAGTTGCAAAAAAGAAGTGATAGCAAACTTAGATGGCAAAGCGTGAAAGAAAGGCAACCAGATGTATCTGAAAAAGTGAAGCCTTCTTCAGAAATATTATATAAAAAATTGGAAGAAGGCTTCATCTCGATGATATGTACTCGGATATGTGAGGCCCTCATTACACTGGTCAAAATCAATTCTATCGGGTACATATTGGGGACTTATATATCGGCGGCTAATTGGATAAATATCGGGTATTTTTACATATCGGGTACCCGATTTATTACACTTCAAAATATGCCTAATTACCAAGACCCCGATATCTAAACTATTGGTCACCGATATGTTATTTAATATATCGGGCACAGTTCTATCTTACACATATCGGGTACCCGATATGTGATACAAATTTTAATACGTTAGATTTCATATTATATAACGTATTAAGAAATTTTTTAGAGTTTACTTTCTTTATAGATTTTTCTTTTTAGAAATTTTTAATTCGTTTAATGTAGTTAAAAAATTTTTATTGTCTTATTTATTGAATGCATTATCAAGTTTATAAATTTTTTGTAAAGTGTTTAAAAGTATAATTATTATTGTTAATATTTTTATTTTATTACGTATTTTATTACAATAAATTAATAAAAAAGTTACAGTCATAATTTTAAGAAAAGTTTGCTCAAACTTTTCTTAATCGTGATCACGTTAGGATCAAGAGAAACAAGGGAAACTGCAACCTAAAATAAATAAAAGAAACGTTAAACTGTTTCTTTAATATTCAAAAAATATTCCTCCCTCTCTCCTTACATTTCAAGTCCGGAGTCCAGCAATCTGAAAAAAATAAAGAAAGAAATGTTAGTAACGTTTCTTTAACATTAAAAAAAAATCACCACCCTTTCCAACTTACATTCCCAAGTCCAGTTCGTCCAAGAAGGCCGGCAACCTAAAAAAAATAAAGAAAGAAACATTAGTAACGTTTCTTTAATATTAAAAAAAAATCCTCCGCCCTTTCTAACTTACATTTCCAAGTCTGGTTCGTCCAAGAAGGCTGGCAACCTAAAAAAAATAAAGAAAGAAACGTTAGTAACGTTTCTTTAATATTAAAAAAAAATCACCACCCTTTCTAACTTACATTTCCCAAGTCTGGTTCGTCCAAGAAGGCTGGCAACCTAAAAAAAATAAAGAAAGAAACGTTAGTAATGTTTCTTTAATATTAAAAAAAATTCCTCCCACCCCTTCCAACTTACATTCCAAGTCCGGGAGTCCAGCAACCTAAAAAAAAAATAAAAAAAAATTATGGTTTAGAAAACCGTAAAAATAGATTGATCATGATAATCAATGATCGTCAAATTAAATTAAAATGCCGAAACTATTGCATGTAAACGCCAAAAGGTTTCAGCAGTTTAGCAAAAATGAGTTTGATCACGTATTTTGAAAATGTGTAAGATTATTTCAAGATTTTATATTGTAAATTGATAGATTAGTTCTCTCAATTTGATCTATGGAAAGATTTTAGTAACATTTTGGAAGAATCAGCGGTATTAGATCTGTCACGCCTAAATGTACCTTTTTTAAAATTTATTGAGGACATTTCATCATTACAATATATTATATAATATATGACGACAGATTGTTTATTTAATTAATACTTTAATAAAAAAAAATGAATGTTTATTGAATAAAAGCAATTTATTATAATAAGCTTTAATTACTTATAATTGAGGTCGAATTTTTTAATTTCAGTTGAATATAGGCCGATATTAAATCAAATTATAAAATAGTAAAAATATTAAAATAATAATTAGATGACTATATAATATATATATATATTTAATAAAAAATAATAATAATAAAAGATAATAAAAAATAAAAATAATAATAATAAAAATAATAAAAATATAAAAATATAAATAAAAATAAAAATAAAAATAAAATATAAAAAATACAAAATAAAAAAAAAATAAAAATAAAAAAATATAATTTACGGATTCTGAGGCCGCCGATGCGCAGTATTTCTACGCCGCCTACGACTGTGGTGGTTCCCTAAGAAATATATATAAATTTAGAACTTAAATAACTTAAATATAAATTAAAAAAATTCTTAATAATTACCAGGTCTGTCCCAAAACCTTGTGCGGAACTGCCTATAATATCTTTCTCCTTCCCGGGACCACCTTCCATTTCGCGCACCATTCCTCCATTCACAGAAATTCTAAAAATGTTAATACTATTAATTTTTTATTTTTTTTTATTTTTTTTTTATGATTTATTATTATTTTACTAACATTAAAATTCCTGACCAAGTTTCTCCACTTTCTTTCTACCTGTTGGTCAGTGAACCTCACGCAGAACCGTCTCCAAATTCTTCGAGCTAGGCTCTCCTAGAATTTGGAGCGGTCCCTCCCGGGTATGTCATGGTAGTAGTTGTTCCTTCTCCTTTACATTATTTATTTAATTTTTAGATCAGGAAACGTAAGAGAAAAAAAAACTAGAATATGATCAAAGTTATTTATTAGTTTTCATTTAATTTTTTACCTCCTATATCTTATTAAATATTCAGTTATTGCATCAGTCCAATTTGCGGGCATTTTAAGAAAAAGAATATATAATAATAAAAAATAACGGCAACAAATTTTAAGAAAAAGAATATATAATAGAAATAACGACAACAAATTTATTGTAAGAAAAAAAAAAATGAAACCTCTTTTTAAAAACAATTTTTTATCACCTTGTATTATTATATTAATTACCCTTCAAGAACATTTACGTAAATTGTTCTAATTTCTCAAATATGTCATGATTGTTATGATCTGTCTTCTTTATATTAATTATAATACAGATACGGATCTACAATACAATCAATCACAATGAACAAGTTAAACTTGACCTAAACTCAATTGTTATGATCGTGATTCCAAAATATTAAGATAAAGGTCTTCTTTTTAATTATATATCAAATCTAAAAAAGGTAAAATCTAATAATACAGATACATAAATAAATAGTGTTTTTTATTTTGGTTTATAATAAGCTTTTGCCAATTATAGACTACAAATAAAACAATTACGGATCTACAATACATTACACAAAGATCTTGAGCGAACGAGTTAAACTCGAGTTCAAAGCGAACAATTTAAATTCAAAATAAAATATCCAAGATTAACAAAAAAGTTGGTAACGTTATAATGAAATCGGTAGTAAAACTTAATTTAATCATCTTTAATTAGGTATAAAAATTCTGATAAATTTTATAAAATCAGTGATTTTTTAATAATTTTATCAACTCAAGTTGAGCACGAATAGTGAATAATCAAGTTTGTGCTTCTTCGCTAATATTGACTTGTGCATTCGATAGTTTGTGGCTGATGTGGCTGAATATAATATTACCCAAATAACCAATAAAAATTGATAATTTTGTTGATCATGTGATTGCACGATCATGATTTAATTATTTATTTATCGTATTTTTTTTTTTTTTTTTTTTCAAAAACTTTTTCTCTCTCTCTCAAATTTTTACTTTATTGTTTTGTCTAAAAAATAAAGATAAAGGTATATTTTTTGTTGAAATTTCTTTTCCCATTATTATGTTATTTATAATATTACCCAAATTACCAATAAAAATTGATAATTTTGTTGATCATGTGATTGCACGATCACGATTTAATTATTTATTTATCGTTTTTTTTTTTTTCAAAACTTTTTTCTCTCTCTCTCAAATTTTTACTTTATTGTTTTTGTCTAAAAAATAAAGATAAAGGTATATTTTTTGTTGAAATTTCTTTACTCTTATTAATATATTTTTCCAATGTATTTCTTCTCACTAACGTCCTAAACAATGTTCTACTATCGAGTTTTTTACTTTATTGGTTTTTCTAAAAAATAAATACAAAGGTACATTTTTTGTTGAAATTTCTTTTTCCATCCTGTTAACACTCTTACTAATATTTTTTTCTAATGTGTTTCCTCCTACTAACGTTCCTACTAACAATGTTCTACTGTTAAACATTTTTTATTTCTTACTTTTACTAACACTTCTACTAACATTAACACTAACATTAATACTTATACTTTATATTTTTTTTTATTGATGTTCCTTTTCTACTTCTACTAACTTTCATACTAACATTAATACTAACACTTTCTAATGTAAAAATTTTTTTATTAACGTTCCGTTTCTTTTGCTAACACTTCTACTAATATTCATACTAACACTTTTATAACTAACATTTTACTTTCTTTCAAATTAAATAGATATAATGAAATGAAAACAAGCAAACAAGTGAACATTAATTGTAAATTTGTGTAAAGAGTAGTGAATTTTTTTTATAATATTTTTTGTATAATATTTTTTTTTATTATCGATTGAAAATATAAATAAAACTTTCAGTAATTACAATTAAATGAATTAAATTACTTTTAAATTACAATTGTATTTAAATTATAAATCTACTACTATTAATGCCCCATAAATGCTATACTTTTCGGCTATCCGATATGTGTGAAAATTATGAAATTATGCTTATATTTCAAATACAAATAGGATACATATCGGGTATATATAGGATACTTATTAGCACTATCCGATAAGTGTATAATATCTGTCCGATATTTTTTTAAAATATATCGGGTACCCAATAAATCTATGATATGTAACCGATATTTAACTACCCAATATGTATGAGAAATGTACCCGATATGTACGTTATATGTCACCGATTTTCTGCATCCGACGGGTACATATCGGGTACCCGATATGTGTAGTATTATTAAATAGCATACACATATTTCACACATATCGGGTACATATCGGGTAGCCGATATGTACCCGATATGTACCCGATAGCATCGATTTTGACCAGTGTTAACGCAAACCAGCTATACAATTTTGGGCCTGGTCAGAATCAATATATACCGCCTATACCGGCAATCGAAATTGGCATACATGTACCGGCAACAAATAGGCAACTGATATACATCAAAAGGATAAGTCTTCTTCGTAATCATTATATAAAATATTGGAAGAAGACTTATCCTTCCTAGATATGTAGCCGGATATGATATGATAGCTAGGGTAGGCAAGTGCGCAAAAATATCGGCAGAAGCCCTAACACTAGTATGTACTCGATGTATATTGGATACTTAGGGGACAGCACTGCATTGCTAGTATCGCACATTATACCTCCGATTTTCAACACCAGACTGAGACCCAAATATCCCTCAAAAGTAACAAGAAGGTTGCGAGCAAGTGACGAGAAAGTAACGGGAAAGTGCCTGGAACTGAAGGCGCAGTAAATTAACAATCATTTCGGCCAACACTATCCATAAATTCAGCCAAATCTTTGGATATAATGATTCGGCATTCAAGCTGGTATACAAGTGGTCTGAAACTGGTGAACTAATAAAATCATACTAGCTCCCTGCCAGTTCCATGACAGTTCCACAATAGTTCCATGATACTATCAGGTCACTATCATGGCGCCAAGCAGGATCCTCAAATCATGTGCTCTAAAGATCGGCCAAAATTAATCACAGATCTACTGCGCCACCCGACACAATATTTTTTTACCATATTTTGGCATTTTGGCGGGCAACCAAATAGGCGCAAAAGGTAAGTACTTTAATATAGAATCTGGCATCCAAACAGGTACAGACTATCCACACCCTCAACATAGGAACTAGATTCCAAACTGGCGCAAAAGGCTAATTCCTTCAAGGTAGGATTCAGCTTGCAAATAGTTCATAAACGGCAAGAAAAGAGCGATAGTTAGATCATATGTGGTGGTAGTCAGATAACTTGTCAGTGGTAGTTAGATTATATGTGGTGGTAATTAGATATTAATAGAAAAGGCTTAAAAAGATAGCTAGAGCATAAAATAGATATCTGATGTATAGATTAAATGGTGGTAATTAGATCACATTATTTAGATTATATGGTGGTAATTAGATTATATTATTTAGATTATATAGTGATAATTAGATCATATGGTGATATCCAGATTATATGGTGGTAATCAGATCATATGGCGATATCCAGATTATATGGTGGTAATCAGATCACATGGTGGTACCCAGATTATATGGTGATAATTAGATTATATGGTGATACTATAATCTAATCTAAGTGGGATACCACCATATAATATAATTATATTATATGGTGGTATCCCACTTAAATAAATAAAATTACAAATTAAAATATTGTTATAGTAAACGACTCTATTTATCTATTATTGACCAATCAAAATTTGGCCTGATCTTTATGCACGTGATCTGATCTTAACATGCATAAATTATTAAATGCGTTTTGTTTATTTTTTCAAATACACTCACTCTCTTTCTGCTTTCTCCTTACTCTTTTTACAAGTACATTTTATTTTTATGATTATTGTGTTTTTGGCATTGTACGAACTATATTTTATTTTACTTTTTAGTATTACTAACACTATACTACTTTTTTTTTTTTAATATTTATTAATGTTATTTCTTTTATATTTACTAATATTATTTCTTTTATATTTACTAATGTTATTTCTTTTATATTTACTAATGTTATTTCTTTTATATTTACTAATGTTATTTCTTTTATATTTAGTATTTACTAATGTTATTTCTTTTATATTTACTAATGTTCTTTTATATTTATATTTTACTAACATTATTACGTATTTTTCTTTTTTTTATATATATATTCATATTACTAACTTTTTATATTTGTACTTTACTATACTAACTTTAATGTTTTTTATTTTAGATATTAATTATTTAATAATATTACACTTTTAATAAATATTATATACTGTAATAAATATTATATACTGTAATAAATATTATATACTGTAATAAATATTATATACTGTAATAAATATTATATACTGTAATAAATATTATATACTGTAATAAATATTATATACTGTAATAATATTATACTGTAATAAATATTATATACTGTAATAAATATTATATACTGTAATAAATTAAATATTATATACTGTAATAAATATTATATACTGTAATAAATATTATATACTGTAATAAATATTATATACTGTAATAAATATTATATACTGTAATAAATATTATATACTGTAATAATATATACTGTAATAAATATTATATACTGTAATAAATATTATATACTGTAATAAATATTATATACTGTAATAAATATTATATACTGTGGGACTTAATTTGGACGGTCCCGAATTGGTTTTTATAATAAACAATATAAATAAATTTTAATTTTGCAGATCTTTACTGCAATTTAATTAGTCATGTGAAATATGTAAATCATTACACGTCTTCTTACCATCAAAATTTTCGCGTTTAGCATTTTTACTTTACTTCACTCTTCCCATCGTTTCTTCCTTCCCATTAAATTTTTCAGTAAAATGTCTTATTCGAATTATGATTTTGAAGATTTTAACAATTTTGATGAATTCGAACCTTTTGAACAAGATGCACCTCCTATAGAAGATGAAGAAAATGATGATAATTATGAAGACAGTGAAGATGAGACCTCACCTCAATCTCGCCAAACTTCACCAACATGGAAGTATTTCAACAAACAAACAATTCAACATCCAGGATACCCAGTTTGTTGCAAATGTCAATGTGTTTTTGGAAAAAAAACCGGAATTTCAACTTTAAAACGACACTTAGCATCTATACATAAAATAAAGATAGGAAATGTCAAAAATACAGGAAAAAATCAAAGTACTTTGGATTTTAGGCGAACTGATCCTTGGCCTGAAAAAGAAAAAAATGAACGAGATATTGCAGTAGTAGAGTGGGTAATTGGAGATGCACAACCCTTCCGTTCTGTTAAAAACTTGCGATTTAAAATTATGATCAATAAATTTGATTCTCGATATCAAATTCCAGATGAAAAAACAGTAAAAACTTTGGTAGTTGATTATTTTAAAGAAAAACGTAAAAATATACAAGAAGATTTAAATGCAATTCCAGGCAAATTATCTTTAACAGCGGACATATGGACCTCAACATGTAATAATGATGCATTTCTTGGCCTGACAATTCATTATATTGACAATAATTGGAACCTAAAAAACTTTTTATTAGATATTATTTCTTTTACTACACGTCATACTGGAAACAATATAGCAAATGCAATAAAATCAGTTTTAACAGAATTTAATCTACTTGAAAAAACTTTGGCTTTAACTACTGATAATGAATCGGCGATGGTAGTTTGTGGAAGAATAATTGCAGAGGAACTTACAAGAGAACTTAATGATCAGTCTTTTCGACATTATAGGTGCTCTGCACATACCGTATGTTTCCAAAATTAAGCCCCCCTTTTTTGCAAGGATTTTGAGCGAAAAGTTTGGGGGGGTGTTTAATTTTGGAAGTTTTTTTATTAGTATTTCATATATGATTTTTTTTAACAAAACTTGAAAAGTTTGGGGTGGTGCTTAATTTCGGGGGGTGACTAATATTGGAAAAATACGGTATTTTAAATTTGGCCGCGCAGCAAGGAATTAAAATTATTGATGATGAGGTTGTTAAAATTCGCGAGTTAATGAAAAAAATTAAACATTCAACTCTAAGGTGTGATAGATTACGAGAATTGTGTTCAATAGAAAATTTAACATATTACAAATCACAATTGGATGTTGAAACCAGGTGGAATAGCACCTATTACATGATTGTAAAATTCCAAAAAATGTTGCGACCTATTGAGATGTTAGCTGCAACAGATCAAGACATTAAAAAATTTGTACCAGACGCGCAAGGATGGATAAAAATAAATGTAAGTGTTAGCTTTTATTTTTCTATCCATCATTAATAACGATATTAACATTAATTACTAACATACCTAATCCAAAAATAAACTACATTATGACTAATTTACAACATGAATAGGACACTCTTACATTACTTGAACCATTAGAAAAAGCAACAGTATTGCTTTCAGCTTCCTCCTATCCCACCATTTCTGATGTAAGGTTTTTGTTTCTTGGAATCCAACAACATCTAAACGATTATATTGGAAAAGAAGGATTTAGTCAAAGTGAAGTAGCATCATTAATACTTCAAAAAATTGATCAGTACTGGGAAGTAGTGGATTCATCTACCTTAGCGTCTATAGTACTAGATCCACGTACAAAACTTACTTTGTTTTCTACTGGAGAAGAATCAACAAATGCAATTAATGCAGTAAAAAGGCGTTTTTCTGAATATCATACACCAATGTCTCAACCAGCTGTAATTAATCATGATAATGGTGAAGTAGCAAGCACTCGTGATTACTTTCATCAATTAAAGAGAAGGCGATTAAATAATAGTACCTTAAATATTACAAGACCATCATCTGGAATTTATGAGGAGATTGACCAGTATCTTGCTTTGCCATGTGATGATAATGTTGCACCATTGCTATGGTGGCAGGCTCATTTTTGAGAGTTTCCAGCATTAGGAGCAATGGCACGAGACTATTTATCCATTCAAGCTACTAGTGTTGCGTGTGAGCAAGCATTTTCTGTGGCGAGTAATACTATAACTCGCACAAGAAATAGATTGCAACCAGATACGTCTCGTGCATTATTGTGTTCAAAAAGTTGGCTTGAAAAAGGAATAGGAGAGAAAAGAAATTAAGGGTAATGATAACGTTTAATTGTTTATAGTAATATAATCACTGTATATATTTTTGTTCATGTTCAGAAAATTTTTTTCAACCTACAAAATAAAAATGTGGCTTTAATGGGAATTATTACAACGCCATTACTTAAATGGTTAGCATTTTGATTATCGGCAAATTAATAAAATTTTTTTTGTAGCTCGTAATAAATAAGTATTAATTAACCAATCAATTCAATCGAGACTAAGTCCTAACTAAAGTCCTAGTTTCAGTCCTTAAACTGGGTCTGGTCTGTCCATGTGCCAGGACCTGTAAGTCTTGGGACTTTAACCGGACTGTAACGGACTTTCCATTCCCTAGGTAGACTTTGAATTTATTTTTTATTATACGATTACATTTGGTTTTATACTACTCTACTACGTCAATAATGAAAAATAATGTATTTAGCCTAATAATTCTACTTGTTTGAACTGATTCCTTTTGAATCACCACCACCACTATAATTAATAGTGACATTTATTACGTTCGCACTTTGAGAAAAAGAGGGGAGTGTAGGAGTAGTAGGCCTGGAAATGGCAGATCCTTCCACGGATGGCATTACTGGTCTTGACACTGGAGGGGAGGTCTCAAATAAATCTGCAATATCCGATATTTGCTCAGATCTAGATATTGATGAGCGAGAAGATGAGCTCGTTCCACTTTTTCTTCTAACACTCTCGTTATGTTGTTGATCAAAGGATAGTTCTGGTAAATTAGATTGTGTTAATTAGATTGTGTTAATAAATAGACACGAAAAAATATCTTCTACAGAATCATACCTGGCTTTAACCAAAACAACGTTGAAAACTCTTTGTATATTTCCTCCCAACCAAGCTCTTCTTGGTTCCAGTTCCTTCTCTATATCTTTTAGCCGTCTAAAAAATAGCAAGTATATTAACCTTAGATTCCATGTAAAATCCAAGTAGGCCTACTTACATTAAAAGCTTTCGTAAGGCTTGAGAATTTATTTTGGCAGATTTTACTGAGGAAAAAGTTGGTATTCTCTTGTTCGTTAAGCTTATTGGTGATATTATCCCAAAAATATTGTTTCTTCTTATTTGGGGTTGCATGATATTCAGCATTTCTCTGTTTACGTTCGTTGATAAAAAGGTGAAGCTGAGCGTTAGACCACTCAGTAGAAGACATGTTTATATTGGTGAGAGGTTTCTCAAAGAAATGGAAGCTCGTTTTATGGAAAAAATATCGAGTGATGTGTTAGATCATTATGAGGCAAAATAATTGATCAATGTAATGATTTAATCAAATAATAAGGGTGGCTTAGCCATTTTTTAAATCCACATGATATGCCGATCACCATGATTTGAGAAACCATGAAAGTGTTAGGAAAGTGTTGTGAAACTGTCGAGGAACTGGCAGGGATCTAGGGTGATATATATGATATGATTACGTCATGCCACAAACTAATTTAGCCAAGCGCCGTGGATATACATGTAAATATAAGCTGAGAAATGGCTCTATATAATCCCGATATGCCTGTAATCGAATAAAAAAAATGAATTTGGATTTACTAGCATATAGTTTCACAAATAGGCTACAAACTAATTAACCGCTAATCAGTAAATCCGTATAAATTTGAATGGTGATATTATCTAGTATAAGTTGCTAAAGAATTGCCAGAATTCGTTAAAAATACTATAAAACTCTGAAATTGCTATAAAACTCTAATTTACTAATAAATAGTTATACTAGTGTAGTTATGCCCGGTGATATGGTTAAAATCATTATAGATAGGGTTTATAATAAAATTATACCTAAACCTATCTATCTCTGTCCTGGATATGATATGGAACATGTTTTTAACTATCAACCTCAAACTGATAACTATCGATATGAAAAAGTGGTTGAAATAGAAAAACAATATGATTATTTATCTATTATTAGACCTCATGAAACTTCCCAGCAATGGGCTAATCGTGTAAGAGATTCTCTGCAAGAACTAGGGTTCCACACGGATCAGATCAGATCAGATTTTACCAGATTTAAATCTGATCTGACAGATCCAAATCTATCAATTTTAAATCTGGATTCGTAATTCAGATATATATTTGAAATCTGAATCCGATCTGCAGACCTAAATTTAAAATCTGGATCTGATTTGAGTTTGATCTGAATCTGACCCAAATCTGATCTGAATCTGACCAAATTCGGATTTAGATAATAATAAAAAAAATGATTTTACGCTTTTTTAAAATCGTTAACAGTTAATAAAAAAATGATTCTACATTTTTTTTTAAAAATCGTTTTAATGAAAGAATGATTTTTAACGTATTTTTAAAAATTGTTTTAATAAAAAAATGATTTTTAACGGTATTTTTAAAATCGTTTTAATAAAAAACGATTTTTAACAGTTTTTTTTAAAATCGTTTTAATAAAAAAATGATTTTTAACGGGTTTTTTTAAAATCATTTTAATAAAAAAACAATTTTACACTTTTTTAAAATCATTTAATAAAAAAAAAATGATTTTACATTTTTTTTTAAAATCGTTTTAATGAAAGAACAACTTTAACAGTTCTTTTTAAAATTGTTTTAATAAAAAAATGATTTTAGCGGTTTTTTTAGAATCGTTTAATAAAAAAAATGATTTTATGTTTTTTTTCAAAATTGTTTTAATAAAAAACAATTTTATGTTTTTTTAAAATCGTTTAATAAAAAAAATGATTTACATTTTTATTTAAATCGTTTTAATGAAAGAACGATTTTAACGGTTTTTTAAAATCGTTTAATAAAAAAAACTGATTTTACATTTTTTTAAAATCGTTTTAAATAAAAAAAATGATTTACATTTTTTAAAAAAATCGTTTTAGTAAAAAAACGGTTTTTAACATTTTTTTAAAAAAAAATCATTTAATAAAAAACAATTTTAACTTTTAAAAAAAATTGTTTAATAAAAAAACGATTTTTAACGTTTTTTTAAAATCGTTTTAATAAAAAAAAATGATTTTACGCTTTTTAAAATCGTTTACCAAAAAAAATGATTTTACTTTTTTTTTAAAATCGTTTTAATAAAAAAACGATTTTTATCAGTTTTTTTTAAAATCGGTTTAATAAAAAAATGATTTTACGCTCTTTTAAAATTATTTAATAAAAAAAATGATTTTACATTTTTTTTAAAATCGTTTTAATGAAAGAACGACTTTAACGGTTCTTTTTAAAATCATTTTAATAAAAAAATGATTTTAACGGTTTTTTTAGAATCGTTTAATAAAAAAATGATTTTACGTTTTTTTAAAATCGTTTAATAAAAAAACAATTTACATTTTTATTTAAAACATTTTAATGAAAGAACGATTTTAACAGTTTTTTAAAATCGTTTAATAAAAAATAATTTTAACTTTTTTTTAAAAAAATCGTTTAATAAAAAAAAACGATTTTACTTTTTTTTTAAAATTGTTTTAATAAAAAAAACAATTTCAACGTTTCTTTTAAAAATCATTTTAATAAATAAAAAACGATTTTAATAGGTTTTTTCTAAATCGTTTAATAAAACAAAATGATTTAACATTTTTTCTAAATCGTTTAATAAAACAAAATGATTTAACATTTTTTCTAAATCGTTTAATAAAACAAAATGATTTAACATTTTTTCTAAATCGTTTATTTAAAAAACAATTTAACGTTTTTTTCATTAATAAACGGTGTTATTCAAAAAAAATGCCGATTTCAGCATTTTTTTTTCATAAAGTAATGTGAAAGACTGCCGTTTTGGCGTGTTTAATAGGTTGCAGTTCTGTTCCAGCGGGTTTTTTTGAAATTTTATAAATAAAAATGCAGAATCGCCTGTTCTGATGTTTGTTTTTTGCAACTTGGTATGTAAAAAACGCTGGAACCATCTGTTCTGGCGTTTCTTTTGCAACTTCATATATATAAAACGCCAGAATTATCTGTTTCAGCATTTTCTTTTGCAATTTTATAAACAAAAATGCCTGGATTAACAGATCTTATAATCCGATCTGGATCTGGCAGATCTGATCCAGATTCAATTCGACGGATTCAGATTATACAATTTCAAATCTGAATCTGAACTTTGGATTCAAATTTGGAATCTGAATCTGATCTGCAAATTATAATACTATAATCTAATCCAGATCTGACTGGATCAGATCTGGATCGGATCTAATCAGATTGGATTTTTTGCAGAACCCTAATTATTAATAATAATTTTAATAATCATATTTACATAATGAATATTTAAACTGACTTTAATTAAGAGTATAATATATAAATTAATTAATAATTATTTTATAATTTTATATTATATCTAATAAAATATTTATGTATTTTTAACATCCAAAAAAAATTAATAGTCATATTTATTTTGATTAGATAAATATATTTTAAAATAACTTTATTTGTATTATATATTATAAATTAATTATAATAAAAATTTATAAAAGATTATTAAAAAATAAAAAAAAATAAAAATAAAAAAAAAATAAATTCTTAATATATATAAATAATATTTAATTATATATTTCAAGTGTAATTTTAAATTAATCTAACTTTATTGCTCAATCTAGCTTATAACTTTACATTATATAACTTTATAGTTTATTTATAATTTTATTATTTTAATTTTTTGGTTAATTCTTATAATATTCTTATAATCTTGTAAAACACATACTTAGATTTTGTTTTTATTATTTTATTAGAACAAAATAATCCTATTTAATCATTATTTTTATAGTAAGTCTGAATTTAAATTTAATTCAAACCTCAAATTCTACTTGTAGTTTCCCTTATTTTTATTTATACTATTTATTCTTATAAAAATATATGTTTAAATAAAATTAAACTATTTTGCAATTTAATAATACTTTTATTATATAAAATATAATAAATAATTAAATTATATTTAAATTTAATAAATTCAAAAAAATTGTTTTTATTTATTATTTGAATAAATTTATATACATCAGTTAACTTTAACTATAATAAAAAAATATATATATACTTATATAAAAAACAGTAAAAAATAAAAAAAAAAATAAAATTAAAATATAAAATAAGTTGATTTTCAAATAACCAATTAAAAATCAACATTTATAGAAATACAGTAAATAACAAAAGTTTCTTTAAAAAAATTAAATATTTTAATAAATTTAAGATCCAGTCCATCTTCCACCTGATGATGCAGAAGGTGGTCTACTAACTCTATTTGATCTGGTAGTATAAGTTTCAATATGAGACCTTAATTGTAAAGATCCTTGATTTTTTACAAATTTCTTTCTTTTTCTTTCAGCATTATTTTGTTTCTTTGTAATTTTTCTTTTTGAATCATCTTTGTTAGATAATTTGATGGGTTTTTTAATATTATTTTTAGATTTATTATTTCTGGATAATGAAACTGATTTCTTAATATTATCATCTTTGGATTCATCACTACTGGATAATGAGACTGATTTTTTAATATCATCATCTTTCAATTTATCATTGCTAGGTAATGAGATTTGTTTTTTAATATCATCATCATTGGATTTATCATTGCTGGATAATGGCATTGGTTTTTTAATATCATCAATAATTTTATCATTATTGAATGATTTGAATGAATTTTTATCCTGATTCTTTTTAACCATAGAATTTTGTTCCAAGAATTGTATTTTTTCTTTACCATATTTAAATTCTACTGCCAAACTTCTAACCTTGAAATCTTGTTTATTAGGATTGAAATTCAAATCAGAGATGGATGAATTTTTAGATAAAGTAGAAAAACCTAAAAATGATCACAAAAGATTTTATTATGACAAAACAAAAAAAAGATAAAAAAAAAAAAAAAAAATTTTTTTTTTTTTTTTTTTTTTTTACCAGGATTTTTACCGGAATTTTTACTAGGATTTTTACCAGGATTTTTATCAGGATTTTTGCCAGTACTTAAACAATCATCATTTGAACTTTTGATTTGTGAATAAGAGGTCGGTTTAATATTCGTATTAAGACCTAACTTGATTGGTTTAATCTTTTTTTGTTCAAGTTTTGTAGTTTCATTGATGTCGGTTAACTTTGTCGAATAATTTGAAGTTGGAGATTTTGTAAAAATTTCTCGATTATAATCAGAACGATTATTAGAATATTTAGAGTAACGAGATGATGTTTCATGTTGAGTCAATTTATTTGAGTTATTAGTATTTTCAGAAATAAAAGCGGCATCTGCGAGTAGATGTAAAGGATTTTGTGGTTTAGAAGTTAAAGAAATTATTCCAATATCATAAAAAAAATTTGCGTCTGCCATTTTTGGGAAAAAAGCTTATCGATTTGAAAAAAAAAAGGTATTTGATTAATAATTTGAGTCCCCCCCTATTTTACAAACAACCCTAAAAAATAAGGTTTATTTTATAAAACTAAATCAGAATTAACCCCAAAAATCATTTATTGTATCTTAAAAATAGTAACTTAAATAGTTTAAATAAAAAAAAAAAAGGGTCGTACAAAAATCGAATCGGCCAATCAATTGACAATATGTGAAAGTTCAGTTAAGATTTAAATATCAATATTTTTTTTTTAAAAAAAAAAAAAAAAAGAACCTCAGAAATCATTTATATAACTTTTTTTTATGTATCAAATACGAAACAAAACAAAATTTATGCAACATTTCATCTTTATACGTAAATTTTTTTATATTTCGTATAACCTTTCAAAAATTGTTTTAATAAGAATTGTTTCAATGAAACAAGAGAGATATTTTTATCATTTAAATGATTTTGTTCTTAAACACAATAAGTTATAACTTGCATTGTTAATCAAAACTTTTATGTCTTAGCGTCATTTCTTTATGAATGAAATGGCAAAAAATATCATATGAAAATTTTAGACGTAGCATAATCGGGCGCAGTAGAAGTCAAAGGAGAATTCAGGATCGGCGACCTATTTGTTTACAAAGTGCAGGAAATGTTGGTACCTTCTAACACAAAATAACGTATTTGTTTATTTATTAATCAGAGTTTTAAACTTGTAAAATTTTCTCTCATCGTGAATCATTATCTCTATCTTAACAAGATCGATTTGTGACCTTCTCATCTTTTTTTTAATCAATCGATGAGACCTTATCAAGGTAATTTTCTTTAATTTCGTGAATAAATATTTAACAAAATCATGAAAGTTCTCATCATTTTCTTTATGCTATACAAGGGAAAAATGAATGATTAAATAGATATATTTCATCCGGAAGATAAAAATGAACTCATTCTTTTCAGTCATTGTATTGAGTGTGTTTTTAGATTTTATTACTTCACGGTGACGATATCACTGTTGGGCGCAAAGGTTGTAGGGTGTAATTTTTTTTTTTTTTTTAGAAAAAAAAAATTTATATTTGATGATACATTTAAAAAATTAAAAAAGGTTTTGGAATTCTCTTTTCGTAATAATCTTTTAAAATTAGTTAAGTTATCTTCTTGACAGTTTTAGAAAATTTCCTTAATATAGTTAATTTTTTTTTATGTAAAGAAATAATTTTTTAATGTATCATCCCGTCTAATTAAAGAAACGTGTCCTCCAAAATGGATTGTTTCACAAAGTATTGTATGACATATATGGTAAATAAAAAATGAATTCCCTAATTCTTTAAGTTATTATTGTTATTTGGGGTATCCGGACAAGTCCCAAAACATCACCCTGAAAAAAGTGTAACACTGATGATGTGACCCAAATCCCAAGTTAAGAATTTACGCTTGGTCCAACGTAATTTGCGTAATAAATTGCAAATCTTCATGTGTAAATGGGGGCTCAGATCATATGTTAGTTCGTTCATTCCTCATAATTAATAAAATTTGTATGATTTTAAAATCATTATTTATTTTTATTAAATAATAATTAAAAATTGTTTCAAATGATTAATTATTATACACTTGTGATTTTCTTCATTCTTATCCATGTGAGGATAGTGAGAATATTTAGAACTCCGGAAATATTAACGAAATATAAGAAATAAGTAGTAAACCCTTGTTAGAAATCAGGAGGAAAATTATGTATGATTTGATTTGTCCATTATATTTCATTTGTGAAATACGAAAATTGATACGGAGTTTCAAATAATGAATAAAGAATTAACTACGAGAGAGAGATCATGCCGATTAATTAAATCATTTAAAGTCTTTTTTTTTGTTTTTTTTTTTTTGTTCTTTAAAAAAGGAACTATGACTAACTAAATTCTAATATGGTGAAGATTTTGTCCTGAAGAGTTGCGTCTTGAATCTTGATAATTGATAATTGATGATTAACAGGGTACTAACTTGATATTTGGGACATTTACACCAAGATATAGTTGGCTGTGTGCACAATAAATTAGAACTTTATTACTGTAAAATTTATCAGTGTCACCAATTTATGCTGATAAGGTTTATTCGGCACGAAAAATACCACATTTACACTGAAAAGTTTATATGATAAGTAAATGCCGCCAACCGCTGTTATTTGTACAGTAAGAAAATGACACCGATTTATGCTGGTAAGATAAGAAAATGACACCAATTTACACTGGTAAGATTTATACGGCAAGTAAATGCCACTAACCTACGCTGATAAATAAAATTTATGCAGTAATAAAATGCCACTAATTTGTGCTGCTATACATAAGAAAGATGCCAACAATTTATGTTTGTGGGACAGCCAATTTACGTTGGTAAGATTTATACAGCAAGAAAGACGCCAACAATTTACGCTGGTAATTGGCTGTCGTTAAACTGCTGTTACATTTATAATGCGTACTTTATGATTCTTTAGTACCTTGGATAAGCTGGTATTTGTACTATGTCAATGATATGGTGGGAGTTGAAGTTCGGCATTCTCAGTTCAATAGTGTAAAATTATATTTCAAACGATGTAGCGAAAACAGTGTCAAGCATCACATCATGCAAATACTTTCGATTATTCAAAAGACTTACATATATTTAAGAGCTAACATTGGAAAACCTTTACACAAGAAGAATTTAGAATTCCTAGAATCTATATCTGTTATTTCACTTTTCGTAACACCAACAGTAAGGTGATTAGTCCCTGGGCTACGTTTTATCAAAAACACAACATTATTAGATAGCTTTATTAGATAGTGATAACAGATAATTTTAACAGATAATTTTAACAGATGATTTTAACAGATGATTTTAACAGATGATTTTAACAGATGATTTTAACAGATGATTTTAACGGATAATTTTAACAGATAACAAGAATTAATAAAGTTATGCATTAAATTAGTTATTATATTACTACAAAAATAATGAAATTTTTTTTTTTTTAGTTTCAAAGAAAATTATCTGGTGAAATCTTTTTCGAAAGAAAAATAAGAAAATAACGAAATTTACAGTTTCAAAGAAAATTATCCGATTTCGTAGTTTTGGAAAACAAGAAATGCTTTAGTGATTTTTAATTATTCTTTATGTTATCATGTTATAAAAAAGTAATTATTATATACTAAATAACATATTTATTATTATAATTATGATAGTAATTAATTATTACATAATTGTTATTTAGCAATTTTTAATTAAACAATTATTATATGATCAATTTATCTTAATGTTATTTATAGTTAATGAAAAAATTTTATTATGAAAATTTTAAATGAATCAGGTTCACATCAATATTTATTCTAATAACGAAATAAATTATGTAATATTTTTTAAAAAATATTTATTTAAAATCATCCAATAATAATATACCGTAATTGTTGTTTATTATTGGTTTAATGAAAACAAAAAACAAAAAAACAACGATAAAAGAATAATTATTAATGATTATTTAATTAAAACTAAACTTAAAAAAGAATGAAAAAAAAAAAATTTTTTCTTTAATTATTTCTTAAATTTATGGTTCTTAAACTATTTAAGAATTAGTGTAAAGAAATAACGAAAAAAAAAAAAAAAAAAAAAAAAATTAATTTGTTTTTAAAAAAAAATCCCCCTTTTTTCTTATGATCGAGCTAACGCAATGTCATTATTACGAAAATCATTTATTATTTAGATTACATGTTGGATCGACGAAAAAAAAAACACCATTTTTTTTTTTTTTTTTTTTTTGTTACGTAAATCATTTTCAATCAAACACATTATTTTTTTTCCTGCTGCGCCATTTTTCAAATAAATAAATAAAACATTTATGTATATTGTAAATTTTTTTTTTTTCGGTTTTTTGGCACTTACACGGTTAAACACGGGTAAAGGACACAAGAAATGTACACAAGCCAAAATTACTTTTATAGAACAAATTTTGTCATTTTTTTTTGTCTTCCTTGTCATCACTAGATGGGAGTATCAACAATATTATTTATTGTCCTCATTATTATCATATGATTATTCAAAAATCAGGAGGGCGTATTATAACATAATAATAATAATTAAACAATTAAAATCAATCAAATATGTGATATACATAGAAACTTCTAGAGAATTAACTTTTTTAAAAATTGGATTTTTGATTATGAAATACTTCTTATTAAGATTTGTAATAAAAACCCCCTATTCTTCACTTTAGGGAGAAATAATAATTTGTTGAGATCGATGATATTGAATTCATTCAATACATCCAGAGAAAAGGTGACGATAATAACGAAAAAAAAGAATCATTTTCTTTTGAAATTTTTTAAATAAATAAATATAAATATAGATATAATTTTTCTTCTTTGGGTTATTAAATAATATGAATAATATAATAATATAATATCAGATACTGATATGCATAGTACGAAGAAAATAATTAATATACTATATACGTGTTATATATTTGTTTATATACTGTATATTCCTTCTTTTTTTTTTTAAAAAAAAAAAAAGAAAAAAAAAAGAGTAAAAAAAATCCGGGAATAATAAAATAAAAAATATAAAAAAATTCAAAATCTTTACAATATCTTTCCTTTCATGATATAAGAGATTTTAACTACAATATCTAGAGTTATTTATGTGTATTTAAACCAATTCCAAAAATTCCAATATATAATTCTCGAAATATAAAAGAACATTCTTACTTCTCATCTTTGGCCAATCAAAACGTCGAATTATTTCACGTTCTTCCGGAATAACTTTCAACTGGGCAAATCACATGATATTTAGTAACACGAACATCAAAAGTTTTTCCGGATTTTTCTACTACAATAACGGTAATTCGGGTAATTACAGTCTGCAGCATTACAAGGATAAATGATATTGCGAATATTTGAATATTAATAAAATATAAAAATTTTTAAAACCACTAATATTGAATTTTTCTATATCTAGAAATTAGGCTTTTTTGATATAAGATCAATAAAACAATCGGAAGATTATTTCAATTAATTTTGACAATTTTCTCTTAAATATTTATATAGAAATCATACATGTTTTTTTTTATATTATGATCTCGGATTTAATATTTTCTCCATTAGTCTTACAAAGAAATGAGAATATTTCATTATCGCGATCTCCGAGTGACATTAACGAAAATCACTGACGCCCAAAGTGATAATTAAATGATATAAATAAAGAAATTCCCTTTTTTTCTTATCTTCCCTTCATGTATTCTTATATTATAAATTGAAAGTTTTCCTTGTGAATAATTGTTAATACATTATATACTTAATTTCATTTATCTTTTGTTTTTTCCCATCTAAAGTAATGTATTGGTCACGTGAGATTTTTCACGTTTATCCGTAATTTTGAATAATGTTAAGTGTAATTTTAAAAAGATAGATAATCTGAATTAACACTTTCACTTATACTATTATATTTTTATACTCATGTACCACTTTTTTTTTTTCTAATGTTAAAAAGATTAAGTGTAAACTACGATGTTCACATAAAAAAAAAAATTAAAATATTATGGGATACTCACCAAACACTTCGTTTCACACAATCTCTTGTCTTGATAATTGAAACTTTCAATCATAAAATTATTTAGAAAGTAAATTCAATGATTCATCCGTTTTAAAAGAAAATATCGTAAAAAAAACTCCCTTCCTTTCCACTTTTTTCTCTTGCGCGTAAGGGAACGTGTAATTTAGAAGGTAAATTCAATAATTCATTCATTTTAAAAGAAAATATCGCAAAAAAATCCTCTCCCCTCTTCTCTTGCGCGTATAATTTAGAAAAGTAAATTCAATGATTCATCCGTTTTAAAAGAAAATATCGTAAAAAAAACTCCCTCCCTTTCCACGTTCTTCTCTTGCGCGGTAAGGGAACGTGTAACTTAGAAAGTAAATTCAATATTTCATCCATTTTAAAAGAAAATATTGCAAAAAAATCCTCTCCCCTCTTCTCTTGCGCGTATAATTTAGAAAAGTAAATTCAATAATTCATTCATTTTAAAAGAAAATATCGTAAAAAAAAAAATCCCTCCCTTTCCACTTTCTTCTCTTGCACGTAGGGGAACGTGTAATTTAGAAAAGTAAATTTCAATAATTTATCCTTCTTAAAAGAAAATATCGCAAAAAAAAATCCATTGCGTAAAAGTGTAATTTAGAATTTAAATTCAAAAATTCATCTTGAAAGAAGATATTGTAAAAAAAAAATCACCTCTCTTACGTATTCCTTCTCTTGCACGTAAAAAGATCATGTAATCTAAAGAAGTAAATTCAAAAATTCCCTCATCTTAAGAGAAAATATTGAAAAAAATCCTCTCACCTTTCATCTTTCCTACGGAATCAGGATCAGTGTTGACACTGAGCTAATCAATTTGGACCAGTTTTTCTAAGCTTACTATGTTCAGTCACTGGACTAGATGGTCCAGTTCACCAGCACAGTGTTCAATATTGGTCAGAAAAACTTACAAAAAAATATTAAATTATCATACCGATATTTATAGACTGTAATATCCGTAAGAATAAAAAATTAATAAGTTTGAAATTCAAAAAAAAAATGCAATTTTTTTTTTTTTTTGAAAATTAGTAAGTTTTCATATCAAGAATTTTTTTTTGAATTTCAAAAAAAAATCAAAAAAAAAAGGGGGATAATGATTTAAATGTCAATTGAAATAATTGAAATTATACTGGTGATTCATTAACAATTATGAAAAAAATACCAAGAAAGTTAAATCCCGAATTTAAAAATTTGTACCCGTAAATTAACTATAACATAAATAATACATGTTATGGTTTAAACCCTGAGAGACAATAGTTAATTATTTTCGTATTGAGACAAAAAAATTCCTTACAGGAACAGGAAAATAATAACAAAATACAATGTAATTTTTAATGAAGGTTTGTTCCTTTTTTTCAAAACAAAATAACAAAAAAGGTCATTTATGGTCATATTTCTTTTTGAACAAAGTATTATTGTGAAATGTACTTTTTGAAAAAATACGAGACATTTCGGGAAATCAATCATCATCAATCACCATCCGTTCAAAAACAAGAGAACAATCAAAATTTATACCTTTTGTGAAAAAATAATAACGTACTTTCTCATTGGAGGTGCACCTGATTAAAAAAAAGCATGCATATTACTTTTAAAGTAAATTCCGATATTTTAAGGATTCAAAAAATTTCGTAACAGGAATTACGTAATCAAGTAGTTCCCCTTTTTTTTACTTACTAAATTTGCTAACAATTACGGGTAATTTTAATTACAGTTTACGTTATGTTACGTCATAAATAAAAATGATTTGACAATCAAATCTAATAAGAATTTATCTTATCTTTCACGTTCGATAAATTAAAATCTTTATTTGGAAAACAATCATTAAAGTTATCAAATATATTACTTTAATTCATATTTCATAATGCCATCCCTTGCCAAAATGTCAAGCGAAATGTCAAAATGAATTGTTCATTTTTGCAACAATATGTATATATGAAAGGTGGGGTAAACGGGTTGCCAATTAACCAATTTTAATCATCGGAAATTATTGCCAAAGTTAACGATGATATAATTTATTTACAAAAATTTGTTCATTGTTTACGAATATTTTTTGATGAATTTTGATAAAAAAAATGTACGGGGAACTCATCATTAATCAATCATAAAGGTTTCGGTCTAGTTCATATGATTATCAAAGAATATGTGTACACCCCATATTATTTAGAACATCAATGAACTTTAAATTATAACCAATCAAAGTTGTAACACATATTGCATAATAATTTGCGGCAAATATCTTAATATATTTAATGTTATGTAAATTACAATTATATTGAATTGATTGTCTTTTTTTTTTCTTTTTTTCTTTTTTTCTTTTTTTTTTTCAGTCGAGATCCTTTAGGAAAATGTAAGTGAATTAAAAATTCGACGATCATGGTCGATAAAATTCTCAGCTGATTGATATTCGACGATCGTATCGACCCGATCTATGGATCTTTTCTTTAACTAGACCGATAAACAATCGATAAAAATGGATTGTAATTGGTTGATAACTTGTAATTGGTTGATATGACGTAGAAAATTTCCCAATAATTGCAAAATATTCCATATTTGTCATTTTCTTGTTTGTCACAAATCATAATAACAATTATTATTAATTATTTTCAAACAAAGAAAATATTTTTTATTGTATATAATTGTTAATTCGGCTTTTTTTGAACAAATGTCCATTCATAATTTACGAAATTCAAAAGATCATTAATGATAAACGTTTTTTTTTTTTTTTAAAAAAAAAATATATATATATATATATTATACTGTACATATAAAAAATGTATTTACATGTAAAAAAAAAATATATGAAGAAAAAAAAAAGAAAATTCATAAGAATTTCTTAAATAAGAAGTTGATAATTATAAAGAGGGTATAAAAATTGTGTGGTCTTTTTTGTATTGTTTTTTTTAAAAAAAAAAAAAAGTTGAGCCGAATTATATACGTAATATGCATACAATATACATATATATATATTTATTTATTTATATATTTATATTTATATTTATCTATTTATATTTATATGTTGTATATGCTTAATATATTATTTTTATTTATTTATTTTATCTTTTTTTTTTTTTTTTTTTTTTTTTTATTTATTATTATTATTATTATTATTTTATTTAGAATTCAATATTTATTTGTTTCACAATAAATATTGCGAATTTTTTTTTTTTTATGATCAAAAATTTATTAAAATAAATTATTTGTTTAGTTCTAGAAGTCACAACACATGTATATTAATCATTGTAATTTAATTATTACCCGTGAATATCACTACATCACATTTAATACCCTTAATATGAAACATGAATTTCCGTGTATATAAACAAAAATAAAATAAAATAAAAGGAATAAAGAAAAAGAAAAAAAACCTAATCTTAAACCATCTTTTGAGAATTGTAGTTATTGTAGTACATTAAAAAATATTAATATGAGGTGATTTTTTTTATAGCCTTTTTTTTTTCAAAAAAAAAAAAAAAAAAAAAAAATGAATTATGATGTTCCATATGATTCCATATATTTATTCCCTGTATTATAAAAAAGATGATCTTTTACTAGTAATTATTCATTCATTGAAGTTTTTAATCATTAAAACGTGTATAAGTTACATTCATGATCAAAAAAAAAAAAAAAAAAATACATATATATATATATAATAACAATAATAATAATAATACTAATAATATAATTTTATTGTATTATAAAAAAAAAAATTTTTTAATATCCTTCCATTTTAAGTATTATCGGAGTTTGAAGACCTTTTTTTATATGCTTAAAATACTCACAAAGAAATATAAAAGCAGTTCCAGATTGATAAGATTTTTTTTTTTTTCTTTAAACAATAACATATATCAAATTGGTCCAAGCTTTTTTTCATAAACTGATTGGTCGCGTGTTTTCCCTTTTTTAATAATACTTGTTTTTTTTAAAAAAAAAAAAAAAAAAAAATTATATATATATATGCATATCTGTTTTACTAATTTTATTTTCACATCAAAAAAAAAAAAAAAAATTTTTTATCGTCAAATAATTTTTTTCATTATTTTTTCGCTCTTTATACCTTTTACCTTTGTGAATTCTATGAATTCATATATGCATTCCCCACCTCAATCTCCTTCAACACCAACGTACTCCGCAATAGAAGAAGTTCTAGCGGAATTAGACCCATCGACCTATTCCAAAATATTACGCCAAATTTCGTTACCTATCGAAAGTTTGATATGTCCTAAAAAAAGGTCTCGTAAAGGAAATATACCAAGACCGCAGAATTCATTCGTAATTTATCGTCGTGATTTCATGGCCAAAGTAAAATCTAAGTATGGCCATGAACTTTCTTCTAATCTACCATTTGTATCTACAAAAGCGGCAAAATGGTGGAGTTCTGAGAATTCGGAGGTAAAGAATACTTATCAAATAATTGCCGATTTGGCAAGAAAAGTTCATATTCGTATATATCCTGATTATGTGTTCAAACCGAAAAAACGCGCAAACAAATACCCTATCAAAGATCTTTTCTTTGAAAATATTCCATCTCAGCTACAAGTGAACCAAAGTACGCCACCTTCAAATAGTAATAATAATGAAAATTACTCACAACCGTTACCGTCGATCAATCATCTATTATCGATTGCTGATGATAATAATTACGATAGAAGAATGTGTCGTTCATTTCGTGGACCGTATTAAAAGGTTACGGTCAATATAAAATACGATAAGAAAACTTAACTCGTTTATTTTATAGCACAATAAGTTTTTATTTTGGCAATTTTAAGATTTGTTTTTTTAAAAAAAAAAGTTATTATTCCTCATTTGTTTAAAGTAAAAAAAATTTCTTTTTAGTTTATATCATTCGTCATTCTATGTAAATTATGTAAAATGGATTTTTTTTATTTTTTTTTTTTTTTTATCGCTCGTTCTTTCGATAATTATGTTAGCGAATTCGATCGAAAAATTATTTTTCACTTTCGTTTATTTTTCCGTTACAATTAGATTTATTACGTTGAATATGTTAAATATATATCGTATTTAGAAATATACATTTTTTTTTTTTATTTTATTTGTTTCAACTTTTTTGTTTTTTATTACTTTTATTACTAAAAATCAAAGTTATATAAAAGGAAATGGAATTTTTTTTACAATAACAATATTTTCCAAAGTGAATAAATAATATAAAAATATTTAATTGTGCATTAACTTTTTTGTCTTTTCAGTTTGAATAATTTTTTTCCAACTTAATAATTAATAACGCGAATTATTATTACATTATTAATTATATTAAGCGCGAAGATATTAGCATAGATATATAATTCTTTCACTCCCTTTAATTTCCTTTCATATTAACACAGATACTAACTAGCACGGATATGGCACACAGTCTGCACAGATACTAACTTGCACGGATATTAACAAGCGCACGAATACAGCACGTACGATACAACATGGATATTAACGCAGTAATTTTAAATTTGTTACACGATTTATTTATTATTTCGGCCGAAATGTTTCTTTTTAAAAAAAGAATAGTATATATTTATATACAATACGGGAAAAAAAGAGAGAAAAAAAAAAAAAAAAATTTAGTGAATTTATTTAATGAACCCTCTTTTTTTTTTGTGACTTCTCATTCCCTCTCACCCTTTAACCCACGTCCCTTTTTTTTTCTTTCACTTTGGGTACCAACTACCTAATTTCGATCTTGTATAACCTTGTGTATATCAAAAAAGATAAAACAAATAAATAAATAAATAAACAATTAATAACAATTAATATTAAAAAAAGTTTTTTTTTTTTTATTTTTTATTTATTTTATTTTAAAAGAATCTTCCAAATTATTTTATTCATATTTACATTTTTATAATACTCTATCAAATAAAAATTTTATTGGTGCAAAGGTGCAAATGATCATGATAGTCAACTTATTAACGTCATTTGTAGAAATCAGGGTGCTAAAAAGATCGTCGTGTAACTTGGATGATATGTTTTTTTGAACCAAAAATCGATAAAATAATAAATAAAGAATGATGATGAAAGAATAATAATAATAAAATAATAAAATGATGAACTTTACGGCTAATGAAGGAGATGATAAATCGTTGTACTGTATCAAAATTTAATCAGTTTACACATGAAACTCAATATCGAACACACTATATTTTGTACCCCCTTTTTTATACTTAAAGCCAGCTAAAAGATCGGCATAATGCGGGTCAGGATGTTATAATTTCGAGATTATTTAAAAGTTGCGATAAATTCTGATTGTAAGTTTTTTTAATAATGAATAAGAAAAATCATAATAAATTTATTAAATTTTATATTAAAAAAAAAAAATTCCGAATTCCAAAATTAAAAATTCCTTTCGTTAGATAATTAAAAGAGTATTATAAAAATATATAATAAAGAAATAAGAAACATTTTTAGAAATCGCTTGTTTCAGAAAAAAGATAAACGTTTTATTTATTTACTATTTATGACCGATTTTCGTTTCAATCAACAGAAACTTGTGGGAATATATATTTTTTTTTTTTTTTTTGAAATCTAAATTATCATGTTAGACAAGGTTTCCGAGATTAGTTGTGTTTTTTTTTTGATAAAGACCTTCCATATACGTACTCTACGTATATATGTGATAATTAGTATATGTATAAATAGTTAATAGTAATAGTAGAAAGTAGTTAGAATAAAATAAAATTATCTATTAATCAGTATTGATTTGGAATAAAATAAAATCAGGGTTATACCTGTTCGTACTATCAGTAAATAATATATTAGGAAAAAAATATTAACCGCGTATTACATGTATTGTTTGTTCATATTCGCATAAATTAAATTCGCGAGACTTGGCAAATGTTATACGAATTAAACGTTATCTATGGGTCCGAATAATTGGGTATATCACTTGTATGCATATTATATTATATTTGTATGCATATTATACTTTAAAGTTTAGGTTATACAACCCAGAAAACTTGTCATTTGTCAATTAATTCGTAACAATAATTCGGATATATGTACGTATTTCTTTCCAATCAATTTATTATATTTACTTTCCTTGTTACTTTTTTCCTTTCCTTTTTTTTACTTTTCTTTGAATCGTCTTTAACGACGTTATTCATCCGTTTACACATGTAATCCTTATATATGCCTACATTCTTTCTCATATTAGAATGGTGAATTACCGGAAATAAAAAGAAATGTAACGACATGTTCTTTCAGTGATCTGGATTCATCTCCGAGAACATTCCCTAATGTGTTTGAGATAAAAGTGATAATGAAGACAGGTGATAATAGAGGGTGATAATTGATAAGTGATAACTGATAATGAAGGAAAGAGAGTAAGAACCGAAAGAAGAAATACCCAAAAAAGGCTCGTATACTAGTATTAAATTTATATTCACAATACTTGGATTTCGTATTGTGATTTGTGTGATTTTATTATTACTTATTTTAGGTTTTTTTTTTTTTTTTGCGACTTTTGTTACTTTACAATTTTTTATTACTAAATAATAAAAATATTTACATAAAAGTTGAATTATATTTTTATAAATAAATGGTTAATATCGACATAATAATAAATTCGGTGTTAAATAAAAATGTAAATATTTTCTATATAATAAAGACAAAGGTTTCTTTGTTTATTTTTCTTTGTAAAAATATATTAAAGATACCGTTTACTAAATTTAATTTTATTTTAAACAAAGGATGATATACATATATATATTTCACAAAGGAATCTTATCAATAGAAATTTCGTTTCATTTAAGTAGATTTAGTTCATTGATAACAAAAAATTCCCATTGTACCCAAATTTTGATTTTGTACAAATAATAATCATCAATTTGTTTACTTTGTTTTTTACACATCAAAATTTGTTATTTATATATTATTTATTAAATGAAAATCGTTTTAAAAAAAAAAAAAAAAAAAAAAAATCGAAATAATCACTTAAAACTATTATATCCAAATTAATACGTTATTCAAATTATTATATCCAAATTACAAAATTGTAAATTGTATCTATTATATCCGAATTTTACACTACAGTTATTATATCCAAATTATACGTTTCAAACTTATTATATCCAAATTTCAAATTGTACCGAATTGTTACTTTATTTTCATCCTTTATTATTATATCCGAATTATTCAATATTCGGTTATTTAATGTTACCTTCAATCAATCTCATGGAAATTGATTTCAGGAATTTCTGTTATTACTTCTATGACATTCTATATTTTCCCGATGAATAGGAAAGAAGATTAACTAGTTTCACTAAATGTTACATTCATTATTTTATATATAATAAATATAATATAATACCCGTATAACCGTATAATAGCCGATATGTAACCCTTCCCCCTGAAATAAAAGATAAAAAGAAATAAGCGAAAATGAATCATTCTGAGATCGAAACATTTTTAAATCGGATTTACAATCCTTAAAAATCCCTGTAAATCTTAAATTAAATATAATATAATAAATATAAATAATAATAATAAAAATATTAAAAAAAAAAAAGTTATATATAACGAATGTTTACCCATAAAATGAACCATTCATAATCGTACCTTAATTAAAAAAAAAAAAAAAAAAAAAAAAAAAAAAAAATCTCTTTTTTGGTTATTAAGTACCGGATTTCCCGGATCTTATTATTGTTGTAAATTCCTGAAAAATTTTTTTCCCTTCCGTGAATTTACTATACTTTACATTTACGGAAAAGAAAAACTTATTCTATCACAAATCACTCACTTAGATGTCACCCAAAAAAAATGGCCATTCACGATTGAAAAAATAAATACTTTACTCGTATTGGATTCAAAATCCAAACCTGAGTTTCACAGATCCTATTATTTATTGTACGTCCTGAAAAATTTTTATCCATCCGTAAATCTTACATTTACGGAAAATGAAAAACATGGATCAACCAACTTATTTACAAAGTATATCGATGTTACCCAAAAAAAAAAAAAAAAAATAAAATAAAATAAAATAAATAATAATAAATAAATAAAAAATGCCCATTCATGATAGAAAAATTTTAATTAAAAATATTGAATTTCACGAATCCCCATTAATTTATTGTAATATCCCTGAAAAAAAAAAAAAAAAATCTTTATCCATCTTTCAATCTTCCACATTTTACATTTACGGAAAAGAAAAAACTTGGATCATCTAAGCACACATAGTTAGTAAGACATGATGTACCAAATAAAATAAATTGTTCATTCATTAAACTTACTTTTCTCATAATTGGATTCAAATCTAAAACTGTGTTTCACGGTCCCCATTTTTTTTTTTTTTATTAAAGTCCCTGAAAATTTTTATCCATTCAAGAATTTGCCACATTTACATTTACGGGAAAAACATGGACGGGAAAATCCGGATCTACTTTTTCACAGAAAACGCGTAACAAATAAATAAAATGACCATTCAATGATTGTAAGAATAATTAAAAATTATTTTATTGATTCAAAATTCAAAACTGATCTTATTATTACAAGTCCCTGAAATTTTTCACAAAATCAATTGAGATTATATGCTACATTTACATTTATGAGAAAAAACATAAATAAAAACATGGATCAACTTTTTCACAGAATACAATGAAACACGTATTAAATAATTGTTACAAAACATGTAACATGATGTTTACCAAAAATAAAATAAAGAACAACATTGAATCGAAATATTATTTCAAGTTTAAAATCGAATATCACAAATCATATTGCAAAAGACAATCCAGCGTTAAACAATTTTGAACTACAAAGTAGATTTAACCTGTTTCACAAGTTTGAGCATTTTGCTTGATCCCTTAAAAACAATTTTGCGGGCAATTGTGCCGATCTGCACTGTTAACATTCAATTTCCATGGAATTTCTGCAAAAATCCTGAATTTAGAACAAATAGTTACGGTTCAAGGTATCTCTCTTTTTAAAATACGTACAAGTGGTTAGGAATTTAAGATAAAAATGACAAAGAGAGTTGACTGCGGGAGAGAAAACAGAAAAAGAATGTTTGAACAATTTTATATAGAACAGAGGGAAAAATGACTCATTTCGGTTCTACAGGGAAGATAAACAAAGTATCAACCGACCATAATTATCATGATTTGGGATGCATAGAGTCTTCTTTGGACCTACGCCCATCACAATGACATTACAGGAACAAATTGATTATATAATGGAAAGTCTGGAACGATTGGTGAAGAGTTTAATGATAATACAACCAAAGTTAAAGCTGCTCTCATCAGCAGATAATGTGACACCTTCGCCATATCAAATGTTATCAAAACAGAAAGGAAAAGTGATACGGTTCATGTTTGTGCGTCAATCCGTTACCTGAGACCAAACTTCCAGACATTACAATAGACATCAGATCCGTTTCTTAAGACCAGTAAACAGTCGGAACAGTGAAGACAACTTCGGGATATTACAGTGGCCATCAGATATGATGAATTGATCGGTTTCCTTCGAGGTGATGCTTGGGAATCTTCAGGCCCGACCAAACCATCTTCTTGTACTCGAACCCTCATCTTACCCAGGAAGAATCACCAATCATTGACGGTCAAAGAATCATGTGTCAAGTGCGAATATGTAATAGACATATGGAACTCCATTGTGTTGCGATAGTTAGATAGTATACACATGATATTAGTTGATACATTTGAAGATATTGAACATAGATTTCGTATTGCATCCTATATTGGCTTTAAAAAATTCTCAATAGCGACCCAAAAGAGCTAACTTACTATATAATTTGTGTTGCTGATTTGGAGAGATCGATTTCAGTATGACTTTTTTAGATTGTTATGGCCGGGTTTTCAGTGGGATGATGAAAATCTTTACCTTAATTTTTGTATAGATATATACCCCAAAGCGAAAATGGAAATAAAGGAAACAATTATAAAAAAAAGCTTAAAGAAGTAAAGAATCATTAAAATAATTACAATATCGATGAATTAGTTTAGTTTATATATAGCTTTAATTATACTCTGTAAAACGCTCATATATACTTTTTTCTGTATTTTTTTTGTTCTCCTCTCTTTATTGATGTCATTTTTGTGGTGTTTCTAGATAACGTTATTAATGCTGTTAATCCTTCTGCTTATGCATCTAAAAATATCTCAATATGAAACAATAACGTTTGCACAATTTCAGACTAGATTGACCTACTGTAGAATTGAATACCACTCCTTTCTTAAACGGATTAGAGCTTGATGCTTTCCTTTGAAAGTATGGTTGTAAAGCAAGATTAATAAGTCGTTCAATATTTAAATTCCTAAATTCTCATTGGAAAGCAATTCTGACAGAATCTAATGAAGTTACTCATCGATCTAGCAATATTTATGCTGGTACTGTTACTATAAGGCATACAAGAAATCAAATCAGGGATATTAAAACATTAATGATTAATTATTAGTAAGGACATTAGTGTGTATTACACATTATTTATAGGCTGAAAAAAAATTTTAAATTTTTCGGGAAAGTGGTTTAGTTAAAACCAAGCAAAATTCTATTTATTCAAGAGATCATAGATTATGGAAAGTATATTTGGAAAGTTACCCCTGCGACCAAAATTTCTGAAACGGCTCTGTTCCAAAAAAATCTTGCCTGAGGTAAATGCACAAGCTATACTGTACAAGCTGAGTTAAGCATTCCAGCTGCGCTTATTCCATTAACTCATGCCTCCAATTCATGCCTCCAATTCTTCATATAATTCCAAGGGAATCGGCCCAAACAAAACTGAGGCGAGTACAACATCTATTTATATCTCAGGGGAAATCAAAATCCAGACCTCCGACTTCTATCTCACCCAAGAGAAGCGTAAATATATCATTAGGTCAGTGCTAGAGCAGTTTCCATATCTATCTTTAAGGATAGTGATGAATGTATAAAAGTATAGAGGACGAAAATTTCATTATGTGGAATCGATCATCTGAAATGCGCAGAAAAGGGATTTACTTCGCTAAAATATTATCAGTTATGCATTCTAAGTATGTTATTTCTATTATGATTTAATTACATCACTATATCATGTAATTATAAATAATTGCAGTTGTTTATTTTTAAAGGATCAAACTTGGCCAAGAGTGCGCCATGCACTTTTTACTTAAAGTTCTAAAGGCATCAAAAATATAGGCCTTTTTCATATATAAGGGATTTTTTGCAGATGATCCTTCTAGGACCAAGTCAAACAAAATGGAAATTGAGCGATTAGAATCCATGATTTTCAGATTCTCAGATAAACGGTAAATTTTTATCATCCCTATTGTTAACTTTATGAATCAAATTACTCATTAATCATAGGAATATCTCATGTTCAATGTGCAATTCATCATTATCATCGGATAGATATAGATATTGTGAAGAAAATTTACATTGATCTGATTCCCATAAAACCATAATTTATTTGAATTTGTTCAGACTCAAGAGAGAGAGTTATTTATAATTATTATAATTTTTAAACGCGCTTCTCATAATTATATATATAAATTATAATGAATTCACTTTAATAATCAGGTTATGTATTCAAGTATTAAAAACATTATTTTTTTTTTTGATCTAATTTTTTTACGCAAAATTAATAGTTTAAGCATTAATAAGCTAACTTCAACAAAATTACTCTCAATAAATTTACTCACATTATCTTATCTAATTAGAAAAATCATGCTATTTTTAGTTCTTTTTTTTCTTGCTAGTCCAATGACATTTCCCAAAAAATTTTCTGTACTACCAAGATGAAAAAAATTTCAATTACCAATGACATAACTACATGTCTTAATACTTTTAAAGAAGCCTGCTGAAATAGCATTGGCTTAATTAATGCTTTTGTAAAGCTCTTTAAATCAGATTCAATATTATACATTTATTTAAAGAATTCATCAACTAAATCTGATTAATAAAGTATGTTAAACCAACCTGAAGTATTAAACTAATCACTTTTAAAGTTTTTCTAGTAAGTAAAGTAAGAACTATGAAATAGTAGTTTATTAAAATCCATTTTTCATAATGTATTTCTTTTGCAAATTCAGGTTAAATCTCTTTTAAAGGTATTATTAGTCTAACTATTTGAACCCAATACAAGGAAATTAAAATTAATAAGAAATGTACAGATGATGGCTATAATTATTCAGCCATTTTTCAAAGTGAGAAATTTTATACATATAGTATAGTAAAATAAAATTTTAAGCTTATAAGCATTCTTAATATATCTTTATTTAATAATTTAAATAAAAATTTAATAATAAATTCTATTTCAATTTTAGCAATAATATCTTTAATTTTATCAATAACTAATAATATTCAAAAATATTTTTTAGTGTACTTTTAATGTATTTTTTTTTCAAGATATGCAATATAATAATACATAAGTTTATCTATTATAGTATAATTTTGCATAAGAATATAAATACTGTTATTTATATAAGTTTGTAAATTTTGTAAAGTTTAATATTTTAAAACCATATATTAAGAATATTTCAGTATCTAGTGATCAAAATTTAATGTAATTTATATTATTAGATTTGTCTTATTGAAAGGATTTGAATGATAGTAATTACATTATTATAGGGTTAATATTTGATGTGTAATTATAACTTTTCTGAAAATTTTTTTTTTTAATTATAAAGCATTAAATTTTAGTTTATTAGATTTGTTTTATTTAGATGATTCAGATGATAGTAATATATCATAATAAATTAATATTGACTGAACTGTAATATTTTAAAGCTATCTAAGAGTTTTTAAAAATTTTATTATACAAATTTAAAAATTTATATAGTAACTGATTTTAATATTTAATAAATATAAAATATACTAAGAATTCTTTATTATGATAATAATAAAATCACATCATTTTTATATTACAATAATATATAATATAATTATACTTTAATATAATAAAGTGGATTCTTTGCTAGGAAAATGATCTTCTGAGAACTTTTTACCAAAAATTAAGATTTTCATAGTTCTTTATTTTTCAAAACTAATAGATTAAAATGAGCTTAACAATAAAATTTAGTTAAAAAATTTTTCAGAAAGTCATTTTCTTAGCAAAAAACCCAAGTAAGTATTTAAACTAATTAGACTTTTATTATAAAAAATTTGTTAATATTATAATGAATTATTTAGTATAATATTATATACTTATTATATACATTCTTACAATCACATTATAAAATCATTAAGTTTATTTATAGTCTATTTGTCTATTTAATAATTTTACTTTTTTTTTTTTACTTTACAATACTTTTTCTTTTCAAACTTCAGCATGAAAGTTCCGTGATTATTATTGACATACTGTATTATTGTATATTATTAATTATCATTAAATTTTATGATTTTGTATTTTATAAATTTAAATATCTTCTTCAGTTGTTTATACCAAACCTACGAAAGAGCAAAAAGAATATTATAAACAAAAATCTGTTGTTGAAAATACCCATTTATGCAATGTTCATTTATTATATATATCTCTAATAAAACTATTCAATAAATGTAAAAAAATATATAGTGTGATCCTATAAGGATATATAATAAAATAAATTATTTGGTATAGTATAACAAACTATCTGGTATAAAGACATAATCATATATATAATTTGCTAATTTAATCTATTAAATAATTTGAATATTTGATTTAAAAAAAAAAATTATTTATTTTTTTTATAATATTGCCAAATAAAAGCATATTTTTTATTATTTTTTTTTTAATTAATTAAATTATTTATTTATTTTTTTTTTTTTTTTTAATATTTATAATATTTATTAAAAAAAAAAAATATAATTAAACTTTTAAAATTAAAGTAAGAAAAATTGAAGAAAATGTTTTTTATTATTTTTTTTAATTAATTAAGTTATTTATTTATTTTTTTCTTTTTTTGTAATATTATCAAACAAAAAGTATGATTAGACTTTTAGAATTAAAGTAAAAAAGTGTTAAAAAAAATATTTTTATTATTTTTTTTAATTAATTAAATTATTTATTTATTTTTTTTTTTATAGTATTACTAGATGAAAAATATAATCAGATTTTAAAAATTAAAGTACAGTTAGACCTCTATATAATCACCAAGTTGGTTACATCCTTAACTGGTAATTGTATAGAGGTGTGATTGTATATATAGTATACAATTTTTTTTACCAGAAATCAGAAATAAAAATTATTAAAATTATTTTAACTTTGTCCTTAATTATAAATTATAAAATTATAAATCACATGATGAATTGTATATTTTTGGGCAATAATTGTTTTATAAAAACAATTTTGAAAATTTCTTATAATCTATATTCTAAAAAAGGAAATTTATTTATAATTCTGGCTAATATTTTGATTTAACTGAAATTATAGTAACTATAAAGAGGTTTAATTATTAGTAAAAATAATATGTATATTGCGAATCATGTAGTGATAGTGATTATAACTGAATTGTGATTATAAAGAGGTAAATTAACTAAATAAAAGTCAGTTTCATAAAATTGGGTTCTTATGTAGAGGTGTGATTATATAAGGTGTGATTATATAGAGATCTGACTGTAAAAGAGTCTAGAAAAATGTTTATTGTTATTTTTTTTTTTTAATATTTATTTTTTTTTATAATATTATTTTGATGATTTATTAATGATTTTATAATATTATAATTTAATTTAATTTATTTTAGTAATATATTTTATATAGGTTTATATTTTATTTAGAATTTTTGGATTTTAATTTAGAGTTAGAAATTTTAGATTTTATTTGCATATTTATAGATTACACTTAACTGAGCTGAAAAGATTATATAATTTATATGTAATATTTTTAGTTAAATATTTTACAATAAATGTAACATGATTTTTGAATTAAAAAAAAAAAAAAAATTTTTATAATATTATCAGATGAAAGATATGGCTGAACTTTTGAAATAAGATAAAAAAAATTAAGAAAAGTGTTTTTTTGTTATTTTTCTAATTAATTAAGTTATTTATTTATTTATTTTTTTGTAATATTATTAAATAAAAAATATGATTAAACTTTTAGAATTAAGATAAAAAAGATTGAAAAATATATTTTTATTATTTTTTTTAATTAATTAAGTTATTTATTTTTTTTTTTTTGTAATATTGTTAAATAAAAAATACAATTAGACTTTTGAAATTAAAAAGAATTCCAAATATCTAATATAGAAGTTATAAAGATTTGTATAAAATTATAAATATTTTGCTATTTTTAGAATTGATTAAATTTATTAAAATCAAATGTTACATGCAAATTATATGTTGATTTGCTAAAATTCAACTTATAATTTTTATTATTAACTAATAATTATTTATATAGTCCCTTCTGAATATAATGAATCTAATGTTCCAGCAATTTTTGTTCAATATAGAATGGGTTTGTTATATAATACTTATACTATATATCAAATAGTTTGTTATATAAATTTTAATTAATAAAATAATAAACATGTGATTTATATAAATATATTGTATGAATATAATGAACCTTCTGCTTCAAAAGATTTAGTATATATCTAATATATTGAATCAATTCTGTCCTAAATAATTCTAATCAAATTTATAATGCCAATCAAAATTATAATTTTGTATAATGTAAAGTTTCATGAACAAATCACTATTTGTTTATTAATTACTGATAACCTTGATCAGTACTATAAAATTGGTTTGAATTAGTTTATAATCACATGACTTGTTCAGTATAACAAATATATGGCTAATATATTAGGACTGATTTATAGATGCCATCCAAATTATTTTAAATAAATCCCAAATTAATTTGTATATTTTGACAGCTATAATTTCCAAATTTTAAATATTCAAATTGCAAAATTTATATATATAATTTATAAATTAATTTGGATTTATACATTTGGGCTGCTATAATTCCAAATTATTTTGGATTTGAGTGGCATCTATAAGCTGATTAAATCAAGTTTGGATGTAATATATAGGAATTTATTATAAAAATTTGTTATATTCAGTGTAAATAATTATAAAAAATTAGTTCTGTAAACTTGAATTTAGTATATCAAGTGTTTGATATATACAGGTTTATTATATCCAAATATCTGATTTTATTAGTTTATTTTTGTAATGTTACTAGACAAAAAGTACAATTAGATTTTTAGAATTAAAGTAAAAAAGGGTTGGAAAAGTGTTTGATTATTTTTTTTTAATTAATTAAGTTATTAACTTTTTTTTATTTTTTATAATGTTGCTGAACAAAAAGCAAAATCAGACTTTTAGAATTAAGGTAAGAAAAGGTGGGTAAGATATCTTTTATTGTTCTTTTTTTAACTAATTAATTAATTATTTTTTTATTTTTTTTTTATAGTATTGCTAGACAAAAAGCATGACAGACTTTTGGAATTAAGGTAAAAGAGGGTAAAAGAAATATTTTTTAATGTTTTTTAACTAATTAATTATTTATTTTTTTTGTTCTTTTTTGTAATATTATCAAATGAAAAGCATGACCAGACTATAGATGCCACCCAAATCCAAAATAATTTGGGATTATAGCAGCCCAAATAGGACTCTGAACTATATATAAATAGGTCAGGGGTTGAGTTTGCTTATTGATTATATAAAATTTTAAAAAGTTGCTTATTTCAGGGATATTTTTAAAAATTTCCTATTCTACATACCCCTGTATTTAAAAAAATCTACTAATTGGATTTTAATAATAAAATTTATATCATTGGATTTGTCTTAATGAGACGAATCTAATTATATAAATTTTATTTTGATAGCATTAATATTGACCAAGATATCCTAAATTGAAAATTTTACTATATATTATATCTAACCTAAATGAGAGATGTTTGAGGTCCTGCCCAAATGTACAAATCCAAATTAATTTACAAATTACATATATAAATTTTGCAATTTGTACATTTGGGATTGGGAATTATGGCTGTCAAAATGTAAAAATTAATTTGGAATTTACTTAAAATAATTTGGATGGCATTTATAGACTAGACTTTTAAAATTAAGGTAAGGGAAAGTGGATAAGGTATTTTTTATTGTTCTTTTTTTAACTAATTAATTAATTATTTTTTTTGTTCTTTTTTGTAGTATTGCCAAATAAAAAACATGACTAGACTTTTGGAATTAAGGTAAGAAAGGGCAAAAAAAGTGTTTTTCAGTATTTTTTTTAACTAATTAATTAATTATTTTTTTTATTTTTTTTTTTGTAGTATTACTAGACAAAAAATATAATTAGATTTTTGGAATTAAGGTAAAGGAAGGTAGGTGAAATGTCTTTCATTGTTCTTTTTTTAACTAATTAAATTATTGATTTTTTTTTATTTTTTGTAATATTGCTAGATGAAAAATATGGCTGGATTTTTGAAATTAAAGTAAGAGAGAATAGAATGATATTTTTTATTGTTCTTTTTTTAACTAATTAAGTTATTAATTTTTTTTTCTTTTTTGTAGTATTACTGGATGAAAAATATAACTAAACGTTTGGAATTAGGGTATTAAAACTGAAAAAGAATAATAAAAACAAATAAATTTGGTATAAAATACCAAAAAAAAATGAAAAAATAAATAAAATAAAATAAATTTTGGTAAATATCAAGTAATTTATATTTACTGAAATTAGTATTTTTTAAAAATAAATTCACATATATCTATTATAAACTCTACACAAATATAATATGCGAGTTACTCCCAAATTGACTAATTTATGTAAACTCAATTTGTGAGTTTAAAAAGTAATTTCATATAAACTTTACACAAACTTGTATGTGAGTTATATTACTATTGTTCAAAATTCTACTAAAGTTATATAATCCTCTTTTAATATAATAAACTTTATATTTTAGCTAATTAAACCTTCATTATAAGCAACTTTATTAATATTATAACAAATTATTCAATACAGTATAATATATAACTTATTAATCTGATTTACCAATTATTCAATTTTTTTTACTAATATTTTTTTTTAATTTTTTTTTTATAGGAATACTTTTTGAACTTTAAAATAAATATTTAAAATAAAAAGTAAGTGAAAACTAAAAGATTTGTTTATTAATTTTATTTAAAAATATTAATTAATAATTTTATTTTATTATAATAAACTTTTTGTATTTTGAAATAGACGTTTAAAATAAGAAGTAAATAAAGATCAGGTTTTTTTTATTAATTTTGGTTAACTACTGTAATGTTCTTTTTTTATTTTTTTTTTATAAAACGTTTTTTGGTCTTTTTAAATTTTATAATGGATATTTGAAATGAATAATAAATAAGTAGAAATTCAATTTTTTTTATTAATTTTATTTAAAACATTTATTAATATTTTTTTTTATTTTTTAATATAAAGAATATTTCCTAAATAACATTACTGACATGACTTTTCTATATCAGTAACATCTCATATAGGAATTTATTAATAATTCATATAATTTTAAGTTATGTTACAGGTTACAACTTTTTAAGTGACGTGTCTAAAAAAAAAAGCAAATATCTGCATCCCCTATAGATACCACCCAAATCCAAAATAATTTGGGATTATGATAGCCCAAATATACAAATCCAAATTAATTTACAAATTACATATATAAATTTTGCAATTTGTACATTTGGGATTTGGGAATTATGATTGTCAAAATGTACAAATTAATTTGGGATTTACTTAAAATAATTTGGGTGGTATCTATAGCATTTCCTATTCCTAAAGTATTTTACTTTTTTTGTAGATTTTAGTTTAAAATTTAAAAATAAAAAACTAGTAAATAGTATTTTTAAAAAATTAAAAGTAGGTTTTTAATTTTTTTTTTTATGTAAGAATATTTATTAATAATTCTTTTATTTTTTTTTTTTATAGATTTTAATTTAAAAATAATTTAATATTGTTTAACAATAATTGATTATAATAGAAAATAATTATTATTATTTAATAATTTAATTAGAAGTATAATTTGATGATCGCATTCTGCAAGTCAGGGTGGATATAGTTTCTGATAAATTGTTTATATAATATATGAACTAAATATCAATAAAAGCATATATAGATCATTAAAAAAAAAAAAATTTAATTAGAAGTATTTTTGTTATTCCTATAATTAAATATAAATTAATAATAATTCATATTAAATCCTAATTAATATAAATTAATATAATTCTATTTAAATATTAAATAAAATAACTAAAATTATTAATTCTAATATGATCTTAATATAATTCTGATATAATAATTTAATGTAATAATAAAATATGAAGTAATATTTAATATTATACAATATTTAATGCATTAATATAATTATAAAATATTATTAATAGAATTATTTAATTAAATTTAATTAAAAGTTACAAAAATTTTTTACTTTACTAAAAAAAATTTGTTATAATAATAATTCATTATAAAAAAAAGTTATTTTGTATATACTATTTGTGTATTTTACTTTGTATTATATTATATAATAAATTAATAGTAAATTTTGTTATATTAAGGTTTTTTTAATATTTAAAATTAGTATTATACAAATAATCTGTTATATTATATTATTTATTATTTGTTATATTAAAATTCATTATAAAGAAAAGTGACTATATCTTTTGACTTTTTACTATTTTTTTTAGATTTTTTTAATTTTTTTTATTAAAATATATATATATAATATATTTGAATATATTTATTTTATGATTGCTAAATCATCTATTAATTATAATTAAATATTATTGAATAAAATTTACTGATTAAAAGATTATATTACTAATTAGTATTTAAGTAACTATTAACAATTTTGATTTTATTTAAAACTAATTATAAAAAATATAAGTTTTTTAAAATAATTTTTTTTTTAGTATTGAAAATACATAAATATTTATTAGATTAAGATAGAATTATATTATAATTAGCTATTGAGAGTCTAAAATAAAATATTTATTTTATTGTATTAACTTTAACATATTGCAATTTTATTTTTATTTTTGTTTACTAATGTAATACAAAATTTAAATAATATAATATACACAGATAAATAGATATTATCATGTAACCTTAATTAATTATCATTTTTCATAAATATATATAGTCCTTCACTTCACTTTAGACAATTATTTTTAATTTATATAAAGTACTCTTAATTTAAAAACCAGTTTGAATATCTATTATAAAATTAATATATAATAAAAAATACAGAATAATAGGTAAAAAAAAAAAATTTTATAAAAAACTAGATTAAATACTAAGTATTAGTAATAAATTACTTTACTTCTAAAATTATCTTATTATTAATTCTTTTAAATTTTTTTTTAATTTTTATTATATTTGTATATAATTATTATTTAAAAATTTTAAAAGATGGTTAAATATTAGTGGTTTAATATTCCTATCAGTTTTATATCTTATTTTTTTAATTTGAATGTATGCAAATCCTTTATCTTTGAACTTCTTATTAAATCTTATTAAATTCAGTTGCAGAAATATTATTGGTAGATTTGTTAGAAAAAAGGATTTCAGGCAATTTTTTTATTTATTCCTTTTAACTATATTGAAAGAAAAAATTATTTTCTTTTTAAATATAAAAAAAAAAAAAGTATATTTGTACTAAAAGAAATATTTACTATATTATTTGATTGGTATATTAAAACACTTATATAAGTAATCTTAAGATTTAAAATACCTAATAATTTTATACTTTTTATAAGTGAATTTAATTTTTTTAAATATTTTATGATTATATCTATTAGAAATGTAGTATGTTACAGTTTAATTAATAAAATTATTATTATATTTTTAGATAAATTATATATAATAGCTTAGAATTTTTTTTATTTTTTATATTTTTTAAGAGACTATAATACTACTAAAAACATTTATATAGAAATATTTATAAAAAAATCCATATACTATAACTTGTAATTTTTAAAAAATTTAAAAATAAAAATTTGCATCAGATTATTTTATATTTATGCTAACTTTTAATAGATATATAATGATATTATATTATTTTAAGTAAATAAATGAAATAAAAGTATATAATTATCATATTATATATTATAAGAATATTTTAAATATAAGTACAGCCATTTAGTAACTGATATTTAGTTATAGTTTAAGTTATTTTTTTATTTTATACTTTGATTTTTTTCTTTATTAGACTTATTCAATATAGTTATAAAAGATTTTTTTACTATTATGATTGAAATTTTAGGCTAAAGCAATGATATTACTATTGAAGAATCTGAAAAGGCACTAGTTTAAAACATTTTTAGTATATTTACTAAAGACTTCTCTGTATTTAAAGTATTAGTAAACTTTTTCTTTTTTTTTATCTTTATTTTTAGATTTCAATTCAATAGTATCTTTAATAATATTATTAAAAAGGTTAATATTATTTAATTGATATGAATTAGGTAATAAATTTTCTATATTTAATATTTATATAATTGGTTTGCAGAAAACTAATGATATTTTATTTACTTTATTATTTTTGGGATTTTAAATATTTGCAGATATAACTTTAGTATTTATCTAAAAGTTTATTTAAGATTAAAAACTAAAAACATTAAAAGCTTTTTATCAAGTTTATAATTATTAATTAATTAGATAATGTTTTTTATAGTTATAATAAAATTGTTTGAATTGTATAACTTTCTATTACTTATTTATTCCTATCTTATTATGTATTATATATAGATTTATCATAAATAATTTTTAAAAGCTAAATATAAAAAAAAAGTAATAAACTTTTTATATGTTTTATTTGAATATGTTTTTTATGTAAAAGTTATTTTTGATTTATATTAGTTCAGAAAATATAAAGAAAAATAAAAATAAAAAAGTATTTTATTACTAAATTATATAAATAATTATATTTATTTATAAATTTAATAAGATTTATAATATATGGTGATTGTTTGGACTGGTATTTTTACTAGGAGCATGGCATATAGAATAGATGCAATACTTTGTATCCTTCCCTTTTTCTAATAAATGTGATGCGCTTTTAATATCTTAAAAAAAAATTAAAAAAAAAAAAAATAAGATTTATAATATTTGCATATTTTTTAAAATAAAAATTAATAATTTAAAAATATCTATTTTTTTTTTTATTTTTTTGTTAGAAATGAATACAATAGTTTTAGGACTATATAATTTCTATGACAAGATAGCTAACGACTAAAAAATCATCATATGCTATTTCTCAACGAAGTACTTAAGATACAGCGATGTTTTTCTCATAGGACACTACAATCCTTTGTTAAAATATACAGCTGTACTGTACATACTAATTCACCGTAATGCAGTTTCACTTAAGAGGAAGTAACATATACTAGGCCCCTTAGTCTATATGAAAGCATCTTTACACAAACTCCATCCTTTCAAAATTAACTAATAAAAAACTTGTGTAATAAAAAAATAAATAAAAAGAAAATATAAACAAAACTTTTAGGGTAAACTAAAAGAAAAAATACCCTATACTTTTAAAACAAAATAGCTTAAAAATGAGCAGTACAAAACATAACTGCAACTGCACTATATTACATAAAAGAAGGACTATACTATTAATAAAATTCAGTGAAAAAAATTAAAAGCTTTGATAATATTCTAAAATATACTTTACATTAAAAAGTTCTAGTAAGTACTACAACTAGAACTTGTTTCTTATTACTTGAATGACTCTTTTTGCTTGTTTCCTATACACTTATTGAACAATAAGAACTTCTGTAAACGTTTTGTCTTTGAACCCATCATCAGCACCTCTTTTGTGATGTTTGTGAGCAAAGAGTCCTTAGTTTCCATTTGTTTTTTACTGTTCTTATTTCTAAAAATTATTTCTATCAAGTAGCTAGATAAGTATGTAAACAAAAAGAATGTTTTCCATACTTTGTTTGCTATTTTTTAACTGTTTTTCAAAATTATTTTTGAAAAAAAAATTTTCTAAAAAATGAGTGTAACGATTAGCAAGAAGAATAATTTAATTATTCTTCAATTTAAAAATATCTATTTTAACTAAAATACTATTATAATAAGTATTGATATTTTTTATTTTTTTTTTTGATTAATTTATTTCAGATTTCTAGCAAATATAATTATGATATTATATATAATATTTATTAATGATAAAGTTATATAATTTTATATAGTATATTATTTATTAATTATATATTGAATATTATTTACAAATTTAAAAAAATTACCAATTTTTAGGTTTATTTCAGATATATTATATTGGTCCTATTTAAATTATTAATTTTAATAATTTATAATTTAAAAGATAACAAAATGTTTAAAAAAATATGGAAAATTGTAAAAAATAAAAATATAATATTTATTTATATATTTATATATAGGGTTGAAAAATTAGTACAGTTAGTATAATTTAGTATAGTTTAGTATAATTAGTATATATAATAATTAATATAAAATTTAGTACAGTACAGTACAAGTATCATAGCCAACCCTGTTTATATGATATAATCAAAAAATGGTATAATACAATATTTATTAATATATTTATATAATACTAGTATTAATTATTAATCATAATTATATGATAATTTTATAATTTTTAATTATAACAATTATAATTATTATTAATTTTTTAAAAGATTTATTTATTATTTAAATAATAAATACAGTTAATTCTTACTAAGTGCCCTTTTTTTAAATGTACATATTATATATTTTTTTTCTAAATGTATTTCTTTATTCAGTTCTAAGTATATAATAAGAATTATATAAAATTTTTCTTTTTAAATGTGCACTCTTTTTAAATACATATTTTTTCAAATTTTCATTATAATTTTAAGAGGAATGCATTTAGAAAGAGTTAACTATAATTTTTATTTTAATAAAATTTAATTAAATTAAATAATTAAATAATAAATTTTTAGATTTTATATATTTTATCAAGAATTTCTTTTTTAATTTATAATTTTGAATTAGTATTTACAATAATCTTTGTATTTAACAATTATTTTATATGAATATAATATTATTTAACATAAAATCTAAATTAAAAAGTATAATAAATATATAAACCAATATAAGATTTTATCTAAATATTTTTATATTTGTTGATTCCATAATACACAATCTTGAAATTTAACTTTTGTTCCACCAAAAATATCCAATGCACTAAAAAAAAAATTATTTAATAATTAAATTTACTATAGTAAACAAAAGATTATTACTGTACCTTCCAAATGTTAAATCAATTTTTCCATTTGATAGTTGATTGACTACTTCAAGATCTTTAACAGCTGCAAAATAATTAAATTAATTTTTTAATATAATAATCTAATTAATAAATTATTACTTACAATTTGCACCTCCTGCATATGTAGTTGGTATTGTAATCCATTTTCCAAGACCTGATTAATCAATTATATATTAAGTACTATAATCAAAATAATTTCAGATTTATTACATACATTCTACAAGTTCAATATCAATTCCTTGGCATAAACCTTCTACATCTGCAGCATGTATCAAAAATTCACTAAAAAATATATATTGTAATCATTTACAATTATTTAGTAAGCAAAAATAAAAGAAATGTTTAAAAACCTGCAATAATTTGATAATAGTTCTAAAGATTCTAAAAATAGATTATAGTTTGATTAGATAATATAATATCTAGTAAGGTAAAAATAAATTAGGATTTAGGTCACTAATAGATAAATTTTTATTTAAAAAATATTACCATTATTTACTTCCATATCAGTTAAAGTCTGCCATTTATTCATTGCAACAATCCATTTATTGTCTTTTTTACGACAACTATAAAATAAAAAGATTAAATAAAATAATAGATCAATAGAAATAAAAAAATATCTCAATCAATTACCTGATGTCAACAACAATCTTTTCTTTTCCAATTTTTGCTGATAAATCTTGTAACCTACTTAAGGAAAATTTAGCTTCAGGAAAGAGATACGATGTAACAATTATCTAAACAAAAAAATTATTTAATATATAAATATTTTTATAAGATTCTATTAAACAAAATATTATCAACCTTTTCGGCACCAGCATTTATCCATTCTTCCGCGTTTTCTAAAGTAATTCCTCCACCAATTTGTAACCCTCCAGGCCAGGCTGCCAAACATTCTTTTGCCGCCTCATCGTTTCCATGCCCAAGTTTAATTACATGAGCTCCAGTTAAATTATATTGTTTGTACAATTTAGCATAAAAACCTGGTTTTTCGCTAAAACAAAAATATGATACAAAGATTTTTATTAACAAATTGTTTCAAGGAAATATAAAATGAAGTTTACCTTGGTACCTTGATACAAAATTTGTTTTAAGTCCCGAAGGATTTGATTCATTCAAGGAACCTCCTACAATTTGTTTAACTTGTCCATTATGTAAATCTATACATGGACGAAATTTTGTTTTTGGCATATTTTTATTAATTATTTTATTTCCGAAAGAGTGAAGTTTAAAAAAAAAAGTTTTTTTATTGATAATCATTGTAGATAATCTTTGCACAGCCAGATGCTGTGCCTCAAACATTAGCTATTTTTTTTCTTTTTACATTTTTTATACTTAATATCTATATATTTTGAAAATTAAAATATGAATAGAAGTTCTATGCTTATTTACAATCAAAAATTTAAAGCTATTTGAAACATGGAAGGCTTAAAACTAGAAACTCTCAAATGTTAAAAACAAAAGCTTTCTTCATCTTCAATATAGTTTGTATCCATTGGATCATCTATCTCGACATATTTCTCTCTGTTTAATTTATTCGAATTTAAAGGAAACACTTGATTAAGATAGCTTAGAGTTGTTTTTGCATGTTGTTTTGAATTTAATGAAAATGTTGAATCAGAATTGAACAAATTTACATCTGTTTTATAGTTTCTTTTAGGAGACATCCCTAGCTCAGGCAAAGCTAAAGCTTCTTCAATTGAACATTCGTTCGAATAAGACAATGGCGGTATAATTTTCCGAAATGTTTCTCTTGCTGGGTATTCTGAACCTGATGTAAAGAGAGGACCTAACAGAGATAAAACCTCTTCGGATCGTTGCTCATTCAGAGATGAATTCTTATTTGATCCAACTTTCGAATGAACGGTTTCGTTAGTTGAATATCCAGGACATAAAGTAGATAAATCTAGTTCGAATAAAGAAAGTGCGTTGTTTTCAGTTGGTCGTTGCTGAAAACATAATTCGTTTGAAACTACTTTTTTTGTTGGAACTTCCGAATAACAATTAATATCATAGATAGATTGGTTCCATTTTCTCTTTTTCGCATTAATTATTCTTGAATTTGGCTGGTGGAAATCATTAAAATCCGAAGTATAAACTTCATTATATTCCGGAACGGATGAATTTGACATGCTACAAAATGTATCCATTTAAATTTATAAAGCTTGAACTGTTCAACGAACTCTGTTATTTTGTGATTGAAATGAAATTATTGATCCGTTTGAATAAAATAATAGAATATTATAAAGGGAAAAAAAAAAAAAAAATTTTTTACCCTAATCGTTATCTGCAGTAGGTAATAATGATATAAGAAGAAGAGCAATGAAATTTGAAAGTGAACAAATGTTCATTTATGCACAATTATGCACTGCTGCGGTTTAATTTAACTGCGCCTCCTTTGCAATGATTAGAAACTGAAGAAATACGCCTGCATACGTACCGTAATACTCAGCCTGCTTATGGGGAGATACTGTAAATCAGGTTGAATTTTTGAGTAACAGACTAACAAAACGTTAAAGCCATTTTCGTAATTAATTTGCAGATTATAGTTAGATTCTTTATAGAATCCATTTTAAGATTCGCTTGGATTTAAGTTAGCGTTTAGTAAAAAAAAAAAAAAAATTTGAACAAGCTAATACGTTTTTATTACTTAAGGAACACCGTATTAATTTTTCGACAAGTCATGTATGAACACGAGGAAAAAACTGGTGATACAATGTAATAAGCTGCTGTGTACCGTGTACCTTTAGAGGAACCCGTTAATTGACTCGCTTATTGTATTAGTAAGAATTTTTAATTCCGGTCTAAATTATATGTTTAATACAAATTAGAAAAACAGTCAGAACTCGATCTGGTTCATTGAAAATTATATATATTAAAATACAGTAAACTCTATAATGCACCCTCCTTGGGGCCATATACATAATTTTCAAATAGTGCGTTTAATCAAAATAACTGAGAAGTAAATTACGTATGTATGGAATTGAAAAGTTCACATGACCATACATTGTTATCGACCAATAGAAATTTTTCCCAACCAACTAATCACTATATAAGGATGATACGATGTACGCAAGCAACGATTTTTATTCATTTAACTGGAAGAAAGTTTCTAGAAAAATATGATTTTTCCATATCTAAAAAAAAAAAAAAAAACCCAAAAATAGAAATTGATGGCATTAACAACATATCCAAAATCCTCTCTTAGAAGAAGCTACTTATCATGTTCAATTGGTTCAATCCCAAAAAATGAAGACATTAATGTTCACAACGCCATTGATCAGTATATGTTCATTCTTACTACTAAGTTTCATCCTTAAAAATAATGAAAAAAAGGCTAACGCTATTAACTACTCTACTCCCATTTAAGGACACTTTCACAGTTGTATTCCAAAGAAGTCCAAAACCTAATAAATGAAACAAGACGTTAGTATGTTTTAAAGCGCCACTTATACCGCCACACACCACAACCATCCAAATGAAGAAACTTACTGCAAATTTTTAATTGAAGATGCCAAGAAATAAGGTTAATGTCGTTTCTTAAAAACAAATTTAAATCTACTTTTCCAGAAGTCTATCATGTCCATTTCTAAAAAGAGAAAATTTTATTTAAAAAAAAAAAAAAAAAAAAAAAAAAAAAAAATATTTTTCTTACAAATTTGTATTTGCTATACTACTATATATAGCCCATATATGTGATGACACCATACATGCATCGGTCCTCATATAATACTTGTTTTTATTTAATCCTGACAACTTTATGATCATGTGAGATCTGCCGGTTAGTGGAGAGCGAACAACGGCAAACCTCACCCACTACATAATCGATTTTATCCCAACCTAACTTCGCAATAGCCGGATAATGAAGGACCTTACTCTCTAAATTTTGTCGGAACCGATGCGGCGGAAGAGGTCAGATTTTTCGAGCCTTCTCCGTTTCTTCTAAAGAAATTATTAGTCACTTCCTTGGGGAGTTCTTTCCTGACTTCTTCATTGACCAATCTTTGGGATCCTTATTTGTTTCTTCTCTCAATGTATTTGCACACGTTTATAATGCACATAATTTATTTGCCATTGTATAAACACAAAAATTTTTTATTAATATTCATATACAATAAACTAATACTAAGCATTACAAAGATTAGAACACATTTTATAAATGTAGCATGTTATATAACTGACACAAATCAATAACGAATATAAAATCCATAACATGCAATATGTAATAAGAGAATCGCATTTTCTTATTTTGGCAATAAGATGGGAACCGATTCTGGAATAAAGAACATGGGTTATAACAAATTAAGATAAAGAACGAGAAAAATCACACAAACACACATGGATCTTCGATCACAAAAACTTCTCCATCATCCGTTACTCCCCATGCAGACCGACCAACCTGGATTTTTTCATATCACACATTAAATCACAAGACTATAAAAATCTATAAAAATTAAAAATAATTCCGTAGATACACAACGATATGATTAAATCTATATTCATTAATTTGCTGCGTACTGAGTCCATCGCATTCATCAGGTTCTGACACATGACATACGAAGATATTTGATTTAGATTTATCATTCGGCTGTACATATTGGCACGGCTTCGTAGGAATTCTATCTGTCCATGCAAGATCCTGAAGGGAATCAATTTGGAGCAATTGCCCAACGATGTGAGAAATTTTCTTGTTCCTCCTCGGTTAAAACAACATTCTGAGTGCATCATTGCAGTGTTTGTATTATTGTGGGCACCCCACAACGGATCGATGCTCCAAACATGTGTCTGATTTTCCTTTCTCGAAGTTCTTTCTTTTTTTGTTTTCTTTTCTTCTTCGCGTTTTCATGCTCCTTTGCGTGTAAGTTAAGTTTATTGTCGTTGGGCGAAATTTCCGGTTGTCATCGCAATAATTATGTTTGACAACAGCCTGAACACTTTGATCAAATAAGTAAATAAATATATACATGTGTATATATATAAGGCTGTGTCAATTTCCTAAGAGCACGTCTGATATGATGCCCCACAGGAGGCAGATCACATCCCACACTGATATCATCAAGACTGGCGAAGTCCGGGTTATTACTATGATCCCCGCTGTACCGTGTGGGATCAACATTTTTTGGTATCTATGTTTATTATCAATTTTTTGCATTAAAAAAGTATCTGAACAGCTTAAAATTTTATTTTTCTCGCAAAAAATAACGTAATACCTTTAGTGGTATTTATTAGAGGTACATAGGGTAACACTCCTTCAAGAAACTCAGTACATAACGTGTTACACCTAAGGTATTGGCTAGGTTTCGTCTGTGGTTCTTAAGTTTATCAAGCCACGGTTTCTTCGTTTTCTTGCGGCAAATCGACAATAGTAACGTTACTGAAATAATATTATTTTTACAACTTATGAGTACTTGATTGTTGCCATATATAGGCGAAGGCTTGGGAAAAAAGTAAAAAGCCGAATTTGTGCAACGGACTAGCATTTGTCGATCGTAGAGATTTATACATCGTAATATAAATATAAAAACCGATTTACTAATTTATCTCCCAGTGGGATTCGTGAGGTCATATAAAACCCACATAGACCGCATACTGACTAACCATTTACGATCGATATAATCACAAAGTAAATAATATATGTGGACGTGAAAAAAATATAATAGATGTATAGAATTTGCAATTATGAGAATTTCCTCATTTAAACTGAATTTGCATTCTAATTCCTTTGCATATTTATAATTAAAATCACTATTCCGATGTGAGGCGCTGATCATATTTATATATCATAATTATTAAATGGCATTTTCATTTTCGTATAACATTTTAAATAATTGATTGGTGTCGCCGGATTCCTACCTATAAATATAATCGTAATTCCACTATTTCAATAATTAAATATCTATCAAAGTAGATGGTTTCTAATCTCTATTACCGGCTAATTAACATTTTTACTTATTTACTTACCACTTTCTTTTTTACCATATTTCTTTTAAAACTCTTTTACTTGGTAATCCCTATACGTTTATATACTGAAAGGTTGTACTTGATAATTAAATCATATGATTTCTGAAGTGAATGTTCAATTTTAATAATTATATCATAATTATTACTGCATTAATTTATTAAATATTATTTTTATTGTATTCTCTATCTGTATTATATAATGGTTTTTACTTTTTTTTACTTTAGTTTTTAGATTTATTATATATTCATGTTATCAGTTGGTGTAGTGTTTCAATCAATGACGTCATAATCGCATAAATTTAATTTCGAGAAAATTCTAGGTTACAATCGTCCAGATTTGGTAGTATAATCCAGAAATTACGAGAAAAAAAAACGTAAAAAGATATAAATAAAGCAGGGAAAAAACTATTGAGAGAAATAAAATCATTTCATAAAATTTAAAACGTAAAAGATGTCTATCTACGGTTGGAACAACGACTTTAACCAATTGGAACGATCTGTAAATCGTCTTTTTGATGATTTTATGAAAGATTTGAACACTGTAAAAAGGTCTGAACGTAACCAAAATGAAGTAGCAAGAAGATATTGGTCTCCTTTGATTGATGTTCATGAAAGCGATAAAGAATTTATCGTTGCCGCAGATTTGCCAGTATGTATTCGTAAAATTTTGATCTTTTGATTGAATTTAGATACTAAAAAATAATTTTTATGTAGGGAATTCCTAAAGAACAAATTAACCTTGATGTTCATGACAATACTCTTGTAATTTCTGGTGAAAATAAACAAGAACAAAAATACAAAGATGGAAATACTCATATTCAAGAACGTCGTTTTGGCTCCTTCACTCGTTCCATTCCCTTACCACGAAATGTTAAAGTAGATGAGATTTCTGCTAAATTTAATCAAGGTGTTCTTGAAGTTTCACTTCCAAAAAGCGAAGCAACCGGAAGAAAAGTTACAATTAGCTAAAAATTATGTCATAAATTCATGTATAGTTTTACGGTTATTATAATCAACTTTTTTGTGTAAGAAATTAAATCATCAAATTATGTAAACGCCTTAAATATAAATAAAATTCGTTTGTGTTGTATAAGCGATAAGATTATATTTTTAAAAATCGTAATGTTAATGTGTGTTGAATTTATATGAATGAATCTAAATATGCATCTTTTATCATCCAAACTTTCCGAAAATAAACTATTCATCTCTTTTAGTTTTTTAACCAAAATCGAGATGACTTTCACATGCGTATAACAAACTTGTGATAATATCCGAAAGAAGTATATTGAATACGGATAATTTGCCGGATGCTGATCTACAAAATTTGACGCAATATTTATTGTACATTGTTTTTATTATTATTTCTTTTGTAGTTACCATTAAAAGCTTTTTTTGTAAAATATTGCATTAATTCAAGTGCATGTGGTTATGTCGTGCAACAAGACGCCCAAAACCAATATCATAAAAGCGTCATAGCTGTCATAACCTTTTTTGGGCTTATGACCACCGTCAAAAATCGTACATGCAAATAACTATACCACCTGACTTTCATGAATTATTTACATTTTACCATATTTAAAACTTTAAAAGAATTCAATAGCTACACTAATTCAATATACTTTGAGTGAAAAAGAATTAACAATTTTTTATTTCAAGTTTAATAGTATAGTTTTCTTTTTCTTTATTATTATAACAAAATGACAAAGAAACGGAAAGGAGTGAAAAATCACGAGAATCCACTTGAGCAAAATGGTGAAGAACTCCCTACAAAAGTTAATGATCTTGTAAAGTCGGAGGTATATATTTGCATATTCTTTTTTCGTGTTCAGAACTATCCTATTGAGAGCTAAATGAACAAAAACAATAGCGATCTTCTTGAAGTTATTATTACCAGGAATTTTTAACATATAATGATTGTCTTTATCTGACCGAATTTTATCATATTGAGTGGCTAAACATGATCTGAATTGGAATTAATATCAATATTTTCTCATAGGAAACTCCTCCAGATGATCCCTCACAGCAGATGTCACAAAAGTGGAAAAATTTGACAGTTCGGACAATTTGGACATTCGTTATGATATTTGGTTTTTTTGCAATTTTGGCTTTAGGTCATATAGGGGTCATTCTTCTTGTAATTGGGATTCAAACAATGGTATATAATGAAGTTATTGCAATTGCACATGTACCGAGTAAGGAAAAGAAATTACCGTGGTTCAAACAACTTAATTGGTTGGTTTTAATATTTTCTGCTAAATAATGATCGCATTATATTATCACTCAAATTATATTAATTTTATTCTTTTGTATTTTTTTTAGGTACTTCTTATTTAGCACGTATTACTTTCTTTATGGAGAATCAATAATGTATTATTTCAAAGAAGTCGTTTTGGTAGATGCTGTTCTGTTGCCTTTTGCAGTGCATCATCGATTCATTTCTTTTGTCTTTTATTGCATAGGTAATTTAGAAATAATTGCGTGAATTTTGTTGATGCTATATTATTCTAAAATCTCGGATTATATCTTTAGGGTTCGTATTCTTTGTCGCCAGCCTTAAGAAGAGTCATTATAAATTCCAATTCAGCCAATTCGCCTGGACACATATGACATTATTGCTAGTTGTAGGTCAAAGTCACTTTATCATCAATAATATAATCGAAGGATTAATCTGGTATATGTTTACTTTTATTCAAATGAGCAGAAAGAATTTATTCTTATAGGTTGTTTACTCATTAGGTTCGTATTACCAGTGTCATTGGTAATCTGCAATGATATCTTTGCGTACATTTGTGGATTCTTCTGGGGTAGGACACCTTTGATTAAATTAAGTCCCAAGAAAACATGGGAAGGATTCGTAGGAGCTTTGATTTGCACGATAATTTTCGGATTTTTCGTAAGTAATTTATATACTATTTGTTTAACATGAATGTTGATTAACCTGAATTTATTGTTTAATTTATTAGTGGTCTTCTTTATTAAGACGTTGGGATTATATGATCTGTCCCGCTCAGGTATCTTTCGTTTCATCAATTCATTTGATGATATTTTAGTTAATAAATACCATTTTATTGATTTAGGATTTGACGACAACGGCATTCTCTGGAAAATTGACATGTGAACCAAATCCAGTGTTTATTCCTCAACGATATGATCTCAATCCTTGGTTAATTGGCTTATTCAGACGATTCGTGAGTAAATTCTATTCTCTTTAAGCTCAATAAAAAAATTTCTTTCTTTTTTTTAATAATCGTTCTTTTCTTCAGTTTAAAGAAAGCAGATCAATCTGGATCGCGCCATTACAATGGCACGTCCTGGTCATGGCTTGTTTTGCTTCTTTGATTGCACCTTTCGGTGGTTTCTTTGCTAGTGGTGTTAAGAGAGCATTCAAAATCAAAGTAAGTTATCTAATCATGTAATCGCGACGGCGCGCAAGTTCATATTTCGTTTAACATCAGTTGGCGATTCCATTTTTTAGGACTTTGGGCATTCTATCCCTGGGCATGGAGGCATCACTGATCGTATGGATTGTCAATTCCTTATGGGGTTTTTTTCATACGTGTATTACCAAAGTTTCATCAAGGTTTGTTAATTTAATGTCCAATTAGCGTTTTCTAATTAAATTTTTTTTATTAATCATAATTGGATTTGTTATAGATGACATCTCTGTCAGTTGGAACGGTTCTTCATACAATTATTAATTCACTTAAGCCACAAGATCAAATTGAACTTTTTAATAGGTTAAATCAATATTTAATAAGTCAGGGATTATTGGAAGAAAAGGAGATAACAATTTAAAAAATAATTTGATAGTCATTTATAATTTTTTTAAGGCGGGTCTTAGGTGTTAAATACATACTAAGCTTTTATTTGAACATATTATTCAAAAACTTTAGTAAATATTATTTTTAAAATATCCACGCTTTTTTATATTAAACAATAAATTTTAAAAATTTTTTCGTATATAGTTATCATTTCGTGAAACAAATATTATTTCAAGTACATAACATGGTTCACGTAATTATATATTTTTTTTTGTTTACTACAGATCTTAAAGTTGGTATAAATGAATACAACTTAGGAATTAGTAAATTTATAGCAATTGTTTAGTCCACTCACGACTGTCATTAACTAATCCCATTAGATAAGGAGAATTGTCGAGAACTTGAAAACTAATTTCCTTAAGGTTACTGTTATCAAATCCATCATCAATATTTGTATCAGTTGCCGAAGCAGAAGAGTCAATTGAAGTATCTAATGTTGCATTGAATAAAGTAAGTGTGCTCCATAAAGTTGTCAGATTTCTATAATGTTTTTCAAAAATTGTTATTTTAATGAATTTAAAAAATTAAGAAAAGGAAAAGTGATATTCACTCTTTTTGTACTCTTATTATGCCGACAAAATCAGAACCGTGTATTTCGCCATTCCAGTCTAAAATATCTATATGAATTCCTGAACCAGCTATTCCAAACAATTCTGTTAATGCACGGGTGAATAAGGTTCTTAAAGAAAGTGAAGAAACTGGCGGAAGTGGCATGGTTGGTGGATCGAAATTTCTGTTTGGTTAGATGTTAAAGTTTTAACGAGAATTCTTATGAGCCAATTATTATTAGAGTATATCCCAATTACATTTTAATTTTAAGATAATGCCATTCTGGTGTTGTAATTGTGTATTTTGTTAATTTTTTTGGAGTTGATTTGTCTTGTTTTTCGTGTTCCATTTGTGATAATCTTTTCACGTATGAAACAAGAAATATCTTAAATCTGTGTGCACTATACGCAGAATATAATAAATTAGGGTAGAATTTTCCGGACAAGTGCCCGGTTACGTAAAAATTTAACGTTTTTAAAAATCAACAGCAATGTGCAGCCCCGTTTCTAATACTCGAATTATTATTATTATTTTAACATTCCCGGTTTTTACGATATCAAATCAAAATAAGTTACTAATTTTATTGTCGGCGGTCACTTGACCGTTTTATTTGAATGCACTTGAGTCACGTGATTTATATCAAAATCATTTTTTTTATCGTTTTTTTCTCCCTTTGGTTTTGCCTCGTCTAGCTTCATTTGGATTTCTACGGCCATAACCAATTACAGGGGTAATAGATTTTGAAACACTTGATCCAATTAAAAGGTCTGGAATATAATCAGGATCAAATATATCAATTTCTTTTTGTTTTCTTTGGCTTTTTAGTGCTTTTTGGTATTCCTTTTGATCTTCTCGAAGGATAATATTGTTAGCATTACGACCACCTTTTGGTTCTGGTATCGAATACTTTTAAAAGAAAAAATAAATCATTTAGTACTTTTCTTTTTGTTAGTTTATTAAGTTGCGAAAAAACAAACTACCTTGGTTCCACGTAGATTGTATTGAAAATTTTTTTTCAAGTAATATGTCACGTTACCATTCGCGTCCGTACTTGTTGATGTACGAATTAAGGCTGCATTTCCACATTTAGGACAAAATTTTTTTTCCATATTTGTAGTTATTCTACGTACATAGAGAAAGAGTTATAAATAAAGTAAAATGGTACCGAGACAAATATAATAATAACATTAATACTTGTAACAAGCATGACATCTAAGAACCCAATTCTTCACTTTTCTGATTCTCTTTCCTTCAACTGATATCAAATTTAATCGCATTTGTAACAAAACATTCTTGCGGAAAAAAAATTCTTTTTGAATAAATCATGATAAACTCATAAAAAAAAAAGTCTTTAAGTAAATTTTACATACTTGCATCGAATAATCTGTCGTCATACAAGCGATTTTGACATTTTCAAGATTATCTTTCTTCAAATTGACGGAAAATTCTTGTTCTTTTGCTTGATAATCATCAATATTATCTGGAGTTATCCATCCAATGTCATTGTCGTCATATTCTTCGTCTTGATGGACATCCGATATCTCGTCTTTTTTTTGGTCAATTGAATTTTGATCTGAATCACGTATTAAAGTATTATACTTTTCAGTGTTATTCGTGTTATTCGCTGAAATTTCTCCAATTTGTTCATCTTTTGATAGGGAATAATCATTATTCAAGTTATTATTATTATTCACTTGTTCAGAATTTTCAATTTGACAAAAGTTGCTAACAGCATCTCTTTGATGATCCGTTCCTTCTGAACTTGATGTAATATCTATGAGCTTCAAATTTTCCAAATTTGATACCAAATTTGGTTCATCAATTTGTTGCTTCAGTTCCTGTTTATTAATAATTTCCGTAGATCCAGGTTTATTTACAGGTTCTTTCTTTTTAAAACTTTTGTTGGAATTATTGTTGTTACCACCAAATTTCATAAGAGACTTAAAAAAAGAAAATCAAATTATGATGATTAATTCATTAACATTTGTGACTAAATTGCCTCAAATTTTTTAATTGATTGTATTTACTTTGACAGGTTCCTTTCTTAACCGTTCAGTACCATTAGTTTCAACTTCCAACATATAAGTCAATGCTAAAACTCTCAAATCTACGGCAGACAAACTAGTAAAATCACCAGTTTTCTTTGAAAAATTTACAACTGAAAAAGATAAATAAATAATATATATATACACACTCACATTTAAATTTATATATTTGAGGAAGAAAAAACTTAATTAAATGTTATAAATAAAAAACCTTCTTTTAATGCCTCATCTGAGGGTACTTTAATCTGAAGATCAAATGAAATTTGATTTAAAAATTCACGAGAATGTTTATCTCGAATTTCAGAAATAACTTCAGGTATAGTGTAAATTTTTTCTGCGAATGATCGAACGTTTATACCTTTAATTAAAGGGCCGGAATCTACCACTAAACTTCTAATCTTTTGCCCTGCATCATTAACGATACTACTGCTGTTAATTACAGAAGTATTCGTTGAAATAGATTCTAAATGATTTTTTGCGTTGGACATCATTCAAGAACTTTTTCATCTAAAATTTTTTATTTATTTTAAGTGATACGAGATTTTAATTGGCCGATCATGCGAGTAATCATGTGCATGATAAAAATTTAACATAAGCGGTAACTTAACGCTGGGTGGTTTGAAGTTTATAATAAAATTGATTTACTCTATTCGCACTTAACCGCACAAAAAAAAACCACCTATAATAAAGGTTTGATTTTTAATTAATATTACAAAATAGATAGCTTAACATTATGTGTAATTGTTCACAATAAGATGATAATATTAACTAAAGAATATTAATTATTTAATAGATTAACCAGATATTCTAAACAGTTTCTAAGATGAAATGTTTAATAAATTATTAAGAAATTATTTCCATTAATCAATCTAATATCTCAAAGGCAAAATATAATCCTTTCCCTTAAATTTCTAAATCAATTTATATACGTATAAAACTATATTAATAAATAAAATATTGGAATTAAAGTTTGAAAATCTCCCTTTTCTCCAAGATTACACATTACCTTTTCTAAAGAAAATAAACTTCTAAGATTCGTATGAAGGTAAACTTTTTACAAATTTATCAATTGCTGCCTTAAAATATTCATTGTTAACACCCTCCCCTGCAGGATGTTCTGAGGGAGACAAAGGATTTTTTACAACATATTCTACGTAAAAGTTCGTATAAATTTGTCTTAGTATTTGTCGAAGAGAATCTACACTAGGATCGGTATTCATTACAAATTTCAATCCTGTTGGAGTCTCATAATAATGAAGTTTATAGTTCGATGTTTTGTACGCTAAAAACCCGTCTTGACTATGAAATAAAATGGATCAATTGAAGAAATTAGGGATTAAAGATAATTTATGACCTACACTTTTCCTTATTATAAAGTCAAATTCTATAATTTTATTTACCTTCCACTGAGTTTCCTAACGAAATTCCTTAAAGAAAACACAACACCATAAACTAATTTAGCTTCTTCTTCAATGTTAATCATTCGACCTTCAGAAAAAATACTTGTTAAACTTGTTAGTTGTGAAGTTGTAGAATGATGACTGGTAAGCTGATTTGCTGCCGAACTATGAGCGGGCGAAGAAGAGGAGCCGCCTGAATCACCGTCTACATGACCATTCATACTAGTGGTTGTGCTTGTAGTGCCAAAAACGCTACTACTACCTCCACCACCACTTCCTGCACCACTTTTACGATGTCTATGCCAATCCTGATAATAAATACATACACAATGGCGATCAAATATATACATATTATAAATCATTATGCTACTGTAAGACTGTAAGAAAGTTATATCTTAAGATCTCAAAAAAATATTTTCGAGAAATATATTAAATTCACAGTTACACAAGAAAATGAATTTTTATTGGGTATAATAGAAATGTAATAACATTTCAGGTGACAAATTCGGGAGTGAAGATTTTTAACTTTTTATGTTTCAGATATTACTTGCATCGAAAAAAATTCTTTGTTGAAAATGATCATAACCATTTTTGATACAATCACAAAATTGGGGTGTTCTGATAGAACCCCACATATTTAAAATCAACCCAAAGCAAAGAAGCTAGAAGATAAGCTACTGTATAACGCTAATAATACCTACACTAGAACCCAAAACCAACCTACCCAACACAACGAGCTCTTTCTTGCCAGTAGATTAATAAGATCTAGTTAGCTGTACGGATCTCCACCACTCCACGAAATCCCTTTTTTCAGTAACTTGCTTTTTGGTACCGTCCCTGTCCTACTTGTTTCCTTTTTTTTTGCCTAAACAATTAAACACGCAACGAAATCACTGAAATGTACCTTTGCAATGCAAGTCATGTTGGCCCACTCCTAACACTCACACCCCAAACACTTTTCCTTTTTCAGTATCCCTAGTTACCCACAACAATTACCAATCCCTCAACAAATGTCTGAACGAGAAGACACTGTCCACTCTCCTTCTGAACGTAAAAGGTCACTTCCGTCTGACGACGAAGAAGACGACCTTAGTTCTGACGAAAGAGGAGGACGTTTCAAGCGTCCTGCTTTAAATACTTCTGGTGGAGAGGACGATAACTCTTCAGAATTAGACTATACCGATGAACCACCCGCTGAAGAACGACCGGTAACCCCGTCAGAAACTGGTGATGTTATGGAGGTAAACGTTCGCTCTCCTGCGGCAGCTGAAAAAGAAAAGGTTGAAACAGAATCTACACTTGCTACTATTTCACTTCGTGCTCTTGTAACAACTAAAGAAGCTGGGGTAATCATTGGGAAAGGTGGAAAGAATGTTAGTGAAATCCGTGATAGATCTGGTGCTAAAGTGACCATATCTGAAATGGTACAAGGAGCTTATGAAAGAATTTTAACTGTTACTGGCCCTTTGGATACTGTTGCAAAGGTATGTCAAAATTTCCATGATAGAACGAACAAAAAGTTATGCTAACATCAATCGCACGTGATAACTTCATCATTGCTATAAGTAATCCTTAATTTAGAGATTGCAATTAAAATGACGCATGCTCTTTGTGTATAACTTAAGATTTATTCTTTTGGAAAACTTTTAATTCATCTAGATAATTTATATCATTAATACTTGAAATAATTGTTAATTAAAAATTTTTTTAAAGGCCTTTGCTCTTGTCGCGCGTAAAATATTGGATGAGAATTTAGATACACCATCTACGCCAAATTCTAAATCCACTACAATCCGACTCCTCGTACCTCATTCTCGGATGGGGCCCGTAATAGGTAAAGGTGGATGCAAAATTAAAGAAATTCAAGAAAAATCCGGAGCAAGATGTCTCGCTTCCGAAGAAATGCTTCCTCAGTCAACAGAACGTACCATCTCTATCAGTGGGGTTCCTGATTCCATCCACATTGCTGTTTTCCATGTTGGAGAGGAACTGGCTAAACATCAAAATGATAGACCTACAGGAATTACTCCTTATAGACCTCAGCCACGACTTCTCTATCATCAAGCAGCCCCTGTTGCTGGTAGTCCATTCTATGTCGGGCTTCCGCCGGGTCCTCCACATTACGGACGTGATTTTATTCCTGGACCTCCACCGATTAATCATCAACCTCCACCAGGATCTCAAGCTCAACAGATTTTTATTCCCAATGATATGGTAGGGTGTATTATTGGTAAAGGTGGAAGTAAGATTAATGAAATTAGGCATCTATCTGGTTCGCACATCAAAATTGCCGAACCTCACGGTAATACGAATGAAAGACTGGTTACCATCACGGGAACACCCGAATCGAATCAAATGGCTCTTTATCTGCTGTATAGTAGACTCGAATCTGAAAGGAGGAAGCCAAGCGTGTAAGCTTATATAGCATTTTTTTTTTTTCTTTTGTTTTTTAGAAAGGGCCTGCGGGCCAAACATTTTGATCAACTCCTTTCTAACATACTGTGACTTTTTAAGTCCAATGAAGGGAAAAAATAGTTGAAAATATTTGCTTTAAATACCTTTTTTTCGTATTCTTTGCTATATTATTGCATTGAATAAGGAAACAAAAAAAAAAAAAAAATACAAATGAACATTTTTCGTATATGATATCAAAAAGGAAAGAACGTTTGTTGACAGTCTTTTTTCCGTAGTATTATTCTTATATTCAATATTTTATCAATCAAGGTTTTTTTTTTTTTTTCGTTGACTTTTTTTTTCTCTTTATTTCTCTTTAAAATTAAAAAATTTATTGTTTATGGATGAGAAAAAGAATGTGGTTTACCTGTATTTCTTGCCTAAATGTCGTATTTACCCATTTAGGATAACGTCAATAAAACATAAAGTGAAAAGTTTTAAAATTCATCCAAATACGTGCGCTACATGCGCATCACATGATTAATAAATCACGTTATTTCTGTAAATTTACGGAAATTATACTTGCCAATCATTTATTGCCAATAAAATTAAAAAAGGTTCCAAGCAATTGAAAAAATATTTTACTTGTATGACTCTTTAAGTCGAAGTAACATGGACGGAGATGCAGCGAGAGATCAAAAAGTAGCTTCTGCAAAGAAAACGGTATTAGAAAAATTTTTATAATGATAAAAATAAATACAATTAATTTAAGAAAAGTGTCTTTATTTTATGGGAGTTTAGCTAAAGAAGTTTAAAAAGAAGAAAGCAGCCAGTTCAGTGGATTCTACTAGTATAACACGTAAAGATAGTTCTGATTCCGCTGCATTGTCTGGTGATCGAAGGAATAGTATAGCATCAGACTCTGGAAGCGTCAGAACTGATGGAACTGGGCAGGAGTGAGTATTTTTTCTCTTAAAAATTTATAGAGACAATTCTTGTTAAGCGCAAGAACCTGTTGGCCAAATGATGTATCAAAAAGAAAATACAGAACATCTAAGATTGATTTCCATGCAAGGAACTATGATAGTAAATTATTTTATTGATGGCAAAAGAAAATATAGTTAAAAACCTGCAAGTTAAGAACAAAATTTCATTCATTTATATGTAAATCTTTTATATACTTATAATGGGATCAGAACGATTGCAGTAGTAGAAGAGGATAATATTTCTACAACGAATACCAATCCTGATGTAGTTGAAAATCAAGCTTCACAGTGAGTGTATTTTCGCAGAAAATTATTGTTGAGAATATTTTTAGGTATTTAATTCATTTTGGGTTTAACCAAAAATGCAGAGATTATTCAGATTATATTCCACAGTCCTCCTCAGCTACGAGTCTATCATTGGTTGAAGGACTTCAACCAATTTTTCAACCACATGGACAACAATCACAATCTAATCTCTTATCAAAACAAATCGATTTGACCATTGCAGAAAGTATACTTCCTTCTGCTGATAATTCGGCTGAAGAATCTTATACGCATGAATCCCTTTCTAGTTTGTGTAATAAACAAAAGCAGGATATTGGGTTGCAACGACAGGCTATTGCTATGTTAGTCGACGAGAAGAATGCTTTGACTTCGGAATTGGAAAAATATTCTGCAATGGCTGATCGATTTAAAAAAAGTGAAGAGTTGTTAGAAGAAGGTCAATTATTAGTGGATGCATTAAGACGAAAGAATGCTGAATTAGAGGAAAAAATACATAATCAAGAAGGACGGCTTAAAGAAGCCGATGAACAAAAGGAGAAGATACTAGAATCTTTACAATTACAGGTAAGTAATAAGTTAACCATTTTTTGTTATAATTTTACAACTAGACTCCTTAATAATTTTATTTATAATGTAGAATACTCGTGTTGAACAATTAGAGAAGGATAGCAAACAATTAATATCTCAACTTAATACCAAAGATTCTATTATTGAACAACTTACTCAAGAAAAGGCAAATGCTCGTTCAGTATCTGATGAAGTAGAAGCCTTACAAAAGACACTTCAAGATAAAGAGAATAGATGTGAAGCTTTAGAAATAGAATTGTCAAATTTGCGACATAAACTTACCAATACTGAACAACAGCTATCAGAGAACATAGAGAAACTTTCAGAAGCAGAACGGGTATCATATGAAGCTCAGACAAATGTTGAGTTAATGACTAAAGAAATTCAGCAATTGACAAACGAGAGAAATGAATTAACACAAAGAGTTGAAAAAATATCAAGTTCTCTTAAAATCAAAGAAACTGAAGCTTCAGCTTTATCAGAACAAGTTTCATCTAATTCATCTGTGATTGAAAAATTAAATTTAGAACGTGATGATCTTTCAAGCGAACTTCAAAGTGTTCAATCGGAAAATTCAAAGTTGACTAAACGTATCAAAGATCTTACAAAAAAGATCGAAGGATTGACAAGTGATAATCGCGATTCAATAGCTCAATTGAATGAATTACGTGAAAAATTTGTAGAAATCAGTAATGATAAATTACGACTTGCCGAAGAAGTAGACAAAGAAAAATCAAGAGTTTCTCGATTGGAACAAGAATTATTAAATAAACTTCAAGAAGTGAGAATAGATGCTGAAGAGATAACAACAAAAACGACAACAAATGGCACAACTCGTGAATTTAATTATGAAGAAAATCAAAACTATCGGTCGTTAACTTCAAATCCCAATTCAGACCAAGAAGAACTTAAACAACTTCTTTTTAAAGAACGGCAAAAAAATTTGAATCTTGAATCACAATTAAAGCGTATGTTAGAAGTTTCATCTCCACTTGTTTCTTCCAATCTAAATCTTTCTCCACCAAATAGCGCGAATCGTAGATATTCATTTTCTCAATTTAGTGGAGTTTTTGAAATTGGAAAATGTTCAGGATGTATTGGAGAAGTGATTATTGTATAATACTCTAATACTCTAATAGTTATTTTAAAATTATATATCATTTTATAGACTAAATACGTAATTAATATGAGATTTATTATTTTAAAATAATGCAGGTTTAAAATTTTATTAATTCATATTTAATGTATTAGACATAATGAAGTAATAATGAGTACAAACATAATGAATTGCATTTACATAGTATTTATAAAACATTTCATGAAATAAAAAACTATGGCATTTTATTTAGGTCAAATTTTGGTTAAAAGACTTTTGGATATGATACAAAATTAAATAAATTTAGTGATACTTATTGCTTTATTACATCTTTCAGGTAATATTTACTTAAAAACAGTTTTAGTATTTCCACTATTTAATAGCAGAAAAAATTAATACTAGGAAATAATTAAATTATGAAAAACAAAAAGAAAAAAAAAAATACTAACATTCACGCGCTATAGTCAGTTGAACTTCACCTCTAAGTTCATTACGAATCCTTTGTATGTCTAATTAGAAAATATGCGTCACATGATAGATTATGATATAAAAAAAAAATCAAAACTTATTCTTCATACCATAAGGTGATATTGGTATTTGTGTAGATAAGCCACCTTGTGGCGTAGGGTCAATATAATCTTCTGCAACTTGGCGATTAAGAACAGAATGATCAAGTTCAGATGTAGGTTGAGGTCCATTGTTTGGGAATGTTTGCGATAGTTGTAGATATCCTTTTTCCAAATTATCGTCAACTGATGGCATATAAACTGGTGGTGGGGCTGGTACACTTTTAAGTATATGACGTTGTACTATTCCCCAAGGATTAACTCGTTGGGAACCGAATAAGACAAAGTAGATGGCACTTAGTATTGACACAAACCCTCCCATATTAGCCGCCTTCGTTATAAATAGAATAAAAATGAATGAATTTAAGTTTAGGAATAAAGAATTAATAAAAAAACGGATCAGATAAAGTTTACCAGTTGAAGAAGTGTAAATTCAATGCGATTAAAATATACTGTTACTGGATATTCTTGAGTATTGGTATCCGGATTCGTGACATATTTCGAAGGAACAATTCTAAGTAAAAAAAAAGTAAAATAGTGAAATAAAATAATATTGAAAGTGCGCATGTTTATTTACCTGAGTATCTCCCATAGATTTGGACTAATAGCAAATCCGGTCAGATCGAAGCTTGCAAATATCGTTTCAATTTCTACTTTTGAGTTCGATTTAACATCTGATGATGTCGTATCACCGAATATAGCGCCTTGATAATTATGTTTGAATTGCCGGACATCAATGAGAGATTTTATCATTCGTTAAAAAAATAAAATTATATGCGACGTATCTTATAAATACCTGATCGAGAAATATTGTAGTATTCTTCTCTTTTGAAATAAATGTAACTGATGGAAGGCTATAGTTTTAATTTAATCAAAGATTGTTTACAAGAACACGTGACTGAGAATGAAAAATATGACCAACCATTTTTACAATTTGGAATCTAACTCTATATGGATTGTCCCACTATAATTAAAGTTAGATATCAAAAAAGTAAATAAAATTTTATCAATCATTTTACAGTTGTAAAAGTAGTCACCTCAGTAAAGGTCCCGTACAAGAACCATTCGTCTTTAGTGATATTGAATTGCTGTTGAATAAAAGAATTACATCAAAAGAATTATAAGGACACTTGAGTTCATAGTATAAATGTACCGTATTGTTAGCGTTTTCAGTGGACCATAACGCGAGCGCAATCTTTTGTGTAGAATTATCAAAAATCAAACCATCATCCTTCTGGTATGGATTCAATATAACTAAAAACAAAAAAAATCAAGGCAATAATTAATTTTACATTTACAAACACCATACCCAATCGATGGTTATTAATCACTTGGAGTAGTTTATCAGTTTTAGCTTTTAAATTTAATTACGTTTAAAATTCTCACTTACAACAATTAAATAAAGTGAGATCGTTAAATCCTCGCATGTTAATAAACTCTTTTACATGAAATAATCAAAAAGATTAGATTTTACTTTATTTAAACAGCCAAATAAAAAATTTTCACTCACGCGTTGCGTCCATTCTAGAATCATAATTCGTTAGATATCTATCACAGCTAGCACCCTATATTAAGAATTAATCGCAGATCAAGCAGATCAATACTGAAAATCATTTATCCATTTATCAACGCGTAAAACGCGTACCAACTGATAGTCGTCATCCGCAGCCTATTAGTTAAAAAAATAAAGTAAATTTAACTAAATTGGTTTAAATCAAACTAATCAGCAAATAAATAAAACTTTACATTAAATTCTGATTTATAGCATCTGGGTTGCATATCCAGCGTTTTTCCACAAATCACCACGCCTTTAAATATTTAAATTATAAACCGTTACCGCGTATAACTTATTTGTATGTTTACATTGAGAAAATTACCTGGAACCTAATCAACAACATTTTATTTTCTCAAGTTTTTTATGATTATTTTTTTCAGTTATTAAAGAAGAAAAATACTTACCGGCATACTCTGCCTTTGTAAAAGGAGGCGAAATTTAGTAAAAATTCTGTTTCATTAATTTGTACGCATATCTGATATATATTCACCTCATACTCGTTTTCATCGTAACTACAGGGTTGTGAATCGCAACATACATTCTGTAGAAATTCCATGACTTATTATGGCCGTATAACGTGATAAATATCAGTCAGTTTAGTTCATTTTCCCTAAAAGATAAAAAATTCATTACCCCATAAGCGGCTGTAAGAATAGCAATGATAATCAAGAAGATCAACTTGGCTTTTCTTTCTCTACATTCCATTTCCCGAGTAATAATTTTATCTTCAAACTGCGCATTATATTGACTAGTCATTATTCATTGAAATTTTAAACCTTATAGGAACCTCCTCATATTCTAGGAGAAAAAATGAGCAAAGCCTTAAATATTTTTTTTTGATCTAGCCGGATTATCAGTTTTGCGTAACAAACTCTGTTAAACTAATAGGGTAAGCAAAAAAAAATTCTTCCTTTTAATTCTAAGAAATAATTAATGAAAATTTATTTAAAGATTCCATAATCAAGATTATTTCAACTTATTGTAATATTTCTTATTATGTTAATAAACGCTAAGAAAAACGCTGAATAAACTCCGTCATATGAGTCGAAAAACAAATCATTATACAATGAGATAATGAAGGACTGAGACAAGGTGTGACGATGTATGGATCTCTTCAACGTAACACAGAACAATTATTAATTTAAAAGATTTACGTTGCATACTGCAAACGCAAAAATCATTACTATTTTAATTACTTTTCATTTTCACACCGTGAGGCAAAGTTTCTCCTCTAACGCCAGACAAAACATTCTCAATAGCGAGATTGGCCATCAAAGTACGTGTTTCTAAAGTTGCGCTACCAATATGTGGAATAACTATAACCCTATCAAATTTCAAAAGTGGATCATTTGAATTTAACGGTTCTGGGGTCATAACATCTAGACCTACACTACCAAGCATCCCTTCCGATAAAGCTCGACAAAGGTCATCTTGACGAATTATTCCTCCACGCGCCGTATTTACAAGAATCTGGTATTGTTTGATTTATTTTAATAATATTACATATTGGTTCGGTGATTCAAATTGAATTTACATACCACATTACTCTTCATTTTCTTGAAAACTTCGTAATTAAATAGTTCCTTAGTTTCTTCATTCAATTCACAACAAATACAAATCACGTCAGACTCACGTATAAGAGTGTCAAATTCTACCTTAGTTGCGCCAAGGGAAGAAGCTATAGGTTTTTCTACACGGCCAAAATAAATTATTTTTCCATTATCTCCAATAAAGGGTTTTAGTCGTAAGGCAGTAGCTGATCCTATACGACCCAACCCAACAATTCCAACTGTTTTGTTCGTAAATTGCACCCCTGAACATAAAATGAAATAAAGGTTAGAAATAATGAGGTGATTAAAAAATTAAACATGACATACCGAGCATCCATGTTTGACTCCAAGTCCATTTTCCACTCTCGACTGCTCGAATTCCCTTGACAAAGTAAAAACTTTATATATACATAACTGAAATATCGGAAAAAAAAAAAAAATAAACGAATTACCTCACGTATTCTTCGCGCAGCGGCTAAAACCAATAGAACTGTGATATCCTTATTTATAAAAGATGTTTTTATTGATGAGAATAATATATTTTGGTGAAAATCTGGTTAAGAATGAAAAAAGAGTGAATAATATTCACCGCCACAGCATCCGTAAGTACACCTGGCGTATGACCTAATAAAATCGAACGCTTACGTAGTTCATTCAAATCGACATGATCATATCCGACTATTAACCAGATAATGTTAAATCTTTTTCATAAAAATTCATCCAAAAATAGTCAAGCTTGTAAATTTGCAACCTGACACTGTCGAAACTACTTTTAAATTCGGTCCGGCTGCGTTGAGCAATTCAGAATCAATTTTTTCGGTCAACATACATATAATTCCATCAACGCCTTCGAAACAAGCACATAAACGTTATTTTAGTTAAATTTGTAGTAAAAGATTGCGTAACTAACCTTTCGCCATCTCCAAGAATTTCTCGCGTGGAATTGCTCCTGTTTTGTCCCAACAAACAAGTTCAACATCTTTGGCACTCTCTATAAGCTTCTGTGAGTCCGGTGGTAACAATTGAGTTAATAATACTTTCGGTGCCATTGTTGAATAAAGATTTCTCAAACAAAATAAATTAAACAATTTCGACCTTCCAAAATTCCTCAACATTTTTAGAACAGATTCAATTTATCATGATCAACACGTGCATTTATCATTTTTTAAAAGGTAGATGACCAACATTACACAACTTGATAAATGCTAAATTTGGTGGTTTTTTTTTTAGGTTTCCCTTTAACCAAACAAAATGAGTAAAGAACCGAATGGCGATCAAAATATTTCCGTTTCAGAAGAGAATAAAACCAAAGCCGAGGAAACTAAAGAAGCTGCTAATAAACTGTTTCAGGGTTTGGAACTTTTTAGTTGTTTTCATTACTTTATGGGATTTAAATGAAGCAGTTGCTATCATATTTGATTTGGATTTAAAAACTTTATTATTTTAGCCATGAAGTATGAAGCTGCGATCGATAAATATTCAGAAGCAATTAAGCTGAATCCAACCGTTGCAGCGTACTATGCCAATCGATCTTTTGCCTATTTCAAAACTGAAGCATTCGGATTCGCTGTTGCAGACGCGGATTCAGCAATTAAACTTGATCCATCATATACTAAGGTTAAAATTTTTATGCTAGTATTAAAAACTCCGCAATTATACATTTAGAAAAAAAAAAGATTACTGACACATTTTTTTCTGATAGGGATATTATCGAAGAGCGGCTGCGAATATGGGTTTATGTAAATTTGAAGACGCGCGTCGGGATTTTCGAATTGTGAGGACTTTATTTGAAACAGACCTAGACCTTATATCCAATCTAATGATTATTCATGGTAATCCGAAGCCTGTCTATTTTGACAGGTTGTGAAAAGATCCCCCGGCGATAAAGATGTTAAATCAAAGCTTACAGAATGCGAGAAAATCGTGAAAAGGATCGCATTTGAAAAAGCAATTGAGGTATTTTATTATGTCTATTATGCAATAATTCCGTTTAAACAAATGATGATTTACCTGTTACTTAACCGATTTAATAGGTAGACTCCCCAAAGAATCTTGCAGAAACGTTCGACGTAACCACGATTAGTAAGTAGTGTTTATTATGCTTGAAAAATAAATGTTAGACTTTCTATTTATATCCTTTGTAATATCTTGATAGCCGTGGAATCTTCGTACGATGGACCAAAGCTCGAAGATGGGAAGATCACGAAAGAATTCATCGAAGAAATGATGGAACGTTTCAAAAATCAAAAGAAAATTCATAAGAAACATGCATTCCAGGTAAGTAATTAATGTTTTTGTTATATCTCATACGTATTTGATATTATTATTTGGAATAATGGCAAAATTATTATCATGACCAGATTATTTTAGCAGTCAGAAAAATTATGCTAGAGACACCGTCACTAGTTGATATAACCATACCTCAAGATTCAAAATTGACTGTATGCGGTGATGTTCATGGTATGTTAAATAGTGATTCGTAAATATGGCGAAAAATACTGAATACTTAATAAAACTATTTAATAGGTCAATATTATGATTTTATTAACATTTTCAAAATTAACGGTGTACCATCTGAAACAAATATGTATCTTTTTAATGGAGATTTCGTTGATCGTGGTTCATTTAGTCTTGAGGTCATATTGACCTTGTTCGCCTACAAATGGCTTTACCCAAAGTCACTTTATCTGACTAGAGGAAATCATGAAACAGATGATATGAATAAAGTTTATGGTTTTGAAGGCGAAGTTAAAGCTAAATTCTCGGAAGAAATGTTTGAGTTGTTTTCCGAAACGTTTAGTACTTTGCCCTTAGCCCACCTTATTAACCAAAAAATTTTGGTAGTTCATGGTGGATTATTTAGTCGGGATGACGTAACATTAGATGATATAAGAAATATTGACCGATTTGGCAAGAAACAATTAGAGCATGGAAGTTTGATGTGCGAATTGCTTTGGTCTGGTATGTTATTTAAGTTAAGCATTCTTTTAACAAAGTTTCTCCTTATTTATAAAGTCTAAATTTATTATCTCAAGATCCACAAGCTCAACCTGGACGAGGCCCAAGCAAGAGAGGTGTCGGAATACAGTTTGGACCCGACGTTACCGAAAGTTTTTTGAAACGCAATAATCTTGGTATGACTGATTGTAATTTAGATTCATGATCATTTAGTAGCCAATATTGAGATTATATTCCTTTTTAGACCTTTTAATAAGAAGTCATGAGGTTAAAGAAAATGGTTACGTGATTGAACATAATGGAAAATGTATTACCGTTTTTTCTGCTCCAAATTATTGGTAAACATTATTAAACATCGTTATTTAATTTTTTTTTGCAAGTAATCGACCAACTTTAATACTCTTAAACTCTACGCGTTGTTAGTGACACGATTGGGAATAAAGGCGCAATAATTAACATTACTTCCGATTTGAAGTTGGACTATAAAACTTTTGAGGCAGTGGTACGTTTGGACTATTTATGAAAAGCGTTTTTTTTTTAAACTTTTATTTATCTTCATTTTTATATTAGCCTCATCCCAATATTCGACCTATGGCTTATGCAAGTCAATTCGGAGGATTGTTTACGTAATAAATACTCGATATAAGTTAGTAAAATGTGTAATTAAATCTGCTATCTTATACACTTCAAAAAATTGCATAATAATATGGTTATTATGTATGTTACAGATAATTTATTTAAGCGAATAATTTGTGATTGGTTTTACTTTTTTCTTAAAATATTTATATTAATAAAAAGAAATAAAGATGAAATTCGTATAAATAATTGTAATTGGTCAGATTTATTATATAATCGTGTCACAAGATACATAAGCATATATAAAACTTTTTTATTCCTTTTTTTTTTTTTTCATTTCAGAACCTAATCATGACTGATAAATTACCGCATAACTTGTTGGCGCTTTTTGCACCTCGACCTCCCCTTCCTTATGCAAAACCGTTAGATAGAGATCCTGTTAAACGCAAAGGACCTTCAGTTACCGGTGTTGGTCAATATGTTCCTTTGTTGAAAGACTATGATCCAGATTACGTACCAACAGAAACAGTCGAAGAGAAGAAAAAGCGTAAGGTAATAATAGATTTTATCGTATATCTCAGATTTATGGCTACATATGTTTTTTTTTTGTCCAATATCATTAGCTTGCCGAAAAAAAGAAAAAGGCGGAAGAAGCCATCAAAAAGGGGCTCGAAGAATGTAAGTTATTTTCAGCGTCTTCTAATAATATATCAACGAGCATCAGAATTGATTTTAACGTTTGCATGAATAGGGGATCCTAACAAAGATGAGAATGTCACTGGTGATCCATTCAAGACTTTGTTCGTTGCAAGAATGGTACGATATGTTGATCTATTTTTAAAGAAAACTTTTCACACTTATACTTAATTTATTTAATACTTTAGTCATATGACATAACGGAAAAAGATTTACGACGTGAATTCGAGATGTATGGTCCTGTCGAAAACGTAAGATTTTTTTTTGACGCACATTTCAACCTATAACTATTAATATTGATTTAATTCTATTTGGAATAGATACGAATTGTAAAAAGAAAAGATGACGGTAAACCTAGAGGTTATGCTTTCATTGAATTCGAAAGAGAAAAAGATATGAAAGGTAATTATTCATTTATAGTATTCTCGTGTATAGTGTTTATGATTTTTTAAAAACCTTAAATACGCATATAATCTAATCCTTCATGAAAATTATTAGCTGCCTATAAAGATGCAGATGGTGTCAAACTTCTGGGTAGACGTATCTTGGTTGATGTAGAACGTGGAAGGACCGTTAAGGGTTGGCGACCGCGTCGGTTGGGTAAGTATTTGTTTGCTATTTTACTTTAAAATTGGTCATTACTAATAATGATTTGTTTATGATGAAATTTTTGGTTATATTATAATATGAACACTAACATAAAATGAATAAGGTGGTGGACTTGGTGGAACACGCATCGGGGGTCCTGAACAAAATCAGAAATATTCAGGTAGAGAAGGTAGTTACGCTATTCATACAAGTCATCCTCCTCCAGCTTCTACTCATGATAGAGATTATCGTAGTCATTCTCGGGGAACAAGCGGGGGGTACGGATATAGTAGTAGTAGTAATGGGTCTAGATATGGTAGTAGGCATGGTGGTGGTTATGGAAGTAGCTACGATCGTGATCGAGATTATAGACGACGTAGTGGTCGCAGTCGTTCAAGAAGTCCTGGGCGATACAGAGATGATAGATATGGGTCGAAAGGTAGGGATAGAAGGAGATAAATTAAAAACAAGTTTGCGATATATGAATGAATAGTCAGTATATATATATTTTTATTTATAATGGTAATTCTGGAGGGTAAGTCGTTTTAGCCTTGAAACCACGAGTTCAAATACGTTAAATCATAATTAAATGACGGGTAGGCTATGGTTTGTATTTGCAAAAAAAAAGTTCGATTAATATTTCCTTATTTAGATTATGCCTTAATTGGTAAGGACACCACAAAAAATTACGCATGTTATTTTGTTTATTATATAAATAGGTAAAATCATAGGTAACAATAGGTAATAATTTGTTACTTTCATTCATTTTTTACTTTTCGCAAAAAAATTTTTTTTATTGGTTTGTGGGTAAGTGTGGGGTAAGTGTTGTTGATTAACATCGAGAAACACATCAAAATATTTAATAATAATATATAAATGTATCCAATAGTTAAGAACGGTGAGTATTACACCGAACTTGGATAAAATCATGGAAATGAATCATGGTAATAACTTCGGTAAAAATATTTTTGTTGTCATTTGTTCGTTTTTGTGTGTATTAAACAAAATATGATAAATTCTAAATTGCAAAGGATAAATTGAGAGTTAAACTATTAAAGTGCAGGTAATAATTTATAAGGTAGGTACTACCTTATTCTTTTTCTATTCTAATCATTCTACATCATTCAGCATCGAGGAAAGGAAACTATGTTTGTTCACGTGATAATAAAGTATGCATAATGAGATGATGATCAACTGATTTACGATTTCCCAAAAAAAAAATCCAAATTCATGACATCTCAAATCTGAATGACTAATCGAATAAATACGCGTGTAATTAATCCTAAGTCAAGTTTTTCCTTTTCAAAAGCCCAAAAGCCGAATTACAGCAGTTTGGCAATTCATTGTTATTTAAAGTAAATAGTTTCGATGACTTTTCGGTTTGATGACCTATTAAGAGTTGCTTTAATTGTTATTAAAACGTTTATCGATAAAGAGAGAATTATTAATTATACAGATTGTTTATGCTAATACAAGTTATATGTTTATTAAATTTAATAAATAAGTAAGATAAATTTATAAAAACGACCCAGCCTTATAATTAACATTAACTGTTAATAAATAGCTTTAAAGCTCATGGTTTTCCACAAGCTTCTAATAAATATATTTAACAATTATACAATTATCTGAATAATTTTACATAGAATACAAAGCAAATCAAGGCAATAAGTGTTATGATAATGACAGCAGTTATCATACGGTTAGTTTGCATCCTAAAAATAACAGCAAATTTGATTGGTTGGAAATAATGAATAATGAATTTAATACGGATAATTAGAATTATAAGAGTAAATAAATTACCTGCGAGCCATACCCTTAAGAGTACGTTGGGCTTTATCAATGTATGAGTCCGCTTCCATTAACTATTAAATTTAGTAAAACATTTAATCCCTTCAAATATTTATAATCATATAATCATATATATAAAAACATACTGTATTTCTGGTATGTAAAATTTGTTCTCTTTGTCTACGAATATCTTCCAAAACATTAGCGCCGATAGTTTCTAGAAAAAAAAAACAATTAATAATGTAAATATATTTCAAAATAAAATACAAAAAATGTTTTGGACTAATTACCGGTTTCTAAAGCAATTCTATGACTATCTTGTAATCTACGACTACTATCAGCCAAACGTTCAGTTCCAGTTAAAAGCCGAGCACGTTGATCCATAGAAGCACTATCAAGATCAGTCCCATTTGTACCAGCAAGCAATTCTTCACGATCTGTTGGTCCAGAAACACGAGAACTAGCTCTTTTCTAATAAGATAAAAATTAATAAGAATAATGTATTTGTTTCATAAAAAAAAAAAAAAACGAAAGATAATCATTTACCAAATCACGTTTCAATTTCTCTAGATCACTTTTAAGACCTCTTATTCTTGTTTGAAGACGTGAGCGTGATGATTGTTGTGTATTTAACAGTTCCATTTCCATTTGCGATATCTATAATGAAAAAATTCTTTTTTGATAAGACAGAAGATTTTTAATAAAATCAAATATATTTAACGTACGATTTCTTCTGCTTCTTCAATTTCACGTTCGGCAGCTCGAATAGTAGCCTTCCGTTTCTCTAATATTAAATCAAACTATATAAGCTGCTTCAAATAGTGTTATAGTATAGCCTTTAGAATTTACCTCCGGCCTGCGAAGGAATTGTCTTATTTATTTTATTTCCAATAGAAGCAGAAACTTGGTTAAAGTCATTTTCATATGACTCAAAAAGCTCAGAGCCGGACATTTTGTATTTCTTTTAATCTCTTAATCCCAATGACGAAAAGAATATTGGATACTTGCTTTTATATTTTGTATTATAACACTAGTACATAAAAGGAAATTCGATGATCTTGTTTTACTTTAGTATGATGGTGTACACTCGAAAATTGTTTATTTTTTTTATCGATAGTTGAAAGTAAAAAAGTTAAATGCAAGGCTACGCTTCATTTGATTCTACGCTTTTAGTAACGCCGGGAAGTAGTTTCATGTTATCACAATCACAACCACAAACACCGGTAACAGCAACAGGAAGTACTTCCGAAATAGATCGTTTTCCAAGGGAAGAATTTTCATTCCTACCACATATTATACAAGTTCTTGATAAAGTAGAAACAGGTAAAAATGAACAAGAAATTAAAGCAATGGTATAGTAAATTTTATGTTATTTAACGAATTATTTTTTAAGGGAATCGAAATCGAAATAAAATAGATATTTTTTTTTTTTTCATTTTTTAGATGAGAAAATTAAAAGATAAGGTTCATCGATGTCAAAAAATACTAGATGATCTACCTGGGGCTGATTTATCAAGAGAACGACAAGAAAGATTAAGAAATGAAGACAAAGAAATATTAGAAAATAAGAGGTTTGCGATTTTAAACTGAATAGTGCGCGAAAAAAAAGAAGCATTGATTTATTTTATTTGATTTAGAAAATTACGTCGAAGATATTTGGAATTACAAATTTTTCAAACTGCAGCTACAACATGTTATAATAATCAAAATAACCAAAGTAATCAAAATAATCCACCAAACTCAGATAATCCGATTAATCCAGATAATCCACTTGATCAATCTAATCCAATTAACCCAATTAATCCACTTGAGTCACTTGAATCACTTGAATCACTTGATTCACTTAATCAACTTGATTCACTTAATTCGTTTGATCAACTTAATTCAATTCTTCCACTTGATCCGCTTGATCCACTTGATCCACTTAATCTAATTAATCCACCTAATTCGTCAAATAATTTACTCGATTCATTTGAAATTAATTCACTTGAACTTGACTCAGTTAATCCTGATACTACTACCGCCGTTACTACTGTTCCGACAGAAGATAATAATCAGATGGACACTACCGAAGGTTAAAATAAAGGTTGTACTTTATAAGAAATGTTTTCTTAATGATACAATCATTGTTGGAAGTTTAGTAGATTTATAATTAATTTTTAATTTAATTTAACTGATGCATTTAGTAATAACTCTTTACAGTTTATTCTTATTGGATTAGATGACTGATCTTATGACAACAAATTATATACATGTAAATTCTAAAAATTTTTTTTTAATCTATTTGAAAATTAATTATTCATTTAATGTAAGATCATAAATCCCCTATAATAAAATTTGATATTACATAAAAAACGTTTATTAAGTAACAACATCAATACTAATTGTGATGATATTATAATAATAATTAATTTTTAATAACAAATAATTGAAAAAAATAAATAATTGTAATATTATTCAAATTATAAATGATTAAATGATACAAAGTGGTAAAAATGATTTCATATTCTAGCTGGATCAGTTTTTACTATGTCTTTAAAAAAAAATTTTTTTATATTATTATTATACCAGATAAGAATTTTTTTAAGAATTTTATATATAAAATTTTTGAAAAAAATAATTAAAAGTCAGCCAAATTATTAATAAAACTTTTATACTATGAAAACCATAAAATTAAGTTTGTATAATCTGAAAAAAATTAAATTATTAAAACTTTAAAATCCAAATAAATTAACCTTAAACAAATTACAGCTAATATATAATCAATTCTTTTTATAATTACCTTTATTATAATTACATTATTTTATATAATCATTTTAATTAAGTATCCCAAATATTTATATATAAAATCTATTGTTTATAGTTACAAATTATTTATCCCTTAAACTGTAAGAGTTAAAATTAATTTTAATAATTTTAGAATTTTTAAGATATTTTAAGATTCTGTGATTATAAAAACATAAAATTTAGTTTATTAGATTCTTCTTATTGAAACATATCTAATGGTAGCAAAATTGTATCTGAGAATTTGATAAATAAAAGATTATATTACTTTATAGATTTTTAGATATTGGAAATTATCTTATCACCTAATAATTATAAAAAGTTTAATTTTATTTTATCAGATTCTTCTTATTAAGACACATCAAATAGTAGTAATTTTATATTTTTAGAACTAGTAAATAAAAAAAATATTTTAATTTTAAAGAATTTAGCCCTATTTATAATAATTTGTAAATCATTTACTTTTAAAAATCATTAATCAAATTGATTACTTAAAAAATACTATAGAATTTATTATAAAAATATTATTTTATTTAATAAAATATCTAAAAAAACTTAAAAATATCTTTAATTAAAAAATAAAATTATAGGCAAATTTACCTGCAAAATAGTTTAAGGGATAGTTATTATTACTTTTTTTTTTAAAAATTTTATATACTTATTATAAATAATATAATTATTTTAGAATCTAATAATTAGATTTTAATAATTTTTAATTTATTTAATATTTTATATATATAAAATTTAATAATTTAATTTTTTTTTTTATAGTAAAAGAACACATTTAAAGCTTTATTAAGAAAGATTTTAAAGAAATATATTATATTATATAATAAAGGTAAAAGCCTATCTATTTGCTTTACTAAACATAACAGATATACTCTATAAACTATTATGATACATGCAGTTTAAAACCACTACTTTTCATTATATGACTTCAAATGAATAGAAAAAAAAATTAATTAATATATATTTATAATTTTTTTCTGTAAAATTATAGTTTGAAAAATGTTTTTTCATATAACAGAGAAATTTTTCAAATTGGATTACTGTAGCATGAACTAAAGATGTTAGCCATAATTGATTAGACGATGCCGTAATATTACAACATATGGCATTACAATTATGACACTTTTCGTAATATCATAATTAGGCTATAATGCTATAATTGGACCGTAATGTCGTAATTAGGCTGTAATGCCTTAATGCCACCTAAGGTTGCCTGCCAAAAGTCATTTAGCCCAATGCCGAAAGTTAAAACTCTCTATATAGTGCCGCGTCCTAGTTTTGGTATATATAGTATTAGTGTGATAACATTTTTTAATTCATATTAATAAAAAAAATGTTAAAAACAGTTGTTTTAAATACATATTAATAAAAAAACTGCGACTTTATTAATAAAAAATAAGCCGCGATTTTATTAATAAAAATAAGCTGCGATTTTATTAATAAAAAATAAGCCACGATTTTATTAATAAAAAATGAGCTGCAATATTATTACCGTATAATACTGCATATAGTATCCCCCTCAAATAGTACCCCTCCTAAATAATACCTGTGTATTATTCAAGTTTACATTCAGGTATTTTTGAATAGTACCCTGGTACTAATCAAAATCTGATTTTGAATAATACCCAGTACTAATCAAATACCGGTATATAATTAATGATTAAAGCTTAAATAAAAATTCTTCATACTAACTAGGAAAAGGAAACCGTTACAAGTCTGAAGTGCAGTTATTATCACACATCATCACGTGCTGGATGGACATTTGTAAACGCGGAGACCCATTTTATATGATAAAAGTTGCAGAATAAAAACGTGAAAAATGTAATTGAATTTCATAATTTATTCTGATCTGAATTGTGATCATCATTACAATAATTTCCAATTTTACAAAATTTTTACATTTTACATCTGAAGTTTTTTATTTTATTTTAAATTTTGCGGTTGAAAACTGTTAGAGTTCTTTTGATTACTTAACTGTTAATAATATTATCACATGATTAGTACCCCCTTTACAATGTACCCCCTTTTTATAGTACCCTCCTCCTCACATAATACCCCTCCTTCCCTCCAGGTACTATTTAATCTAGGCTTGCATTTTTGAATAGTACCCTGGGTATTATATGCAGTACTATACGGTAATAAAAAATAAGCCGCAATTTTATTAAAAAATAAGCCATGATTTTATTAATAAAAAATGAGCCGCAATATTATTACCGTATAGTGCTGCATACAGTACCCCCCTCAAATAGTACCCCTCCTAAATAGTACCCGTGTATTATTCAAGTTTACATTCGGGTATTTTTGAATAGTACCCCGATACTAATCAAATACCAGTATATAATTAGTGATTAAAGCTTAAATAAAAATTCTTCATACTAACTAGGAAAAGAAAACTGTTACAAGTCTGAAGTGCAGTTATCATCACACATCATCATGTGCTGGATGGACATTTGTGAATGCGGAGACCCATTTTATATGATAAAAGTTACAGAATAAAAACGTGAAAAATGTGATTGAATTTCATGATTTATTCTGATCTAAATTGCGATCATTATTACAATAATTTCCAAATTTACAAAATTTTTACATTTTACATCTGAAGTTTTTTATTTTATTTTAAATTTTGCGGGTGAAAACTGTTAGAGTTCTTTTGATTACTTAACTGTTAATAATATTATCACATGATTAGTACCTCCTTTACAATGTACCCCTTTTTATAGTACCCTCCTCCTTACATAATACCCCTCCTATCCCCGGGTACTATTTAATCTAGGCTTGCATTTTTGAATAGTACCCAGGTACTATATGCAGCGCTATATGATAATAAAAAATAAGCCGCAATTTTATTAAAAAATAAACAGCAATTTTATTAATAAAAAATGAGCTGCAATATTATTACTGTATAGTACTGCATACAGTACCCCCCTCAAATAGTACCCCTCCTAAATAGTACCCGTGTATTATTCAAGTTTACATTCGGGTATTTTTGAATAGTACCCCAGTACTAATCAAATACCGGTATATAATTACTTTACAGAAACTTAAAAATTCTAAACAATGACGAATTGATATAGTAATGATATTAAATATACATCGTAACAATATCGATTTGCAAATGATATCATTATGATATCAAAATGATATCGATACATTATTGATTGGATATATCAAAATGATATCGTAAAGATATTTACTTAAAGAAATATCTAATCGATATCATATTCATATTGTTATAACAATGATAATTTTTTAAAAAAATGTGAAACAAACACGATATCAATATAATATCGTATCGATATGTATTCAGTATCATTATGACATCGTAAAAATATCATCTTATAAATATCAAATCGACATCAATTCACTATTGGCAATATAACGAATCGACATCATTTTGATATAGTTAAATAATAATAAAATTTTTAAAAAATGTGATACAAACACGATATCAATATAATATCGTATCGATATGTATTCGGTATCAATACGACATTATAAAACATTATCTTATAAATATCAAATCAACATCAATTCGATATTGGTAATATAACGAATTGATATCATTTTGATATAATTAAACAATAATAAAATTTTTAAAAAATATGAAACAAACATGATATCGATATGATATCGTATCGATATGCATTAAGTATGAATACGACATCATAAAAACATCATTTTATAAATATCAAATTAACATCATATCAATATTGGCAATATAACGAACGTATCAACATCATTTTGATATAGTTAAACAATAAATAGTATATTTTCAGATCGTTTAGTTCAATATTAAATTGAAATATTTTAATAATTTGTAATCTAATTAAAAAAAGTATAATTTAATTATACACATTTGCTTTTAGCTAGTAGTGGTATCATAATAGTTATTATTGTAAAATTCGTACAAAAAAAGAAATAAAATTTTTTTTTTAATTGATATTTCAAATATCGTATTGAAAATTTAGATCTTCGATACGACTAATGCTACCTGTTCCAAATTATTGATGAGTTGTTGCTGTAAAAAATCAAAAAAAGTAATTAAAAAGCAGACTGTCAAATTATTTGTATGAAATGTGGAAAAGTGATAAGAATGGAAGTCAATAGAATAGTTGAGAGAACTGAATTATAATTTATTAACAAAATTATTTATAAATTTATTTATACAAAGAGTAATCTAAACGTCTCCCAAATTTTTTTTTTTAATTAAAAACATTAAGGTGTGATGTTTAGAATAATGGTCAATTCACTCGTAAAAACTTACTAAATTTATTATCGTTATAAAATACATAATTTTATAAAAAAATTAGGCATGAGCTTTTACTAAAGATTTTATAACTATGTATAATTTAACATTATTAATACTATGTATGATTAAAGGACATTATAAATAAAATAACTTACCGATAAAGAATTAACGATGTTACTACCGCTTCTTGATGGTATAGATAATTCCTTTGTCATTCTATCTAACGCCTTAATAGCAGCTAAATTTTTACCATTCCACGAGATTCTGACAGCTTCTCTAACGAAATCAACTAATGTAACCAAACCTCCATTGTTAATTAATTCTGAAATGTTTACGGCAACAAGTTGTCTGCTTAAAATTTTTTGTGCAACACTTTCGTCAACATATTCTTTAATCTCTTTCTGAGATATATTTCCAGTGGTACCTCTATTTTATTCATTAATTATTAATAATACAATTACAGCACTATTTATTGCCAACAAAACAATTAAACATATACCTGCTTTTTCTTATTTCTTTATATTCTTCTACAAAGCTTAAAATATTTTGATTGAATTTATTCCTGAAATCTGTAAGGAACTTACGAGTACGTTCAAGATAGCTTTTTGCCTCGCTAGTATATATCTTGATTCGGAAAATCTTTACGATCAGGTCATCAAGAACCTTATTGTCTGGATTCCTCACGCGCAGGAATAGACATTTTACTGACTCATCCCAGAGTCGGATTTTATCCTAAAACATTAGAAGACGCATTATTTAATGATTTAAACATAATAAATATTACCATATTGATTCAATACTAACTTCATTATTTTTTGATTCAGCAACATCTGATGATTCGTTCATTTCATTTGCGAGTCGTAAGATATCAGGGTGTTTGACAAGCCAGTTAACTATTTCCAATTTTGAATGCTTTCGAAATTGTTCTGGAATTTCATCTGCTTCTTCGCCATTATCATCTCCTTCATCATCATCATCATCATCATTATCGTAATCCTCATCACTTTTGTCCCTTACTCCCTCTTCAACTATTACGTTTGGTTTATTGACACGCACACCTATATGTAATATATCATTGCAATTGTTTTAATTAAAGATTAATATCAATGAATTAAAGTCTACACATATTAATATTACCTGACATTAATTCATTCGCCTCTTCAATGTCTATATCTCTTCTCTTTTTCGCAATACCAATTTGTCCTGAGTTCTTTTGACTTTTTTTCGGTCCTTTCATATTTATTTTTGGTATTTTACTATTTATTATCCTTACATACAGTATAAGCAAATCTTATTAAAAAAAGTAATATATATACCTGTTCTAACTTCTATTTCTTTACCTTCGGATGATTTACGTTTAGACATAGTATCAGGAAAATATAAACAAAAAAATATGGATATAGAAAAGAAAAAAAAAAACGTACTGCATCCTTACGATATAAATATGAAATCTTGGTTATTGTAAATTATGATAACAGTACACAATTGGAAAATATACATGATCTCGACATCGTGAGGAATGCAGAATCAGTTGAAAATATCGAAAGAATTATGATGGAAAAGGTAGTGAGAAAAATTAATGGAATATTTCGTTTTAAATTCCCATTTTTATAAAAAAGGAGTGAGAAGAAATATTTTTAACGCTGATTTATTGTATTACAAACATTACAAACACGAATAATATTGTTTAAATTTGACCATTGTAATTTATTGTAATACAATTTATTGTATTACAAACACGAATAATATATGTTAAATTTGACATTGTAATTAGAATTTTATTATCAAAAATATATATATATAATAAAATATAAAAATGAAAATAAAATAAAAATTTATAATATAAAAATAAAAAAAAAAAATAGAAAATAGTAAAGGGTAAAATGATAAAAAAAATTGTTTTAATGACGGTGTCGATGACGGGGGTAAGGAGAATAAGAGCGCCTGCGCTCGTGGCGGTGATGAGATCGAGAGCGCCTGCGCTCGTGACGGTGATGAGATCGAGAGCGCCCGCGCTCGTGACGGTGATGAGATCGAGAGCGCCTGCGCTCTCGATACTCATATCTCCTACGATCTACCCTATTTCTTCTCGCGGCGCGGACCGGTGCTTAAAATAAAACAATTAGTTAATTATAAATGTGATAAATTAAATAAAAAAAATCAATTAAATAATAAATTGTTACTTTCAGCAAGCCAGAATTCATCTGACAACTCATCATGAAAACGTTCATCATGAAGAGTTGGTGTGTGGGTAGGAAATCCTTCCGGATTTCTACTCAATAACCTTTTCAAATTTTCATACCCACTTTTTAGTGCATTCCATTTATTCCTGCACTGTCTTTTTGTTGGCGCGAAGTTTTGGTGATCATTATTTATGTTTTGCGATATATGGTTCCAAATCACCTTTTGATCGTGAATGGCAGTAGTACAAAAAAATCGTTGATACAATCGACGATACTGAATTAACGAGAGAGTAGCGTCGTTTGGCCACTGTAAAACCCCGGTATTTAATTGTGCCATTCTTTAATATTATTATGAATAAAAAAAAAATATTATAAAATCGAGTAATTGAGAGTAATTGATTTAATTAGAGAAAGAAAGTATTTTAAAATGAGTGAAATGGCGAACAGGCTCCATATTTATAATAAATTTTATTATTATTTCTTGAACTCCATATTACGATTCTGCATAGATCTTAATGTAATCATCTTTAGATCCTACATATATTACGCATATTTTTTTGATTACACCATTTGTTAATTTATTCAAAGCATGTCTTAAAAATATAATTTTCTTGGACCTTATAATAATTCATAAAAATTTTACCCAAATTTTTATGATCTTAATGTAATCATAGATCCTGCATATCATTTGCGTATAGATATTTTATTACATTATTACAAAAAACAGGGTTAAAGTGTTTGTTTCATTATAGTTATCTTTGCTAATTGACGATTGCTATTCGAAGTTCTATAACAATGAGCAATAAGGAGGAAGATTCAAAGAATAGGTATGCTAATTTTGCATAGCAAATAAAAAAATAATTTTTTATTGTGGTAATTTAGTTATCATCAAGTTTAACAAAGTAAGATTGAATATTTGTTAGATATTCAAATATTATTGGACGTGAGTCGAATATATCATGTGATTTGAATACTCGTTACGTTCTTCAGATTTAGAAAAATTATTCAAGTCAATAAATTCAGATTTTAGGTACAATTTATAAAAAAGAAATATTATTTTTAATAAGGTTGGCCACAAGTATATCAGCAATAGAAAATATTTTATATCAATAAAAAAAATATATTTTTTTTTATTATAAATCAACTCACTAACTGTATACAAATCGATAAAAGTAATTCTTAATTTCCTTACATAATCCCATGTGTGAAATTGTGAATACAGATAAGAAGACAATCGGTGGTCTTAAATGAATTGTTAAAAAAAAAAGAATATGATCACATAAAATTTTTTTTTTAAAAAGAAATTCTTCTCACCGCTACCTTACCACATAAAAATTCTTTGCCGATTTGTATACTACATTATAGTTAAAAAAATTGTACATCAATATCGGCATCGGAACATCAATATATACCGATAATTAGAACTTAATTCGAACTTAATTTACTCCGTTTTGAGAATACCGTAAATAATTGGCTAGTGACCTGGTACAGATATGTAACAAAATCGGCATTGATTTTAACCGAATTGATCAACTATTTTGCTTTTTTTTTTGGGTTTTTTTTTTTGTCGACACGCTGATAATATAAAGGTATTTATAATTTAAAGCTTTAATTGAATCATAAAATTCTAAATTAAGATATCTTAAATTTTTTATAAAGATGAGAAGACGATTTAATCATATCGAACCAATAAAACCAATTCGAATTCGAAATCAGTTTTCCTACAGCAATCCTAATGAGACAACAGAATCTGACGAGAGAGTAGCAATACGTTCACCCGTACATTCACCTGATAATGATAACGAAGACATGGACTTTCAATATGATTATGAAGATGGTAATTTAAGTTTTCAAGACAATAATGATGATGATAATGCATATGATTCAATTAATCCTCAACACTACAATGATGAGATGATATTTTCGCAAGATGATATAAATTCATCAGATACTGAAGAGGAAGAAGAAAGTGACAACGATTACAATAGCGAAGAGGAGGAAGTAGATGATAATGAAATCAATGAAATGAATGTTAAAGCAGGAACGTGATTCACTTCTCTTAACTTTGCATAATTTTAAAACTGAGTTGTTTTTATCTTATGTGGATATGAAATTTGAGGCAGCACTTATGAATGTTTCAACTAGTTGGTACAAATTGGCATCATATACATTTGAAGAAGAAAGTGGTATCCTTTCAAAAGTCTACTTACACCTTGGTGATTTTATCACAATTTATGAAGAAGATCACGAAGAATCTTATGCAGTTATCAAAGGTATCTTTCGACATAAAAGTAATAATGACAAATATTATGCCTTTATTGTTGTAGATTGGTTTGAGGATACTGGAGCTGAACATTCGGTATTAAAATGTCCACTTTACCGCCTTCAAGCAACAGGAAATAAATGGAGACGCATTTTTCCAATTACTGTAATAGATAATTTTCAAAAAGTACATTTTATTCATAATTGTAATTCAGAAAGGTGCCAACTACCTAATCATGATACCACAAATAGAATTTGGATAAAAAATAATTTTTATTTTACAGCCGTATAATTGTTTGATTATATAAATATATAATTTGTGTCAGTTTTAAAATTAACCAATAAAATCACATTAATCATTATGCATGATGTAATATATTAAAATTAACCAATCAAAATTGATTTGTTTACATGCATGTGAGATCTAAAATAGCTAAAATTCGTAATGTTTTGTTTATTTTTAAATATTATACTTGTCTTAACACTTTACGGTATTTTCTTCTTTTCTCTTTTATCCAAGTTACTTTACTTATCTTTTACAATATTAACAATACTTTGGCATTTTAATTTATATATATGATATAGCCACCAACACAAAGACCGTTCGCCAAAAAAACGTATAAGACAAAAAAACTACTTTTAAATAAATGGTGAAGCCGAATATTATACTTGTCTTATATTTTAACACTTTATGGTATTTTCTTCTTCTCTCTTTTACTTTACTTATCTTTTACAATATTAACAATACTTTGGCATTTTGGTTTATATTCGATATAGCCACCAACACGAAGACCGTTCGCCAAAAAACGCATAAGACAAAAAAACTACTTTCAAATAAATAGTGAAACCATTAAGCAGGTATGAAAATGTCATATACACATATTTTTCATATTTTTTTGGACTCTACCATATTCGTAAAGTCTACTGGTTCTGTAGGAGGGATTGGTTATGTACTTTCTTTACAATAGGGTATAGTTTGAGTCTTTCTTTGTTAGACTGTGGTATTACTTAAGAGAGTTAGAATGTATTCTCAAATGCTATGTTCAAATTGCTGAATATATTTGAGCTTTCTTTTGTAATATTTGCTTAGCCTGGAGGAAAATGTTATGAAATAGGGCCGGATATTTTATGACATTTTCTGCCGCCAATTACTTTGTCCGGGGTGGCGTCAGTCGTAGCAGCCAGCATTTTTTTTTTATAATATTATGGTTTTAAGAATTAACACTTCCAAATTTAAAGAGCTAACGTTAAAAATATTATCATTTTTATTTTTTCTCAAAATCCCGGAGATTACCTGCTCTAACCATTATCCCAAGGTTATGTATTAAATTTAAAATTTAAATATATTTTATAAAGAGTATATTATATTAATCATAATTGTTTTTTTTATATTTTTTATTTTTTTAAATTTACCCTTAGCGATTGGATCCTACTTATGTATAGAATAAAAGGAATAAGATGTATTCACTCATCACATGAAAAGAAAAAAAGAAAAAGGAAAATGTGACCCCCCTTTCGTTCTCCTTTCAGTTTTTGTTTCTTTTTCCTTTTATTTCTCTTTCTTCGTCTCCCTTTCTTTTCGTTTCATCTTTTCCATCAATATTCTTTATCATTTCTTTTTGATCTTGTCTTCTTTTTTCTTTTCGCCTTTGTTTCGTTTCCATTTTGTTTTCACTATTTATCATATCTGACCCATCCACTCTATCCACATTGAATATTACTTCACTTCTCAGGTGTTGTTGTTCTGTTAGGTGTGCGCCTTAGTAGACGTTAGTAAACCTGTATGGTGAAAGCGTGATCAGAAACTCTAGGGAGAAAACTAAAACTAAAACCAAAACTAAACCAAAACTAAAACCAAAACCAAAACCAAAGCTACTAAAACTAAAACCCTAGAGTACTGCGTAAGGATCTGCTAGGAATCGGTACCTAATGTTGAACGGACACCTTTATTTTCTTCTTTATTTTCTTATTATTATTATTAATGTAAATTATTATTATTAATGTAAATTATTATTATAATGTAATAAATATAAAATCATTTTTTATGATGTAATTTATGAAATTACTATGATGTAGTTATGATATCAAATAAATGTTATAATACTTTGGCGATGTTAATTCGATGTTAATATGTTATCTTTACGATATAGTTACGATATCAAATAAATGTTATAATACTTTGGCAATGTTAATTCGATGTTAATATGTTATCTTTACGATATAGTTATGATATCAAATAAATGTTATAATACTTTGGCAATGTTAATTCGATGTTAATATGTTATCTTTACGATATAGTTACGATATCAAATAAATGTTATAATACTTTGGCAATGTTAATTCGATGTTAATATGTTATCTTTACGATATAGTTATGATATCAAATAAATGTTATAATACTTTGGCAATGTTAATTCGATGTTAATATGTTATCTTTACGATATAGTTACGATATCAAATAAATGTTATAATACTTTGGCAATGTTAATTCGATGTTAATATGATATCGCTACGATATAGTTACGATATCAAATAAATGTCGTATAGTGATCGCAGAGATATCGAACCAATCAATATCGAATAAACATAGTTAAGACTAACTTAACGACGTCGATTCGATTTTTTGTTAAAATATCGTAATGATATCGTAATGACATCGTTATGATATTTATTCAATATCGATTGTAAACTTCAAGTTTCAGCAAAGTAGTGATTAAAGCTTAAATAAAAATTCTTCATACTAACTAGGAAAAGGAAACTGTTACAAGTCTGAAGTGCAGTTATCATCACATATCATCACGTGCTGGATGGACATTTGTGAATGCGGAAATCCATTTTATATGATAAAAGTTGCAGAATAAAAACGCGAAAAATGTGATTGAAGATCATGATTTATTCTGATCTGAATTGCGATCATCATTACAATAATTTCCAAATTTACAAAATTTTTACATTTTACATCTGAAGTTTTTTATTTTATTTTAAATTTTGCGGTTGAAAACTGTTAGAGTTCTTTTGATTACTTAACTGTTAATAATATTATCACATGATGATTAGTACCCCCTTTACAATGTACCCCTTTTTATAGTACCCTCCTCTTCACATAATACCCCTCCTCCCTCTAGGTACTATTTAATCTAGGCTTGCGTTTTTGAATAGTATCCCAGGTACTATATGCAGCGCTATACAGTAATAAAAAATAAGCTACAATTTTATTAATAAAAAATAAGCTGCAATTTTATTAATAAAAAATAAGCTGCAATTTTATTAATAAAAAATAAGCTGCAATTTTATTAATAAAAAATAAGCTGCAATTTTATTAAAAAATAAGCCACGATTTTATTAATAAAAAATAAGCTGCAATTTTATTAATAAAAAAAAGCCGCGATTTTGTTAATAAAATAATTTGTTAATAAAAAAAGAGCCGTGATTTTGTTAATAAAATAATTTGTTAATAAAAAAAAGCCGCGATTTTGTTAATAAAATAATTTGTTAATAAAAAAAGAGCTGTGATTTTGTTAATAAAATAATTTGTTAATAAAAAATAAGCCGTGATTTTATTAATAAAAAAAACCGCAATTTTATTAATAAAAAAAAAGCCGTGATTTTGTTAATAAAATAATTTGTTAATAAAAAAAGAGCTGCGATTTTGTTAATAAAATAATTTGTTAATAAAAAATAAGCTGCGATTTTGTTAATAAAATAATTTGTTAATAAAAAAGAGAGCCGCGACTTTGTTAATAAAAAAAATCTGCAATTTTATTAATAGAAAAAAGTCGCGATTTTATTAATGATTTCATATAAATAAGCCAGTTATAATTATGGCATAATTACAATATTACAGCACAATTATGACATTACAACTTTTGCATTCTGAAGAAGCTAGGTTGCAACCTATTACTTACAACACTGTTTCTTATAATTACAGTTACAGATAACATCTTTAGCATGAACTATATAAGTTTAAATTTCAGTAACTTTACTAAGTTTAATAATAATTTAGTAAAAATTTGGTCAGAGTCATAAGGTGATATTTTATCCAAAGTTTCATTATGAACTCAATTTTATCAAGATGTTTTAGGATGCTGCTAAACAATGTACCCGTAATAATTGTAATTATTCATTTAAGTCATTAGAAAGAACTATTCTAGAAGCATTAAATTCTGTTTATTTAGAACAAATTAGATGATATATATTCATATCATTCTTAGAGATTTATAGACGTGTATAGAAAAGGTTTAACAGGCACTGCAGTTTTATAAGCCTAAAAACTATTGGTCTATTAAATTCGCAATCATATGATATAAAGTATTGATCAATAAAATTTTTTTACATAATTTTATTAAAATTTGGTCGCAAAATAAAAAAGTGATGTCTTTTCATTTTTCATGAAAAAAAATTTCTAAATTAGACTCGGCCATCTAGAAAAAAAATTATTTAAAAAAAAATTTAGTAAATCTTTAAATATATTAATTGGTCAATTAAAAAAATAAAAATTTTTTTCCATCTGATGATTTAAATAAAAAATTTATATTACTTTTGATAAAATTTTTTCCATCCAATGTATACTTCTCAGCGTAATTGATTTAATTACGCCATTATATCAGACGTAATATGCCGTAATAATTACAGTTTCAAATTTTAAAAATGCTGATATGCCGTAATTAAATTAACCTGTCAAATTAATTACGGTATTTCCAAATTACCCATACTTCTAAAATGATTGAAATGATTTGACTTTAGGTCACTAATATTACATGTGACTTATCGATCTGATTTACCGATCAATAATCTAAATTTTTTACCATTATTTTTTTCGTTAAACAGTTTCTTTTAAATTGTTAAATTTTAATTTTAGTTTTATTTTTCTTCTTTAAACGGTTTTAAACCATTATTCTTTTATTTTTCTTAAATTTAAAATGGTTTTTAAACTGTTATTTACTTTAAAATAAAAAAATTTAAAATGGTTTTTAAACTATTATTTACTTTAAAAAAAATTTAAACAGTTCTTAAACCGTTATTCACTTGATTTTTTTTAAAAAAAAACTTTTTTTTCGTCCAAACGGTCTTATTATACCATTAAATATTCTATTTTTTTTTAGGTATGGCTCCCAGACTTAGAATTCGTGAAATGGTAAGTTACAGAAGGAGTGTTGTATTAATAATTCTTTTAATATAAGAACATTAACTAATGTTTTATTCTTTCTTTTTGTAGGAACAGATCTTTCAGTATATGGTTTCTTGAGGTAATGTGAGGGAAGGAAGGTTTTTTAATACAAGAACTACAAGAACATTAACTAACGTTCTTTTCTTTTCTTTTTTGTAGGGACAGACCTGCTTCTAACATTTGAAGGTAATCGAAATAATTTTTTTTTATAATTATTTAACGAAATGTTATTAATGTTTCAATTCTTTTTTTTAGATTTGGAAGGTCTGGACTTGGAATATATGCAAGTAGATTAGCGAGAATTGAAGAGTAAATTTTTTTTAGTATATAGAAGAAACATACTAATGTTTCTTCTATTTCTTTTTTTTTCTTTAGATTGCCAGACTCTTTAGACGAACCCAGACTTGGAATGTGTGCAAATAAGTGAGTGGGAGTTTTATAATATGTAGAAGAAACATACTAATATTTCTTCTATTTCTTTTTTTTTCTTTAGGTTGCTGGACTCTTTAGACGAGCTCAGACTTGAAATGTATGCAAGTAAGTTAACAGGAAGTGGGTGAGAGTTTTTTTAATACGTAGAAGAAACATATGTACTAATGTTTCTTCTATTTTTTTTTCTTTAGGTTACCAGGTTCTTTAGACAAACCTGGATTTAAAATATACGTAAGTTTAGTAAAAGTAAGAGGGGAAGGTTTAAGATTATTACAATAAAATAAACATATTACAATAAAACATGTAATCCATAATTAATTACGCCATTATAAAATTGATTGTATCAGTACAAATTAATACGTCAGTAAAAATTGATTATATCAGTATAAATTAATTACATTACATCAATATGCAATTTGGCATTGTGCCATAATATTATGGCAATTGAGATTTAATTACGCTGAGAAGTATAATCCAATGACCCAGATAAAAAATTTATAAATAATTTTTTTTTTACCCTCTTAAATTACCCCTTAAATTATGATTAGACAAAACAAAAAAACAAATTTTTTTTTTCAGTTTTTTTTTAATGAAAATTTTATCATTTTTTTTGTTAAATAAAAGATTATTTTAATAAAAATTTATAATTTTTTTTTTATATATCAAAAATATCTTCTATAAGTGTAAAAGTTATATTAAGTGATAGAAAAAAAATACTTAAATGGCAAATTCACCCTGTTATTGGAAATCCTTCATTATGTGAATTTTTTCACTTATTAGCTATTGGACAAGTTTCGCCAGAAGTTTTTATTAATAAAAATTATCATAATTTTTTATTAAAAGCAAAAGTAGGAAATTCTGTTACAGGGGAATTTTTTGATGTTAATATCCAATGTAAACTTACACAAAATTTTGGAAATTTTTTTTTATTTGAGTTGCAAATTTTGGAGGATTACCAACTACCTTTACAAAAAGAAAAAGATGTATTTGAGATACTTATCTCTAATTTTACTCAACTATCTTTACCTTCTTTCAAATTATCAAAAAAGCTAAATAGAAAGGATTTATTATACCAGGATATAGTAGAATAAATAAAAAAAAATAAAGGAGGTTGAAAAGAAATAATTACCACAGAATCAATAGAAAAATCTTTTATAAATGATATATTAAATACTATATGGTATGTAGATATGTGTGATGTTGAAAAAATGAAAGGAAGAGCAATTCATCCTCCTAAAGAACTTGAAGAATTTTTTAATAGATCAGACCCATCAAGTTATAAGAATTCTAGACACAACTTGATAGTGTTTGTTTAAATTAACATGATGGATGAATAAATCTCAATTTACGTGGATTTATCCTATTATAGAAAAATTTGCCAAATGTTCGATTAAATCATTACATTGATCAATTAATTTGTCTCGACACATCACTCGATATTTTTTTATAAAACAGTCACTCCTTAGAGAATACGAAAACAAATGTAATTAATGAATATTGATATCTCTTGTAAAACACACAACACGTTTAAAAACTCAAAGTAAAATCTTTATTATAATTTTGTAAAATAATACATGAGAAAGAGTCAGCCGGACTAAGTAAAAAATGAATAAAAAAAATGTTTGGAGTAGATCACGTTTAAAGGGAGGAATAAAGCACGAAATGAAATAATATCATGCTTTCCGCGAGATTTATAGTGTTTTTATAGATTTATTACAATTCTTTATCAAGTTATAGTATAGAATATCATGATTAAAATTTATACGAAGTTACATAATCAAACTTGTCCATAGTATATATAAGTACAATATATAATATAAATCAAGGAGCATGTGCATATTCCAATTAATAAAGATATTTTACAAAGCATATTCTACAAAGCAAATTAATTAACACGACTAATTTAATTATCATATTTTAATTTCTCTCTATTTACCACTTTTTCTCATTCTGTCAGCCAGGCTATATTAAACCTTAAAATAATTCTTCTAACAAAGTGTTTAATCCATCATAATCAGTGAGTTTAGCTGTTTCGAAAATTTTTGACCATAGTGACGAATGTGCATGGCCTCTCCAGAATTCTTTGTATATCCCTGCCCATTTTTTAATGTCTTCTTCTCCAAATGGAATGTGTTCCAAGAATGGTCGAAATACCATCAGATAAATAGCGCGCACAATTGAAATTAACTCAATATCCTTCGTATACTTGATTTTCTTTCCATCAATAATGTCCTGTAATACCTCATCGGGTAACGTTTCCAAAGATCCAGCAAATGAAACCGGTTGATTAATCTCTACCGCGAATCCCCAGTCAACAATTCGAATGTTCCCATCTTGGTCTCTTAGCAAGTTCCATTTTCGAAAATCGCGATGTATAAATCCTAGTTCATGCACTTTTTTCAGAGTGTTAATGATGGGGGAAACATCTTCTTTTCTCCATGTTTTAAATCGTTCACATAGTGGAGATAGAACAATAAACTTTGGTCCATAATCATCAGTATCAAGGTGTGATATTTCCAATGAAAGTAAGTTTTGTGAATTTAAGATAGCTAGTTTTTTCATTACAAATACCTCCCATCGAAATTGATCAATAAATTGTGCATCCTTTAACATTTTCACTGCAACTTTATTGTTATCATATGCCCCTTCATAGACTACAGATGTCCTCCCTGTTCCAATTGATCTCACTAATTTGACCTCTTTATCTTCATGACGCACAGTTGATGGTACCCAGCCAAGTGTTTCCGGATTTTGAGACAACAGCGTGACAAACTGCTTCCATCCTGGAGCTGTTGCATCATCCGATTCTAATTTTGCGAGCGGTGTACGTTTATAGTTGTGATTATTATTACCACTTCTGGTAATAAGAATTAACGAAAGTACATGACAATCTGTAATGATAGCATAAACGAACGCTCGGCGAGGTTGTAATTGAAGTAATTTCTCCCCAAAAGATACAGCATGGCCTATATCTGCATTCGAGAATATTCCATGTTGCGCTTTGATAACTCTGATTTCGCCAACAGCCACAACGTTAAGAGGATCAAGTGGGTCCTGTTTGCTCAAAATGACAAAGTCCGGTTTTCGTGTGTCTAATAGGGGGAAATTATGAACATCTAAAACATTATAATGTATTATCTCAAATGTTCTTGTAATGACCTCGCATTCTTTAATAAAATACTCTTGTATATCTTTTTCTTTTTTTGACTTTGGGATTGTCTTTTTCTTGAACAAGCCAACCCTACTATTTTTTCTCAAAGTAATTGATTCATTTAAAGTAAATGGAAATGTCAGGTCTTCTTTAACCATCTTTCCATTTTCGGTTTCAGTACAAGTTGCTAAGAAAAAACTAAAGTAAGAAAGTAAAGACGACAAATTTTAGAGTATCAACTTTGACATCTTACCTGGACAAGAGTACCAACCCGGATAGGACGCGTCGAGTTTGATCTTTTTAAGTCTACTTTCAATATCAGTACTGATCGTCATGAATCTATCATCGATGATTCCTGTTATTTCTTTTGTAATATCAGAAAATGTGCGTTTCACGGATTCTATTAAAATGGGAATGAAAGTATAAGTTTTCTCTGTTCACGTTCGAGTTGACCAATCATTGCGACGCAAAGGCTTACCTTGATGTTCATCTAAATTGGGTTAGGAGAGTGTTAGGAGAGACCAAAAAAAGGCAAAGGTAGTTAGTTACATTAAAATATTATACGATTACAATTAAAAGCACATACCCGGAAGCTTCACTCTGATTGGATTATCTTCATCGATTTCATATATCCCCGTTAAATTATTGAAGTTTTTTTGACAATCCTTAAAAATTTCATTATTCAAAGTGATAAATTGTGAATCGGCCTTCTTTTTTGTATATAAAGTTAGTCTTGATGGCGAACAAGTCAGTTTTTCTTTTTTTGATATTGCTTCAATGAGATCAATAAAATCATTTCCGGAAAGTTCGGTAATTTTATTTGCGTGATAATGACTTTCGATTTGAAACCAAATAGGTTTAAAGAGACTCATTTTTGTTGTAGAAATAGTTAGTTGAAATATTTGTAGAAAGAGTTAGAAGTTTAGAAAGGGTTTAAGTTTTATCAAGCTATATGAACGCGTCTTATATAAATAAATTTGAATAAGCTTTTATCAAACTTACGCGTTTTGTAAGTCCGAAGTATGAGATTCATATTAACATCGGTATTTATTTTTGATATAATCATTAAAAAAAAAGAGTAATAGTGACTATATACGAATCTGATTACATCATCTAGTACAATTTATTTTTTGATAGTGTGATTTAAATTGCGTTATTCGTAGTAAGATACACACAAATTTTATTATAATTTCAAAATTGAAAAATGTTAGAAAAGCGAGTGAAATGTATGATGCTATCAAAGAGGGAGGAAGCACGCGGATCCGAGGCCATTTAATGCGAGTCCCAGCATCAAGTTATTTCTTTGCTCTCATACATTTTATACTTCTATTGCTAATTACGTGATTCTCACCCCCACAGCCTTTTACTATACTAAATTTCCAAAATAAATTATCCCACCCATATTTACAGAATTTTTTGTCTATCTATATCTCTCACAAACACACAAAATATTATTTCTCGAAAGAGAACTTCTCCGAGATTAAGAAATTTCGAACCTATAGTATAATTACGGAAGTATTAGCAACTGGGTAAAAAAATAATACAATAACGATTTACACTTACCATCATGATTCATTTTCACATAATTCCATTCCGCCTCATACACAAGATATTTATTGCTTAATTTTTTCTGCGTTATCGCCAGTACGATACTGCGCAAAGTTTTAAGAATTTGGCACGTGAATATGCTTATATAAGATAAATTTTTTGATGCACTGCGCCAGACTTTTGCTGTGCCGTTGCATGTGACGAGATTCATGTAAGTAATTGAGAGTAATTAATTTCACTGTCTGCGATGATGGTCAGTGATTTTCTCGGTGAAGATCAATATGCCAGTATATAACAAGAAGAGCAATATATCCGTTTTATTATGGAACATCATTAGCGGAAAATTGATTAAGATCGTGATGACATGTTTCAAAAAGCTAGCCGAGCAATAAACTAACTTACTTTATAATACTTTACGGAATATACTCATTTGTTTGATTGGAGATAATATTGATGATGTAAATTATGGTAAGTTTGAATGTTTCGCTTATTTTTTGTTTGTTATTTGGACAAGGCAGATAAAAGGATTCACTAACCAGGTCATCACCTTTTTATATAATTCACAGGATCGATTTTGTTATACGCTTTTGGGGGAAATTATGTTAATATGATCGCATCACGAGAATCTGATCAACAGACTCTCCTTAATATAACAATAAAAGAATAGTTTGAGAATAAAAGTCCCTGGATCTTTGCTGGCAATCTTATTGTATTGCCCAATAATTTCCTAAATTACCTATATTAACATGCGAGTAATAAAAATTAGCACTGTATGTAAATTGAATCGCCACGAGAAAAATATTTGACTACATTGCTCGGGTTACTTAGTGCCCTAAACGTTTTTTATTTGCAATACATTGAACTAAAATAAATTACATGGTGTGGGCGGGACTAACCCTGGGTATATGATCCATTCTATAACCGTAGACTATTATACACGATCATTTCTCGAACGATATTCCTCTATTCTAGCTTTTTTTTCTTTAAGGCAAAAAGTTCGAGACGTAGTCCATGATACATGCTATGTCATATGATAATCGTGAAGACTCTTCACACTTCCAGCCAATAGAATCGGAATCTACCGACTAATAACGTTAATGACGTAATTATCTAGGTATTTCTGCGCATGATATCTAAACCACCCACGTGATTTAAAAAAAAAAAGAAATATACGACTTCGCATAATTCAGTAATTGATTCGCCCAATAATTCTCCTAGGCGGTCACCGCCACTGACTGAGGTGGTCCCCCAACCCGAGTCAGCGAAATTTTCTTGGCAAATTTTTTTCAAGCGATACTCCTCTATTCTAAGTTAATTTGAAACAGTGGTACCTCCCTATAGTCACGCAGTCGGGCACATAGTGACTTTTAAAGCACAATGTGCTTATAAAGAGGTGGTATTATGATTGTGACTATAGGGAAGGATTCTTCTAATAATTTTTACCATTCAAAAAGCTCAAATATGTGCTTATATATATGATGTGCTTATATAGGGGGTGACTATATGGAGGTACGACTGTATATAAAATATGCGAAAAAATAAAGAACAGTGAATTGATATAAGGTTACTGATTATAGATCAAATGTTTTGGATACCTGATTAACGAATTCCTTAATTTTTCGTATCCTTTCTGAATAACGATTTCAGGTTTTTTGTCGTACCATACTTTAAGGAGAGAAATTCCATTATCTTGACATATGCATCATTTTTGCCGATCACGATTAACAATATCTTCAAGTTTTTTGATATCTTTATACCAGCTGGTACTATGAAACCAATGTCGAGCCCCTTGCACTTCCAATGCAATCTGATATTTTTGGAAGAAAGCATCAAGCTCTAATCCATTCAAGAAATGAGGGTGATACTCAACTATGGGTTCTTCTCCAAGGAATACTTGAGCAATTAGATTACACTTCTCCTAAAACTTATGATTTTTCTTTGGCTCTAATTCTTTTTTAAGTTCCACTATATCTTGTTCCAATTTCACAACTCTAGATCTAAGTTCAGTATTCTCAGCAACGATATCTGTCCTATTTTTCTCTAGCTCTTCAATCTTGACCTCAAACTCAGCACGCCTGGTATATTTCTCCTCAATTGCTTTTAGAAGCTTAATTCTAGCAACATGTCTGTTATCCTCTTTCATCATCTCTTTTATGAGCTCCGCATTCCTGGCTTTAACCTTAGCAAGCTTCTTTCTAAGTTTGGGAATCTTGGCAAGTTTCTTTCTAAGTTCAGGAATCTCAGCATTTTCGGTCTCAAGTTTGGCATTCCTAATCTCAAGCCCAGTAATGCGTTACCTCAATAAATTGGTCACAGAGTAACCATCTAATTCAGATTGCATGTCCTATAATATTTTTATGTTCTGTATGTTAGTATTCAAAATCAGAAAAAAATATAGGTGATTTCAGCTGATCATATTCTAGAAATACGGTTTTGCCAAGATAATTTTTTATTAATATATTATACAAAAATAAATACAAATGTTTGAGACTTAGCCTGTAATACATGATGTCTAGGCTAATATTATATATGATTATTTTTTCGATCAAAACCCTCTACCCTAACCTTCTTCCTATCCGGTTCTTCATCCACGCACTTCAGCCTATCCTTCAACAACCCAATGATGACCTTCATAACCTGCTTCACATTTTTATGCAAATTTTTTTCTTCCTCTGATCCTTCCTTCAAGGCTGACTCAGTAAATCAGATATTGATGGGGTCCTTGCTCGTGCTTGATATTCCATCTGATGCGAAAAAAATAAAATACCAATCTGAGGCTATTGTAATAATGCCGTATATATAGTCAAAGTCTTTCCCAAATGCATCGCCTGATTTACGTTTCCTATTTTTTTTATTAATTTGAAGGGTGTTCTCACATTAGACCAAATTTTGGGCAAAGCCCATAGTTACTTGATGTAACTTCCCTTCTATTATGCAAATAAGTTCTTCAAGTGTTTTGATTGCATAGTCAATCCAGCCAGTACTTTCTTCACCAATGACTTTGAGCTGAGGAACTAAGGTAAGCTCTTTATCAGATATTATTTTTTTAATGATATATAGTAAAATGTGAAGAATGGTTGAAATATATTTATAGCGTATAGCTTCATTGCTATCAGCAAGTAAGGTTATTATATTCCCCAACCTACACTTTATTTCTTTTATACACTGCACCAACCCCTCATCATCATCATCGAGTTTGTAGGTCGCTTAGAAGATTGTATGATATTAGTAGTTACATATAAGATCTAAGTCTATGTGGAGTTTAATAAACTTACTGGCAGAAATTGACAAATAGTGCCTATACTGTTACCATCAATGCCATACTATTTCGTCAATACTTTCTTCAAACTCTTGTATAAGGAGAATGCATGCTTCTGCTTTTCTTTGAGGGTCTGAACCTCTTTTGCAAGTTTCATAGCCAGTCTTATTTCTAACCCAACTTGCATAAAATCATCCTTACTCATATTAAGAAAGACTTGACCATTGATTTTTCGCTTGCAAAGTATTCTCAAATCTGCTCTTTCAAAAAATTGATAAGGGTTTCTGTATCCCAGTTCTCAACCAAGTAAGAGTCGTGTTCAGATGTTGAGATGGACATAATGTTATGTTTTTATAGTGAAAATAGGCTCAGATAAAAAATAGTGTTATATTCTGGAATAAGATAAAAATTTATTTCTGAAATGGAAAAAACAAGCATTAATATATATTTTTATATCACACAGGAATTACATTATTTCACGTGATCTATTTCTCATATATATTTGATAAAATAATACTTTATTTATGAAATAAAATGTTACTGGTAGCCTTCTGACTTACAATATATAAAAATTGCGAAAAATTCGCTATTACATGATATAGAAAATATTATTCAGGAAAAAGGGAAGGGTAGATAAAAATATGAATCATATCTTCATCCAGATTCTTAGAAAAATAAACTGAAATCATATTCTCTGGTTGCATACGACTTCTTTATATACTAGTTGGATAAATTTGTTAAAAATGAAAGTTATGTGAACAGGCTGGAAGATGAGACGCTAATATAACCCTAACTCTATCCGCAATAACAGAGCAAGGTCGTTCTTAGAAACCTTGATCACGAAAATTACATTTCTATTTTGACTATTATAGAAACAGAGGTTGAGGCTTATAATATCGCTATTATTAGTGGTAAACATCTTGCTTCTTGTTATCTATCAGTAATAAGTCTAATAGTGAGAAATTTCTTTCAGTTTGGCATTCGTTCCTATACATATATAACTTCTGACATATACATACCTTAAAAATTTTTGCAAGAACTTCCACATACTCCTACATGCTTTATATCTTGCTGTTGAGAAGGAAAAAGAACACCAAGCCAAAGTTAAGGAGGTATGAGGTGTAATTAGTATTGTCATCTGATGCTAAAAGTCTCTTGAAAGCACATGCAAATGGAATTCTTATACCTTTTTACATGTAGATCTACTAAAGAGACGCAAAAGTAGTTAGTTCTTGTAGATCTTAAAATTGCGAGTCTCTCAGCCCTTCATAACATATGCTTTTGATGCTAATATTTACTTTTAGAGCTGGTCCTATGTTGCTTGTAAACATTTTTTTACATTTTCTCATGATTATTTGGAGAAAAAAATAAAGAATAAAGGTTAATATGTTTTTCAAATATATATGCAAAAATTATTATGTCGCACAAGAGCTGACTGATGATCTACTTATTTTTTGTCACACAATCTGTAGCTCAGTAAAAATCTTCTGAGCTAGTGATTACTGCTCATGACCAGCTAGTCTGTTCTTTTCGTAAATAATAAGCCTATCTATCAAAGAATTAAATGGAACCTCTGAGTCGCATGAAAAGGCTTCTGTCTCGTATGCAGGTAATAGGCCACGAATGAATTTTTCTTTAATGTCTTTGGCAGATTTACCACTAGACATACTAACCACCACATATAAGGAAAACATTTCACAATATTCTTTCACAGATCCCTCCTGCATAGGTGCTGGTATCTCTTTTTTCTTCTTGGATTCTGAAGCTCTCATTATTATAATTATCGATATAATCATTTAAAATCAAAAAAAAATCTTCCAAGCTGGTGATCACTGCTCTAGACTAGTTAGATTGGTATTGTACCACCCCATTATAGAGGGTCTTGTTAATTTCAGGTTAAAAAAAGCAGAAATAAAATTATTATTAAAGAACCCAGATTGGGTCAAAATCTAATCATTGCTAGCCTGTCTAATATAATTACTAAATGCAGTAATATAATCAAGCACATTTTCCTTTTCAGCTCGAATAAGCATTTCTACTATTTTATCAGGATCAAGATCGTGATTATAATAACATCCAAATCTTACGATATACCTTTAACTTTCTGATGATAATTCTTTATGGAATAATTCTCTAAGATGATTTTTACAGAACTTGATAATATCATTACATCTCTTTATCTTCAAGTAATAATCCACTATTGAATCTTCACTTTGAAGCAATAACCTATACCAGAACTTATCTACTTCATCTGCATTATTTCCTACCTTAATCTCATCTATTATCTATACCATCCAACCATATTTTCTTTTGAAGTTCAAGCAGATAATATGGCAATTCTATCAGACTTAATATTTGTGGAAGATAAATAACATCAGATTGTATGAGTACATGGAATAATGATGTTAGATTTCTTACGCTGGGTAGACTATATACAAATTGCTTAAGTGTTTTCTCTCTCCAATGCCTAATCACCTTTAAGTTCCAATAGGTTTTAATTTCACAAAAAAGATCATCCCAGTTATACCAATCATCATCATAAATAGATAGTCCAGTTCTCCTCTCTTTGTCTGTATTTTTTGGTAAATTTCTTAAAGGCTTCTTTCTTCTTGACATCTATATTCTCATCAAACATTTTACTAATAAATTAATTATACTTAATAAAAAAATAAAATACTGGTTACTGGTTAGCATGCATAACTTTTTTTCAGTATATGCGAAATTATTATATCATACAAGACCTGTCTGGTGATCACTGCTCCAAACTAGTCAATCTCTTCTGGAAAATCTTTTTACATAATCTATGATGTAATGAGCCTCGTGAAGTTTTAAATGTCAAATGAGAAGATAATAGTTCCTGACCCCTATATTTAATACTTTGTGAAATAAATTCAGTGATAGTAAAGTTAGTTTCTAATTTGGGATTCTCCAATTTATAATCAATCTTCTTTTTAAGACCATACATGGTTATCATTAACCCAAGTCTTTCGCATATGTATTTCATATCCAGTTCTAATTCTATGACAGATCTTTAATAACTTTTGTCATTAATCTTACCTTTGCAGTATTGCGCAATCGATCCAAGATTTGCGTAAGTTTTCTATAAGTCTTATCCTAAGTTGACAAGTGATTCTCAAAGGTCGTTAAGTTCTTATTTGGATTCTATATCAAGTACCATACGAAAAGTAATTGTATTTAAAATATACTTAAATTATTATTAAAATATACTTAAAATAAGTATCTTTTTTTTTTTTTTAGTCAAAAGAAGTGCTTTTATTTCTGAAAAAAAGATAGAAAAGTATACAAAAGTTCAGGAAAACCAAGCCTACCCATTCCTCATACTAGGATCACAAATATATCTCATGACTACTATATCCTTAGCCTATTTTCTTTGGTGTAATAGGAAGTTTAGTTATAGAATTGTTCAGGGTATAAAAGAAAATAAAAAAGAAAAAAGAAAAATTCTACGATCTAATAAAACAAAACAACATCACGTAAAGCAAATACTAAGCATGACAAGAAATTAGTATGAGAATTTCTATCTATCCCTCCCAACTAAACTAAACATAATGTTTTAATAATGCCTTCAGTCCAGTGATTAAGTGTTTTACATCTGGCTTCTTAGATTGGTCGTTTCTTGATTGATCGATCTTTTTGGTAAAACGTCTAGATTTAGGAGTTTTATTTTGATCGTTTTTGTGGTTGTTAGTATTAAAACCTGAAAAAGAAAAATTTGATCCCTGATGTGTTCTTGAGAACTTGTCTGCATAGCCAAATCAAGCAAATTTTCATAAATTCTTGAAGTTAGGAGTGGAATAACAGTACCAAGATATTCTAACGTCATTCTAAAGCTGAGTGTTATTAATATGAGTGGAAATGTGATTTTAAATGTCAAAGTAACCTATCAGCTTTTAAGATTCATCAACTTCTTTAACTATTTTGAAAGATTTTATGCCGCTATCCAACAAAAATTGGTGAAGGCATCCATTTGGAAATAAAGAGGCATCTGTCATATCGTCTGGAATATTGTATATGACAGCTTAGAACTTCTTGCGTTATTTCCTTTCAGAGAGGTTCCAGGAAGCAGGGAACCATCTAACAGGAATTCCTCCCAAGTTGACAGTCCAGTCCCCTCTATTGTAGCATTTCAAGCACTCATGATCAAGAATCAGTCTAACCCTCGCAGATAAGTACTTCTTGTGCATCCTTGTGCTGACTGATATGACCTTACCCCATCGTCCTAAATTGGCCAACAGAGTATAGTTATCCCATTTGGCCAGAATATCGTAGACTACAAGATCCAATAATTGTGCTTGTTCTTGATCTTAAGGAATATATCTGGTGATGATAATATTTCCATTTTTTAGGGTATTGTTTATTTCTTTCTGTTTTAACTTTTTTCCATTGTCTATAGGCGTTGATTGTGATTTAGAATCTTGCTTCAACTGCTGCTTATAGGGTGTGAAAGGAGGAGAAAGTAAACTTTGATTAAAAGTAACCGTCCTTGAATCAGAAGGTTTAGAGGGTGTATACTTAGGAGATTCTATGCTAAAAGTGGACACTACTTGTTCACCTAGTCCAGAAGGAGATTGTAATTACAACTTTTATTTCTCCTTACAGGCCTTCTTTTTAGCACTCCTTTTCTGAGATTCAGTCAAAGGCATGACAGGTATGGGTGCGGTAATACGTGAAAGTGTGGCGACTAATTTGTCATCCAATAATCCTATCAAATTTGCATCAAAAACATCAAAATTTATTAACGCGTCTGATTGGTGCATAGGATCTCCTAGATCTTTCATATCAGGAGATTGTTTGCTTGCATACTCCAATGCTTAGTGAATTTTAGAATCCATAAAAAAAATTTTCTGGTTATCGTCATCCAAAAGAAAAAAATTAAGAAAAGTAGCTAAAAATTGAGCTATAATAGGAAAACAGAGGTCTTTGTGAATATATTGTGACAACTTTTCCATAGAAACTACTTGATCCTTATAAGTGCAAAGAAACTCGTCTATAGTTAAAGAGTCTGTAGTTATTATTGAGCTAAAGATAGTATTTGAGTTTCTTTTGATAAGTCCTGAGATAAAATCTACTATAACATCATGAAAACAGTTAGAAGGTATACTCTTTAAAGCAGAAATAAGGCTAACTTTGGTCGTAGAAGACGTTGATGCTATTTTTAGAGCTGGTTTTGTTAGCAAAAATCCTTTCTTCATGATAAAAATAAAAAATTTTTCTTCCATGAAAATTTGGTTCACAGATCTACAGGAAAGAGTTCCCTCTCTTAAAATAAGTATCAATTTTAATTTACGATATATTTATAATATACTTTAAATGCACTTAAAATAATCTTAAAATGTACTTTAAATATACTTATTTTTGCCCAAATACTTAAATTATACTTAAATTGAATTTTAAGTACAATTTAAATGTGATTTTTATATAATTAAAATGTACTTAAATTTTAATTTAAGTATAATTTAAGTATATAAAAAACATACTTATATAATATTTATTTTTAATTTAAGTATAAGTTAAGAATATTTTAAATATGTAAAAAATACATTTAAATTATACTTAAAATTTATTTTAAGTGCAATTTAAGTATTTGGGCAAAAAACAAATATATTTAAAGTAGATTTTAAGATTATTTTAAGTACATTTAAAGTATATTATAAGTATATCGTAAATTAAAATTGATACTTATTTTAAGTATATTTTAATAACAATTTAAGTATATTTTAAGTACAATTACTTTTCGTAGGGATATCATCCTAGTCAAATATTTCTCTTGTAGTTTAGGTGTATTTAATATAAAAAAATAAATCTTCTGCTGGACAGATAATCACTGCTCTGAACTAGCTAGATCATTGAATAATGCTATCAAATAATTTCTTGGTACTTGTTAGCCTATAGCTATAATGGGGTAATCAGTACTAGAGTCCACTATCATAGATATATCAGAATTAGGTTATCGTAAACTTGTAATGCTTAATGAAACTGAGTTCTAATATTAGCAACTCTATTAGACTGTCTGAATATTTGCTCTATTGCTCGCCCCATCTTAGTTTGAATAACTATTGGATTATTGTAATTCTCAACATGGGTATTTGGTTTTAGCTGATCTACAGCTTCTTTGCTAATTTCATAACACCCTCTTAAATTAAGATATTTTAAATTAAGACATGATTTAGCAATTTCTTTGATGGTTATATCAGTAATTTTACAAAAGCCAAGATCGAGTTACTGGAACCTTGGGCAAGAGTGAATAATATTACAAATTGATGTTTCAGGAAATGTACGTTTAGAAATATTTAGACATTCTAATTTATGACATAAATTTATAATTGCAGTTAGACTAATATCATTTTCTCCAAATCTGGAGCAGAAACTGGTTATATTAAGATACTTCAAATTTAGGTATGATTTAGTTATTAGCTTTAAAATTTTACCTATACAGTCTGTACTTCCTTCAAAATTTAAATGAATTATATTTTTGAAAGTATGTACAATACCTCTGATTTTTCTATTTGAAAGCACATGATAGTGGCATATTTTAAGATGGATTAGTTTCGAGCTATAAACTGGTTTTTTTCCTTCTCCAGGTACTATTTTTAAAAATCTTTTCAATCGAAATTTATCCTCTTCTTTGCCCCCCTTTAGCTCGATGCGCCTCCATAGAATGGGACTACCACATCTGTACTATAATTGGGAAACAAATAAAGCAGGGTAGAGAGATTTATCTATCAATAAGAAATGTAAAATCTGTTCTAATAGTTCTGGTAAATAAAAAACAGTTGAATGCGTCATAAATATTCTATTTTATAATGTTATATCTTTAAACAAAAAATAAAATTAGCCAAACAGTATCTGCAATCTCAGATAAGATGGAATATCCAATTTAACTAAAATTTCAGATAATCTTTTCAAAGGATCTGAAGATTTCTCACGGATTAACTGGATCTTTGCCTCTTGATTGAGGCCTCTAAAGAAACCTTTTTTTATCTTTATTTTACATAAGTCTGGACCTGATAATGAAGTATATGCCTTATATTCCTTAGTAATTGGTTATCTTGAATTAGTGCTGGGTTATCTTTACCCTTTTCAGGTTCCAATGTCAGTAAAGTTGGAGGAGACGTTCGATCTGACCAATTAAGTGTATCTCCTGCTTCAAAAGGACTATCTATTGTTAGCATAGCAGAGCAAGATTTTTTGTTATATATATTTTTCTTCTGATTTTTTCTCCAGGCTAGGTGTTTCTGAATCCTTTGATGTTTATTCATCTTTACTATTTCATTAATATCAGAATTGGATAAACTGAACTCAGATGAATTAGTCTCAGATAACAAACTAGACTTGGATGACAAACTAAATTTAGATGAACTAGTTTCAGATGAAGTAGACTTAAACGGGATATTGGTTAAGGCTGTTAGATGCTTTTGATCACTTTTCATTTTGATTATTTATATGCTAAACTTAATATCTTTGACCAAAAAATATGCAAAGTGCCTAATTCGATCCATTTCAAACTACCAACTGCTTAAGCTTCTTTACTTGCGCTTTTCTTCGTTGCCTATAAGGAACAATCTTTTTTTCTCTTACCTCAATTATCTCAACTGAATTAGAATCTTTGAAAGACTCAGACAAATAGAAGGAATCCTTATTTTTCTTACCAATCAGCAAGGGAACTATTTCATGAATTAGATCAATTACAGTTTCCCTATTTACACATACTTTTGGATCATCTAATTCGTCTTTTAAGGAATAGATATCCCTTTTCAGTCTTCTTACCCTTTTTTTCAAAGTATTATGTTGAGGATGATAATCTTCCAATTGTTTCTTTAATTCCTCCCTATACTGAAAACTCTATTACGCACTTTTGCATTTAACTGGGCTATTTTTTCTGTACTTGGGGTAACTCCCTACTTGCTAGATATATCTGATGAATGATTTTGATCAGCTACCATTTTGTGATATTTTATATATGATATATCTTAGGCGAACAAAAAAATAAAATTAATAAATGATACCCTTATATGTGATTAGTTTTTATCGAAGAGTTTGAATACATCTGCCTAATTATAAGGTTCCCCTCTTAACCAATAATTTACTATAGTATAGTTTTTTGCTGGGGGGGCATGGTTCTCGGAAGAGTGGTGAAGTGCTTTACTTGCAATAGTCATGGCCTCTGATAAATTTTTTGCATCATGCGATACGACTGTAAATACTGCCCCTAATTTGCGTAAAGAACTAAGAAGTAGTGGTTTACCAATTTCAGGAAGAAACTCATCTTTTTTCAGAAATGTATTGAACCACAACACTCTGAACTTTTCAGGGTCTCGTAACTGTCTGAAAGAAATCGCATCCTGAATCTATATAAGCAATTATCTAGCTCGCTCCTTGTTCTTCTCTAGTAATCTAAATACTTAAGGAATGTCTTATTGTCCTCAATTTTTTGCATATCCAGTTACACCTTCATTAGATATATATAAGGTTTTTATTTTAGCAGGGCGGATGCAGAACATTATCATTATATCCACGAGGGCTTGTAAGCCAGGAGCTTTGGATACATCATACATATCCAATCTCTCCTTAACTGATTCTAACGAGAAGTGATCTGGATAATGGATCCCTTCATCTTCATATTGTTTACTATACTCCTTTTAGATTTTATTGGCTGAACAGGTTATATCTGAAATTTTTGTAGCAGAGATTATTTTTTTCGAGGCTCCAAAGGCTTTCAACTCTCTTCGAAGTCTAGTGGGGCATGATAAGCTAGCACTGGCATTAAAGGCCATTTTAGCTAAGGCTTTAGCTATAACTTTTACATTTTTTTCGCTAATATTATCTCAGATAATACACTGAGCCAAATCTCTAATAGTCTCTTTTTGCAAAATTTGGCATACATTTACTGCATCTGGTTCTAGTTCTGCTTCTGAAATGGTATCAGGGGGTATTAGGTACGGCTCCTCCTTTTTTCTGACCAGTTGTTAGCTTAGGAATTAATGTAAATACCTATTCTTCGCTAAAGTTGTATCTTTTTTTGAGACGTCATCATGTATGATCCTTCTTAACTTTGTCTGTTAAAAGAATATTTAATGCTGGTGCATATTTACTAAGTTCTTCAATACTTATCTCAGTATTGAGCTCATTTTCTGTTACATATCTAGTAGCGATGCCAGCCATATTATTATTATTTAGTAATATGTAAGATATTTGGTTATATCTAGATTGTTTGGTATATACTATGCGGAGAAAGTTCAATTTGAAAAAAATAAATAATTCTCCCTTGTCCAAGGACTGTGGGGTCTTTATCTGTTTTTATTAGGCCATTCACTCTTATTCGCTCTTTACCAAAGTATACTATTCTCCTAGAGTATGATTATTGTTTTTTCTATTTTTCATCAGTATCAAGCTATGAGATTGTGACTCCATTATCCTCAAGCCCGCAACAGATAATTTCTTCCCCTATCAATCTTTCATGTACCATCATGTCCATATGCTCTTTAGAATCATTCTCTAACTCTATAGTCCAAGCACACATTTGTGAATCTATTTCCATTCTATTCCAGAATGTGAGTGAATCATGTTTATCTTTCTCTGTGATAGTTACAAACTTATCAGGATCTTCACAAAGCTTGACTGCCCTTTTTTTGAGACGCTCTTCTCGCTGAGCTCTGGACAGAAGTATGGTAGATAATACTTCATTGATAGGTTTAGAAGAATCGTGCTTGACACTTATTTCTTTAGGAGGTGTATTCGTGTTTTTACTTATGGGTTTGTTAGGCTTATTGATTACTGGCTCAAATTGTTCAGAAGTCTTAGAACTCTCAGATGTCCCAGATGTTGAGGTGATTGGGAGTCACAGGTCGAACAATGTTAAATCGGGCATCAATCAGCTATCAATCAGTCATTAGGATTGATGAACAGTCAAACAAATTGACATTCAATCAGCAATAAATTGTATTACCTGATTGATGCCAGATGATGTTGAAAATTGGCACCAAATCGGGTTACCAATTGAAAGATCAATGATTGTTGATTGATGGTCAATTGATGGTCAAATTATGGTCAATATATGATCAATTTATGATCAATTTATGGTTGAATTATGGTCAAATTATGGTCAATTTATGGTTAATTTATGGTTAATTTATAGTCAAATTATAGTCAAATTATGGTCAATTTATGGTCAATTTATGGTCAAATTATTGTTAAATTATGGTCAAATTATGGTCAATTTATAGTCAATTTATGATCAAATTATGGTCAATTTATGATCAATTGAAGGTCAATTTATGGTCAATTGATGGTTGAAAGATTAATTTTTGTAGAATCATATAACGAATAATAAAATTTATTATAGCACATAATATTTAGAATTACAAATAAAATACATAGTATCTTTATTTATATTAAAATACATAGTATCTTTATTTATATTAAAATACATAGTATCTTTATTTATATTAATAAGTATTTAAAATAAAAACATTCATTATAATAATATATTAGTATATGACTGATGATAAAGTTAGTAAATAAATAGTAAAGCATAAATATAAAAAGTTAGTAATAATTATAATAAAATACACAAATACAAAAAATTAGTATTATGAAGAGTTTGATAAAATTTATAAAAAAAAAAGAAAAAAATACGTGATGATGTTAGTAAAATATAAAAAAAAGAATAACATTAGTAATATTAAAAAAAAGAATAACATTAAAAAAAAGTAAAGTTAATATTATAAAATAAAATATAGTTAGTAATCAGTACAATAAATTTAATGACAAAAATACAATAATTAATATACCTGTAAAATATAATAAGAGTAAGAAGTAAATAGAAAAGAAAGAGTGTAAGAAAAAAACAGAAAAGAAAGAGTGTATATTTTTTAAAAAATAAACAGAGTCACGTTTAGTTATTTATATGCATGTTAAGATCAGGTCACGTGATAAAGATCAGACCAAATTTTGATCAGTTAATAATAGATAAATTGAAAAACTATGTTGTAATTTTTCATCTTATATAGTTATATATATAGTGATCTTTTAAATTTGTATTAAAATTTACCTTGGACTTTTGGATACCTAATTTTTTTAAAAGCTTCTATTTGTATATCACATGTGTTACGTGATATAATATTGTAAAATTTTGTTAATAAAATTTAGTATTATATATATATTACTTGAATATGTTGCGATTAATCGTGATTAATGTTACATTTATAATACAAGTTTAAGAAAAGTTCGCTTGAACTTTTCTTAATTGTGATCATGTTACAATTGTAATACAAGTTTAAAAAAAGTTTACTTGAATTTTTCTTAATTATGATCATGTTACATTTGTAATACAAGTTTAAGAAAAGTTTGATCAAATTTTTCTTAATTGTAATCATGTTATACAATTGTAATACAAGTTTAAGAAAAGTTCGCTCAAATTTTTCTTAATCGTGCACAGGTCAAATAATGTCAAATCAGCTATCAATCGATTATCAATCGGCTATCAGGATTGATGAATAGTCAAACGAATCAATATTCAATCGGCAATAAATTGTACTACCCAATTGATACCAGATGATGTCAAAAATTGGCACCAAATCAGGTTGCCGATTGAAAGATCAATGATCGTTAATTGATGGTCGATTGATGGTTGATTGATGGTCAAATTATGGTCAAATTATGGTCATGGTTAAATTATGGTCGATTCATGGTCAAATTATGGTCAAATTATGGTCAATTGATGGTCAATTGATGGTCGAAAGACCAATTTTTGTAAAATCATATAATGAATAATAAAATTTATTATAGCATATAATATTTAGAATTACAAATAAAATACATAGTATCTTTATAAAATAAAAATATTCATTATAATAATATGTTAATATATGACTGATAAAGTTAGTAATATTTAATAAATAAATAGTAAAGCGTAAATATAAAAAGTTAGTAATAATTATAATAAAATACACAAATACAAAAAGTTAGTATTATGAAGAGTTTAAGAGTTTTTAGTAAAATATAAAAAAAAGAATAACATTAGTAATATTAAAAAAAGGTAAAGTTAATATTATAATTTAATAAAAAATGTATTCTTTTTAAAAAAATGTTACGAAATTTAAAAAAATTCTCTATTAAAAATATCTCATACAAACTCTTAGAAAACCTCAAAAAAAAAAAATCTCTGAATCTTAAAAAATTCAAAAAAAAAAATCATTTCCTACGCAAATCTTGGGATATCTAAAAAAAAAAAATTTTCTATCAAAAATATCCATACGAACCCTAAATAAAAAATTTCAAAAAAAAGGAATCTTTACCAAAATATTCTATATAAACTCTTAGAAAATCTCTCTCAAAAAAATTTTCTATCAAAGAATCCCTCCTATTGGATATCCCATACGAATCCTTCCTATATGAACTTTTAGGAATTCTCAAAAAAATTTTCTATTAAAGAATCCCATGCGAATCCTACCCTAAAAAATTTCACAAAAAATTTTCTATCAGATATCCCATACAAACTCTTCCTATACGAACTCTTATAAAATTTCTTAAAAAAAATTTTCTACCAAAGATATCTCATACGAACCCTTACCATATAAATCACACTTAGAAAATCTTTATTAAAATATCCTATACAAACTCTTCCCACACGAATTCTAAAAAAATCTCTTAAAAAAAAATTTTCTATCAAAGAATCCCATACGAACCCTTTCCATATGAACTCTTAGAAAATCTCTTAAGAAAAATTTTTCTATCAGATATCCCATACGAATTCTTTCTATATGAACTAAGAAAATCTCTTAAAAAAAATTTTCTATCAAAGAACCTCATATGAACCTTTTCATACGAACTCTTAGAAAATCTCTTAAGAAAAATTTTTTATCAGATAACCCATACGAACTCTTAAAAATAAAAAAAAATCAATTTATCAAAAATATCCTATATGAATCTTAGAAATCTCTCCCAAAAAATTTTCTATCAAAGAATCCCATGCGAATCCTTTCCATATGAACCCTAAAAAAATTTTACAAAAAAATTTTCTATCAGATATCTCATACGAACTTCTATACGAATTTTTAGAAAATCTCTTAAAAAAAATTTTCTATCAAAGAATCCCATACGAACTTTTTCCATATAAACTTTTAGAAATCTCTCAAAAAAAAATTTTTTATTAAAGAATCTCATGCGAACGCTTCCCATATGAACTCTTGGAAAATACAAACTCTTCCCATATAAACTTAGAAAATCCCAAAAAAAAAAAATTTTCTATCAGATACCCATATGAACTCTTAGAAATCAAAAAAAAAAATCTATTTATTAAATATATCCTATACAAATCTTAGGAAATCTCTCAAAAAAAAAATTTCTTATCATATATCCCATAGACCCATACGAATCCTTCCCATATGAACTCTTAGAAAATCTCTCAAAAAAATTTTCTATCAAAGAATCCCATGCAAATCCTTTTTATACGAACCCTAAAAAATTTCACAAAAAAATTTTCTATCAGGTATCCCATACAAACTCTTCCCATATAAACTCTTAGAAAATTTCAAAAAAAATTTTCTATCAGATATCTCATATGAATCTTTCCTATATGAACACTTGAAAAATCTTTATCAAAATATCCCATACGAACTCTTCCCACACGAATTCTAAGAAAATCTCTTAAAAAAAATTTTCTATTAAAGAATCCTATACGAACTTTTTCCATATAAACTTTTAGAAATCTCTCAAAAAAATTTTCTATTAAAGAATTCTATTCCTAAAAAATTTAAAAAAAATTTTGTATCAGATATCCCATACGAATTTTTCCAAACTCTTCTGAACTCTTCCTATATGAACTCTTAGAAAATCTCTTAAAAAAAATTTCCTATCAAAGATATTCCATACGAACCCTTACCATATGGGGTCTTTGCAATAGAAAGGTACGAAACTCAAAAAAAAATAAAAATTTAATCAATATTAAATTTACACTTATTTTAGTATAAAAAACATAATTGGCATATAAAGTAAATTTAAAAATTTTTTTGAGTTTCGTACCTTTCTATTGCAAAGACCCCATATGAACACTTGGTAAATATTTATTAAAATATCCCATACGAATCCTTCTCATACGACTCTTAGAAAATCTCTTAAAAAAAATTTTCTATTAAAGATATCCTATATGAATACTTCCTATATGAACTCTTGAAAAATACGAACTCTTCCCATATAAATTTAAAAAATCCCAAAAAAAAATTTTCTATCAGATAACCATATGAACTCTTAGAAATCAAAAAAAAAAATCTATTTATCAAATATATCCTATACGAATCTTAGGAAATCTCTCAAAAAAAAAATTTCCTATCAGATATTCTATAGACCCATACGAACCTTTCTCATATAAACTCTTAAAAAATTTCTCAAAAAAATTTTCTATTAAAGAATCCCATGCAAATCCTTTCCATACGAACCCTAAAAAATTTCGCAAAAAAATTTTCTATCAGATATCTCATATGAACTTTTTCCATATGAACTCTTAGAGAAATCTCAAAAAAAAAGAATCTCTATTTATCAATACGAATCTCAGGAAATCTATCAAAAAAAATTTTCTATCAGAGTTTAAAATGGTTTATAAATAAAATGTTATTGTTGAAAAAATCTAAAAATCTGCTAATATATAATAAGCCAATTAGCAACCAATCGGTCATCAATCTGATATGTGACCTATTGATAACTGGTAAATTCAACTGTACATCAATCAGTCATCAATCAGTCATATGACCGGTTGATAACTGATTTGGATTTTATACCTGATTGATAACTGATTGAAAGAATCAGTCATCAATAGGTAACCAATCAGTTACCAATCAGTCACATAACCAATTGGTGACTGATTTGACTTCATTTGACCTGTGGATTTCACATTTTCTGTCACATAGTCAAAGAAAACTTGGGCTGAATCATCCTGTTTATCTGCTTTCTTATCTCTTGGAGGGAGATTCTTTTCTGGCTGAGACAGGATTATTTTTGAAAAAATAGTTTCTGACACATTAAATATGGGTATGTCTGCTGTCTCATTTTCAGGTAAGTCAAGTTGAGGTATATTGGAAAATTCTTCCATATCACCTAAGCCAGATTCATAAAGCTTAGCTACAATTTTAGAACTGTTAAGAATGTAATAATATTCTTTTTTTCCATTTGTCTGTAAATGTGTTTGATTAATTCCATAAAATGCAAACTTCTTTCCTAAATTACTATTAGAAAATGGTTTTTTGCTATTCTCTTTACACCATACAAGATAAGTCTGATATAGTGTTGTGCGCTTTGGTTTGACTATCTCACCAGGACCCAGAAATATACATATAGGGGTAGGGTCTATCAATGCGTCGTCATCATAGTGGAGTTGGACGGGGTAAGGTTTTGATTTGCGTATAATTTAGGAGATTTTTGTCCATAGTAAGGTCATTAGATTGCGTATTTTTATCAAAAATTTTTATATGTAAAAGATTTAATTTGCGTATTTTGACCTATATTTTTATTTGGCTGATCATATATACTGTTGTAGAAAATTATTCGATATGCTAAAATACGATTTATCAATCATAAAATTTACAATTTTATAGTTTTAAATTTTTTTTTTTTTAAAAGATTTTTTTATCGGTTTTTATAACCGAAATTTTTTTTTTAATATTTAATATTTTTTATCGGTTTTATAAACTGAATTTTTTTTTAATATTTATATTATTAGTAACCGAATTTTTTTTTAAAAAAAGATTTTTTATAAACCGAACCTTTTTCTTTTCCACTGATTTAAAAAAATAAAAAAAAAAACTATTTATAAAAAAAAAAAGTACTAGGTACTACTGAAGTATAAATTGGAACTAACGGACTCTTGCAAATATGGTGAGTTAAGTGTAAGAAGCAGAATTCAATGTTAATAAAATTTTACTAACATTCCTTTTAGTTTTTTAGTACCTACATAATCAAGATTATTCTATTTTTTATAGCTTATTACATTGGTAAGTTTCAAATTTTTAGGAATTTTATCAAAAAATGCTTACTAATGTTTTATAATTTCTTTTTTATAGATTTCAGAATTCGATCAGAACTTGGAATTCGAGACGGGTAAGTATTTCTATAAGGAGATAAGCGGGTTTGATTTTTTATGTATTAAAGAGTATTTACTAACATTCTTTAACTTCTCTTTTGTAGATTTTGAAGTAAAATTTGGAATTCGAGACGGTTAAGTATTCTAAAAGCGGGGGGTGCGAGTTTGAATAAAGCGTTTGCTAACTTCTCTTTTTTGCGGAATTTAGACTAGAACTTGGAATAATTCAAGATAGGTGAGTATTTCTAAAGGAAGAAGGAGTGGGTTTATATAAGAACACTCACTAATATCCTTTAACATCTCTTTTTGTAGATTTTGAACTGGAACTTCAAATTGGAATTTAAACATATTGTAGGAATGAACTTTCAAATATAAATATCAAAAAAAAAAAAAAATAATAAATTTTTTTCTAATTATAAAGCTATCTAAATTCGTATACAAATATTGTTAAAATATAATACATTTCATTATATTTCGTTAACATAACATAAAGAGAAACAAATATAATTTTTTTTTTTTTTTTAATAAAAAAAAGACCGATATCAAACTGCAGATTATAGAAACTATATCATATGATATACTGCACTTTGCTGAATTAATTAATAATTGAAAATTTTAAGGTCTGAAATTTTATTTGCGTATTTTTGCGGTATTTTCAATATCAGGTGTCAAATTTGCGTACCGTTCATATAAAAAACCCTTGCGTACAGCTCATAGTAAAATTTTCTTTCATCACCTGACCCCTATATATATATTTCTGGGTCCTATCTCACCCTCACTCCAATATGCAATATAATTAATTAAAAATCAAATAGAATTAGAAAGTTGGTCTCGCATTATTTCTTTCTTCATTTTAGTTGCAGGAATTTCTCTTGAATTCCAATTTAATAAATCACGAGTAAGGAGATATTTCATAATCACTCCAGTTGCATCAGGATGGTCCAGGATTTCTTCTAGTCAATTAAAATATGCTATATTACCTCTACATCATGCAGATACATCAAAACAAACTATATGAGAATCTCCTATATCTATTTTGAGCGGGATATCTTGATTGCTTGTAATCATATATCCAACATAATTATTTATTTATATAGTTTCAAGACCCTTATACTCTATAGCTACCATTCGTTCTGTTATGAGTGATTTAAGATACCTATTAAATCTATGTCATTCCTCACTAGACATCTCAATCTTATTCATAACAATAGGCTTTCGAGCTTGAATGGCACTATTAAAACATCCAAAAATTTTTTTCATATCTAACGTTGTGAAATAGAGGTGCGACTTCAAGACTTTATCATTAATAAAGTCAGTAATAATATTTTCCCGCACTGTTGTAATGTAGATTTTAGTACTAAGATAGTTTGGGGCTTCTTTTCTGGCTTCTGCACTAAATATGCCCATCAGTTCCAGATATATTCGTCAAGTCTTTCATCACTATTACAGATTACATTCTTTACATGCCAGAGAATCAGTTTCAAAATTTCTTTATTTATCTCTGCTACTGGTTTAGTTAAAAATCCTATGAAAAGATTAAAGAACTTTGTATCATGAGCTAAAGTATTTAGCAGATATAGAAGAAAATCAATATTGTGATAAAGAATTAGACCTTTAGTAACTGCTTGAGATATCAATGATTTTAACTTTATTGATTCACCCCTATACTCAAGTATATTGATTTTATAATCATCAAGATCTAGTTTTGACATCATATTAAAATAAAGTTCACCATTTGTATTCTCTGTTTTGAGCACCCATAATCTTGATGTCATTTAAATATAAGCAACTGTTGCCTGAATTGCTTTGTAAACTTCAGCGCAGAAGAATTTCTTACCTGAAGTACACATATGGATTAGATCCTTCATACATAGTAATCATTGAGATTTGAAATTTTAGATCGTTCTAATTTTACTGGAGCTGGAAGGTTTTTTTCTCAGTTTAAAGCTGTCTCATTAAGAGTAAGCTTTATTGAAGATTTTTTTTCATTTAGTGGCTTTTTCTGATCTGCATGGTAACAGTGAAAACTATAAAATTTTTTATATCGAATAATATATGCATTTTTGTTGGTATATTCCTGATCACATAATGAACAATATGATGGGCTTATACGTTTAAGAGGAAAGACATTAGAGGATGATTCTGATGGAAATGAGAGATCAAATCCTTCAATGCTAGCCTTTCTGAGCAATTCCTCTACCAAATTGAACTCAACCTGATCAGTTTTGCTATTTGTATCATCATTATATCTTTTGACTTTTGGCTCTGAAACAGCTAAGAGAGGACTTTTTACAACTTCTGATTTATCATTGGACAGACGAAGCATGAAGTCAAAGACTATTCCATTTTTCGGAAGAATAGTTTTTTTTAAACGAACATGTTCTCCAATCTCTTTAATGAATTTAGGTGTTCCAACTATCTGCAAGGAAAATGATCGTTTATTTACAATGTTGTCGATAATATTATTACCCTGAAAAGAAGTTAGAAGTTTCTTACGAACAAGCTCAGTGAATACTGCGACCTGAGTGATGTTTGAAAGTTTCATACTGAAAGTTGAGACATGAAGAGATAATTTTTTCTTATTACTACTATCGGCAATGGTCATGGAATTTTTATTCCATTTTGAAAATACTTCTAGATAAGTATCTCTAAAGGCGTGACAAAGTGAATTTTTCACTTAACTGCCTGAAAGCTTAGAAGTGATAGCATTTAATGTTTCTACTGGTAAGTCAAAATCTATGAAAGGCCAGAGTGACTCATCACCATCAATATATTCGTATAAGGAATAGCCTTTACAATCTGAAAGTATAGCCTCTATTTCATCCATATTGTCTGCACCAAAAAAGTGTCTTAGCCTAACACTATCATTGTGAATTTTATATAGCGATGCACCTATATCAGAAGATTTGAATCCACAATAGTGGGCTCTGGGCATATCGGTGAGGAACTCTGAAAACTCAAAATATTCAGATTGGTTCATTTTAGTAAATTTTTGAAAGGTATACTATATCCTAAACTTGGGATATACTGTCCTGAAAAAAAAGTTTAAATAAAAAATAATTATATATAATTACTAAAGGATAGAAATACCCAATGAGAGGCAAATTTATCTGCCAATATCTTTCTAATGAGAAGAATGTGTGTGGATGGGTTTGTGATTGGTCAGAAGGATGCAAAATTCATTGGAAAAGGCATCAGTGAAACCCTTGCAAGCAATGTGAAAAACCTACTGCGTCAACATATAGGATGTGTAATTTACATGTAGATAAGTACCATTCGAAAACATATTATCATAGGAAGAAGCTAAATGCCTTAGAAAAATCTGCTCTAGAAAAATCTGCCCTAAAAAAATCTGCCTTAGGAAATTTTTGTCTTCTGGAGGCAGAAGTGTAATAGCAGATTAACTTTATTAGGGCACTAGAATGGTTTCTTGAATGGTCTGTTCTAGGTGCCCTAGATATCCTAGAAAAAATCAGATTTCTTTACCTTTTTTTTTATCTATGGGTATAGTAAAAATATGGCATACATATAATATACTGATACATGTACTGAAAAGTTTTTTTCTAAACCTTTATTTTACTAGGGCATCTAAGGCACCTAAGGAAAGTAATACAGGAACAAGATAAAATAAAGAAAAAACACTTTCTTCTATAACAAACTCTACCCTAGGAAGTGACCCAGTAAAATTTTTGCCCTAAGAAACTGAAAAAAAGCATACACACTATCTCAGTCAAATTTAAACCATGATCAGGAGGTCTTAAAAGTGCTTACAATATCCTGCCAATATGCTGGCAGTAGTTGGATTATAAAATAGCACACTTTTGGTAAATAAATGAGCCAAACCAAAATAATACATAATGCACCTCCATTTCTAGATACAAAAAATATGGATATTGTAATTGACATGTAAATAAGTGCCATTCGAATGCATATTATCATCAGAAAAAGTTAAATAAGATGTTTCAGAGCAGGCAAACTTCAGAGGCAATAGGAGAGGCTTTCGATAAAATTAAAAGGTTTGATACAATATAGAACTGGCCTTAGAAAGTTGTCCATAGAAAAAATTGGACTATGAACGCTTCTGTGGATGTTAGAAGTAAACTTTTTGATGCTTTTAGATTTCTGAAAGGCTTTACAGATGGGTGACCATATTGACCATAGGTTCATAGAAAAAATCAAATCTCTTAACTTTTTTTTTATTTTTTAGTATAGCATATATTACACATATACCACCCATATAGCATAAAAAATGATCGCATATAATGAAACATATATAGCATAGGAAAAGTTTTAAAAATTTTCCTACAGCTTTATTTTTACTATGGACACTATGGACACTAGGGACAAATATAGAAGAAAACAAGCAATAAACTTAAAACCCTCAAAAACAATACCATAGTTGTCCATAGAAATGCCCATAGTGTCCACAGAAAAATTTTCATAGTGTTCATAGAGAAATTTCCATAGTTTTTCTGAAGGATAATTCATCCTATTTTACATCCTAATGTGTCTAAAATAAGAATGGTCATCAGTCCTACCGGTCCTACTCGGTCCTGGACTGGCTGGTCCCAGGACTTATAGGACTGGACCGTGGTCTTTCATTTTCTTGTGGCGTAATAGGACTGGTCTCGAGGACCAACCAGTCCTCATATCTGTCTTCATATAATAAACGATTTTTATATTAAATATAGCTATTAATTTAATAAAGATCTTTATAAAAAAATATAAAGACTGACCAATTTTGAAATCACAAACAAATAAAATAATGATAAACATTTTTCTCCACTTATATGCTTATATTTTTTTCGAAAAAAATATCCTAATTCATTAATTTAAAATAGTTTAAGTTACATATATTTATGCATCTTGAAATTTGGTAATTTATTTGCAATCATTTTTTTTTAAAAAATAAAGGAAAAAAGGGATTGTTGTTTATTTATAAAAAAGGAAAAGACCGATCAGTCCTGAAAAGACTGCGGTCCTTAAAAAGACCGACAATCTTATTGTATTCGATACAGGACCGAAAGACTGCAGTCCTACACCAAGATGGACCAGACTGTCTTTTTAAGGTATAGGACCGTAAGATCGCAGTTTTCTAGAACTGATGACCATCTTTAATCTAAAAGGAGCCAAAAAATAGCCTAATAATCTGTCCTATTTTGTATTCTAATATACCTGAAAACGTACCAGAAATACAACATGAATGCACTCTAATAATTCAAACTTTACTAGAAACATGAAATTGGCATACATAAACTGGCAACAAATGGGATTACAAAATCAGCATACTTTTGGCAATTAAATGGGCTGATCATAGTATATGGAACTAGTGACAACCGGTTAACTAAATTTGCTATATTACGACAAAGTGTTCAGTGCTGTAATAGGATTACATGACTGGCGCAGTAAGGTGCAGTCAAAATTTGATTCATAATTTCAATCAGATTTTAGAGCATAAGAATTTGGCATTCAAGCTGACAAACTACCAGTTCTATGATAGTTCTATGACAGTTCCATGGTAGCTACCAGGTCACTACCAGGTCACTAGCATGGCGCTAAGCTGAAACCTTAAATTACATGTCCAAAAGATTGTTCAAAATTATGGTATAGTGCTAGCCAAAATTAATCGCAGTTCTACTGTGCCACCTAACATGATATTTTTTTATCATATTTTGGCATTCTGGCAGGCAACAAAATAGGTAAAGAAGGAAAACACCCTCGAATCCTTAACAGGTAACCAAAGAGGTACAGAATGGCAAAAACTTTGTCATAAAACTTAAAATCCAAACAATTGCAGACAAGTTAGACTTCCAACATAGAATTCAACAACCAATCAACTGTAGAATCCAAATATTATAAATTATATTAGAAAATGAATATTGATACACAGAACTAAATAAAAATAGGTACATTTCGATTATTTAGTAATAGTAATATTTAGGTTATTTAATCACATGATCACAAATAATAAATGGGAAAAAGCTAAAGAAAAACAAATTCAAAGGGAAGGAATATAGTAAGAAAAATAACTAGGTATACAAAATCGTCATAAACAAGTTATTTAGTTAGATTATTTAATAACATTTAGGTTATTATTTTAGATTATTTAGATATATTTAAATTATTTAGTTATATTTAGATTATTTAGTTATATTTAGTTATATTTAGATTATTTAGTTATATTTAGATTATTTATAGTCATACTTAGATTATTTAGTCATAGTTAGATTATATAACTTAGTTCATGAGTAAATAATATAATTATTTAGTCATAAATGGCTTTCTTTTCATATTATCTAATAAATATAAGAAATTAACTATTAAAACCAAATTGTAAGGGCTTTTACCTCTCTTTTACTAAATAATGTAATAATTAAATGAGAAGGGTTTTATCTTCTTTTAATACCAAAAAAAAAAATTAAAATAATAATTAATTTAAGACAGTACTTTTTAATGTTAATATGATTTCTTTCATAAATTAATTATATTTTATTAAAAATAAAACTTATTGAGATTAAAAAGACTGTTCATGAGTCACACTTAGCTGAGCTGGGGGGGTTATTTAGGTGTTGTATAAAATATTTAATTTCGAATATTTAACAATAAAAATAACATGACCTTTGAAATAAAAAAAAAAAAAAAAAAAAAAAAAAAAAAAAGATTAAAAAGACTCTCTGAAATATCCTCAATTTTTAATATTTTTATAAGAAATAAAATTATACAAAAATGTAAATCTAACTAAGATAATCAAATTTGGCTATTAATTTACTATCTATTTCTTAAGGTCACTATCTTAAAGTTACTATCTATTTCTTAAGGTTGCTATCCTACTATTGGTTAGTAGCTGCTTATCTAATTAAATAATGAGTTTCATTGTACAATAATAACTATTTGTAGATCTTTATTATACAAAGTTTTATAACTATCTATTATATTTGTGTTATTATATCATGTAACTTTAAGTCATGTGATATTTACATCACTAATTATTATACAATTTATATTCTTACAATTGGTTAATCTATCTATTATATTGCTACTAAATATTAGCCCTGTTCAATTCTAGATCTGACCGGATTGATCGCAAATTTGCACCCCTAAATAATTAGTTACTGATGCGGTTAACGGTCAGTCAAGCTGATCTACAAAAATTGGTGTTTTTCTCTGATCGATTAATAAATAAACAACACATCAGTGACGTCTGCGTGTCTTTGTCCTATAATATGCTATGAATAATATAACCAATCTGATCAATCAAAAATTATGCTCAATTGTAGCTATGATCTGATTGGTTATACATTTTTTTGGTCAATCTGATACGATCAAGAAATGAACAGGGCTATTATCTACCCTGAATTTTACACTATAGCAAAAACTACCTAATACTATTAAAGATAAGGAAAATTTGGATCCACAAAATATTTCTAGTCAAAAAACAAGAAAAGCTGGTAAAAGGAATATAGTCTAAGCAAAAATATATTAAAAAATCAGCCAAATTGAATCAAGGTTTGTTTATAATATTTATTAGCTTACATTTTTTAACATTTTTACAAAGCATTTATACTATTTTAATCAGCTGACATATTATTTTTATTTATGAATAACATTTTTCATAATGGCATTATGATTTACAATAACATTTATAATATAGCTGATAGGCTTTCTAATTCAAAAATTTAATTGTTTATATTTATAAATTTGAATTTTTGTTTTATTAATTTTTTAATAATTTTTTTCAACATTTTTATAATTAAATTTAAAGTTTTTTAATAATAATTATATAAAATTTTTTTAAATAAACACAATTCTGTAATAATAATTATAGTTTTTATATTAAATTAAAAAAAAATATTGGTGTGGATATGCGTTCGAAAGAGATATGTTAATCAGTGCGACACGAATTTTCTGATTGTATATATCACGTGTTAAGGGTAGTGGCGCGGCGCAACCTGACACAGATTTCAGACGTGCCAAATAAGATAATTCGAACTAATAATCATAAAAATACCAAATTTGTGTCCGTTTTATTCGTTTTATTTCAGAAAAAAAAAAAATAATATAAATTTATACAATCTGAAAATTTGCTACAGTAAAAGATTATTCAAAAATTCAACTATATCAATTTCGGGAATTCATTACTAAGGAATATTAAAATCTCTTTATACCCGATCTATCCAATATATTTTAATACAAGTTCAATTTGTTTAATGGCCAGTTAGTAAAAACTCAGATTGCTGACTTTTCGAGTACTCCCAAAATAGTTTCCGCCTTCCTCTTTATTTTTTCATAATCGAGCTCATAATTGTCTTCTGGCGTCACTTCATCTCTTCCTTCGAACGATAGTGGGATGTAACTTTCAGCCAACTCAAAAAAATCTGCAATTTGGTCATATACTTCATTACTATACCGGTTTTTATCATCCAAGTAAACTTTTACAAATCGTTTAAGTAAATCGTCTCTTTCCCCTTCCGAGTTGGCAATTTCATCAAGGATATCTTCATATACCGTAAGTACAACTGCACGTAATTTGAACGGTGGTTGCGTTACATAGTCATATTGAGCATTACTTAGTTTCCATCCGGACCATAATTGATAATCTTTATCTCCTCCACGATAAATTATGACACATTGATGAGATGCAGAATCAATTACAAAATATGCATCTTGATTCCTATAACTTCCACTGAAAACATTGTTTATGTTTCTGTGAATAAACTCTTGAAGGTTGCTCTGAAGTTTCTCCTTGTTTTGATTATTCCAATGATCATTTTCGGTAAATCCCCAATGATCTTTATGTCTATCAAAAATATGTTGCAATCCTTTAAGTGTATAATTAACCCGATTTTCATCAAAGTATATAAATACAGGATTGTATACATTGGCATATGAATAAGTTTGGTATTCTCCGTAAGCTTCATAGGTGTTTAGTCTGATCTGATTCATTCCAGAAACGGTTCCAATATAGTGATTGCCGGAATACACATATCGGCCGTCAGGAAGAGTCGATCTGTTGCTATGATTACCTATATAGAACCAGTGCCCATTAAGCCATTCTTTATTTGATTTGCTACCATCTTCATACAATCCAATCCAGTCCCATGTGGATGGTGTAATTATTGACCAAGTAAATTCTAATTTTCCAGAGTTTATTATATACCTTAAGTAACAAATTTCTCTTCTTTCGGTTTGCAACATTACGTATGTTTTCTTTAGAGAAAAAAAAAATAAGCTCGATTGATTATACCAGATTGAAGCAAGAGAGTACCCTAAGTAGACAAAGTAGCCCCTTTTTATATCACGGTGTTAAACTCCTGTTTAAAGCAGACAATGATACTATAAATACGCAGTAAGTACGCAGTATATTCATTCCAGGGGTTGATCATCAATCATGTGTAAGAATCAATCACAAATAAAAAAAGGGAGCGCGAAGATTTAATAGATCATATATATTGCAGTAGATCATGTCTTTATTGGTGGCAAATGTGAAGAAACTTCACGTCTATACCATGATATTGCAGTGGATCATGTCTTTATTGGTCGGAAGTGTGAAGAGTCTTCACGATTATCATATGGTACGGAATCATGATGTTACGCATTCAATCTAAATTCGCTTGCCTTGTTTCCATGTGGATATGCTTTCCATGTTAGATGTTGTAGTGGAGTTACATTTCGCGCAAAATCTGATTGGCTGACCCTCGTGATTTGAGTTGCTGGGAAGGTTGCAGGGGAGCTGGCTGAGAGCTAGGTGATACAAACTTTATAATTTAGCCATCCATGGTGATCGGATCTATTTTTAACCAAATCATTAATGTCAGAAAATCTATTTTCACCCCGAAGTTCTTTGAATAAAAGGATAATCAAATCTGATATTTTATTATAATATACTTATTACAAACTGCTATAAATCACTATAAATCATTATAAATTGTTAAAAAACACATAAATTGATCAAGGTTTAGGAAGATCAATGAAATGATCTTGGTGATTTTTGATTCCTAAATATTATTATCAATATGGCTTTAAAAATTTTTATGCAACTGTTATCCAGCAAGCTTATAGGAATTATAAAAAGAGACCTGAATCTTCAACAAAATGAGTTTAAGAGGTGATGAGAAATGATGGTACTCCTGATAGAAAGAAATTTTTAGGTATACTTAAAAAAAAACAGATGGTAATAAATCCCAAGATCAAGAAGAGTATGATATAGCTTGTCATGAGTTTTATGCTTTATTTAGAAAAAGTTACTTAAAATATATTGGAATAATTAATCCAATCAAATTAATCCCACCATATAAGGAGTATGTTAATTGTTCTTCTAGTAGATAGATAGAAGTAAAGAAATATTAGTTAAAACATCAATTAGATAGAGTAGTATACAGGACTGTTAATTTCTACCAAAGGTTTACATTTAAATTGCTATTTACTATTGACTATTATGAAAAGTACTCAAAAAATCTATTCTAAATTATGCAATATAATGCAAGTGCATCCAAGATATATTTATCCATATATTCACTTTATTTTTTTACTTTTACTTTGCCACAATGCATGTAAGCATGTGCAATATAAATTAGCATGTTTTTAATTCTTATTAAAGCATATATAATGTACTGAATAGATAATACCACCATCAAAGCAACTGTAATTCTGTATAACTGTTTGTACAGTAAGATAATTTTCACACAAGAAATCAATTTCCAAAAATATTTCAAATTTTTTTTCTATCTATCTGAATAATATTTATTTGTAAGTTTATTTTCTCTTAAGTTACAGCTTATTCTTACTAGATTTTAATCAGAATGTATTTATATAACTGATAATATTACTAGATCTTTATTACTGAGCAAACAGGCAAGTAAAATAAAAAAAAAAAGTATGTATATGCATTATTCCCTACATTTTTTGTAAATATTAAGATTTTTAATATATATTTTACATATTTTTATTCTTTAATATAAATTTTTAATGTAAAGTGCCTTACAGTAGAGGGTCATAAGTATTTAACCCCAAATATTTTTTGAAGTCATGTGATAACCAATTATGAAAATTTACAGGATTGAAGATTAATGATAATCTTAATCATCTGCAAAATTATAGGTTTATTAAATGATTGTTAAATTTTATATAGTAAAAATATTATTATTTTTTTTATATGAATAATTTCATTTTTTTATTATTTTATATCTAAATCTTCTAAATACATAAATTTTTTTTTTAATATATTAATTTTCATAAATTAACACATATTTTTGTATAATTTTTGATTATATAATATAGATAATTAAAAATTTTTAACTATGCTGTATTTTTTTTTTATTTTATTATAATTTTAAATAATATGGCTTTTTTGCAAGATCTACTCCAAAATATTTTTAAAAAAACTCATAAATAGAAGCCAAAAAATATCCTTTATAATAGATATTAAATATAAAATAAATAACAAAATTCTGCCTAAAGTAAATTGCAATAAAAGTTTCAAAATTGAAAATCAACTATTATACAGATTTTTGCAAATAATTGATTTTTTTTTATCATTAAAATTTTATTTTAATAATATTTTTAAATCCAATAAATAAGCATTGATTTATTATAATGAATATAAATGGCCAATTTTTTTATGATTTTATTTTGATTTTATAATACTTATTCACAAAAACCAATTTTATATTATTTAGCCTATGTTAGAAGTGGTTTAATAATTCATGTCCAAGTTAAATTGATCAAAAGACAAAAAACTGAAAGATCTGATAAAGAAAAATGAAGAATAAATTAAAGCTCTGCATGAGCTGAGCCAGCTTGCAAGCTGGCTCAAGCTTTTCAAGCTGAGCCAAACCAAGCCATAATTAAATTGGCTTGGTGGCTCACAAACCAGCTTGAAAAAGCTTGAGTCAGGTATTAGGCTTGGCTTAATAAACTCAAGCTAGCAGTAGGCTTGGCTTGAAAAGCTCAAGCCGGCTCATGAGCCAGATCAAGCTCGACAATTTTTTACAATTTATATGTAAAAAATGCCAGTACCAATAGTTCTGGCATTTTTTTTGCAAATTTATATATAAAAAATGTCAGAACTATTTGTTCTGGCACTTTTTGCAATTTTATGAATAAAAAACGCTAGTACCAATAGTTCCAGCATTTTTTTTTTGTGATTTTATAATACAAAACGCTGTTAACGCTATAGCGAATTATTCGGTATAAAGGCAGGATCATGTGACTTGCCAATCTAATCAGATAATCCGAATATCTGATTTTTTTTTTAATCATTTATCAGTTTATTTTTGTGGTATTGCCAGATGAAAAGCATGACCAGACTTTTGGAATTAGGGTATTAAAAACTGAAAAAGAATAATAAAAATAAATAAATTTGGTATAAAATACCAAAAAAAAGTGAAAAAATAAATAAAATAAAATAAATTTTGGTAAATACCGAGTAATTTAATTTACCAAAATTAGTATTTTTTAAAAATAAATCCACGTATATCTATTATTAACTCTACGCAAACATAATATGTGAATTACTCCCAAATTGACCAATCTACATAAACTCAATTTGTAGGTTTAAAAAGTAATTTCATATAAACCCATATGTGAGTTATATTAGTATTATTTGGGATTCTGCTGGGACCATTAGTTTTGGCATTTTTTTTCAATTTTATGAATAGAAAGGCTGGAACCATTAGTTTCAGTGTTTTTTTTTTGTAACTTTACATATAAAAACGCCTAGTTTCAGCTTTTTTTTTTTTGATAATAAAGCTTGAGCCAGCTTGAGCTAGCTCAAGCTCAACTTGGCTTGAGCCAAAATTTTTCATGGCTCAGCTTGGCTTGAATGAATTGAGCCAAGATTTTTTGTGGCTTGACTCATTTTGGCTCAAGCCAGAATTTTTTTTTTCAAGCCAAGCCAAGCCAGACTGTAGCTTAACTTGAGCCGGCTTATGCGAAGCTTTAGAATAAATACTATTATTCATAAAGAAAAGGAAAACATGGATCTCCAAATTATTCCTACCTGAAAGAAGAAGAAAATGAGTAAAAAGAAGTATAATTTGAGTACACATATTGCAGAAAATCAAATTAATTAAAGGTATCTTAATATCAATGTTCCATATATTTTGAATATATATGCAGTATGCTTTAATTTCAAATAAAAGAAACTTTATATATGCCATTTATTTTTAGTTTTAAAAATAAAAAAACTTTATTTATTTATCAATTTAAATAAAAAAAACTATTTTTTATCTAAAAAATAACAAAAAAAACTAAAAAAAACAATAAAAAAAACTAATTTTTATCTAAAAAACAACAAAAAAAACCATTTTTTATCTAAAAAACAACAAAAAAAATGGTTTTTTTTATTTTTTCTACTTAGTAAATAAAATTTTCTTTAATAAATAGTATTTTTTCTTAGTTCTTATTGTATTTTAATAAATAAATTAAAGGCTTATTTTAAAAAAAAAATAAAAAAAACATTTAAAAAATATTTTATTAAAGTGAAAAAAAATTATTTATTTAAAAAAAGTGTTTTTTTGCAAGTCCAAATTATGATGGTCAGGTTAATTGATAGTTATACTACATACTTTAAGCAGGGACTTGTAAAATTTTTGAAAGTAATTTTTTTGAAAGAAATCAAAATTTTTTGCCTAAATCGAAATTTTTCACAATTTTGATCTAATTTATATAGTAAATCACATGCAAGTAATTTTATTGGCTTATATTGACATTAATCTATATTAAAATTAGATCATCTGATATCATAATACTATCATAATATACTAACATGAAATGTGATATTTTAAATTTTAAATGCCAACTAAACAAACTACTCCATATACTCGTCAGAAAGAGTTTTTAGGCACATTTAATGTTCTCAATAACACTTTTGTATATTTTTTTTTGTGGTCATTCAGTTAGCTGAGAACATAAAGTTAGTGTTACTACATATATAAATAGCAAAATTCATTTAAAAAATAAAAAAAATCATGAAATAACTGCATGAAATAACTACCAAACTTTAGATAATGTTCTTTCTGTTGTAGAGTCTAAAAAAGCAATAGTTAATGATTTTGTAAAAGCATTTGTTAAAGCAAATATTCTGTTAGAAAAAGTAAATATACTCCAACCTTTTCTCAAAAAACATTGCCATGAAGGTGAGCAATTTTACGAGCTGATATATTAAGATGAAATTATTTACCAGAAATATATCAACAACATATAGAAGATTTGAAAGATTTTTTTCAGAAAAAAATGGTGTCAATAATTATAGATAAAATAACTGATAGTTGAGTTCAAAGTATTGTCAATATATTGTTCAGTTATCGTAATAATACTAGATTTATAGCAGTTGATTATTTGGATAATGTTAACAATGTTATTATTGATCAGCTTATCATTCACACATTAATTGAATGGTCTATATCATTTGATTTTCATGTCTTTTAGTATCAGATTCAGCCACTTATATGAAAAAAAGTTATCATGAACTTCTCAAACTAATTATACCTCAGCTTTTTTATTCACCTTGTTTAACATATATTCTTAACCTTATCAGGTAAAAATTAATTATTTGATTAAATAATAAAACATTTAATTTCTAAAATAATTTCTTTTTGTATACTATTTTAGTCTGACATAGACATCAATTCTACATTTTGATTTAGTAAAAACTTTATTAGCAAATATTAAAAAAACTTTCATGTTGACTAAAGCTTAACGTGCAAGATACCTTTTCTTTTTATCAAGAAATGGTGTACAAAATTTTGCAAGTATTTCTCTTTCTATTATAATATGATGGAATTCTTGGTTCAGAATGGCATTTTATGTAAATGATCATCATTATTAATAACTTTGAAATTTCTATTTGGAAGAGCAAAAAAATGATTCTAATGAAGCGATTGAAAATTTGGTAAAAATTTTTAATAATACAACCAATAATGATTACGTTCAAATCTATCTTTCTTTATCAAAATTTATGCACAAAAATTTATAACCAATTTAAACTTCTTCCAACAAGAAAATCTTTTTTTATTTCCTTTTGTTGAGAAACAGTTGAAACAATTAGGTGTTTATATTGATAATGGAATGTCTATGGAAAATTTTGATCAAACTTTAATTACCTTAATTCAAAACTTTAATTTTGCTCCTGCATCATTTTATCCAATATTCAGGTCTACTTATGATGAAGCTTTTAAAAAATTTAGAGACTATATTTCAAATAATTCATTTCATGAATTTTTTAAAGCTGTTCAATTATTTAATCCAAAATTTATAACTCTTACCTCAAATCGAGATATCCTTTTATACAGTGTTTTTATTACTGAGTTTGCAAACCCATCATTGGATCTTATTCAGGAATGGGCTATATATTGTAATTTTGATTTATCTTTAATTGAATATTTAAATTTAGAGAAATTTTGAAAGAAAATTTTATATCATCATTTACCACTTTTAAGTCAAATTGCTTTAGATTATATTTGGATACCTATTTCTTCCTGTAGTGTAGAGCGCAGCTTTTTTGTTTATAATAATATTTTGAGTGAAGATAGAGAAAATTTGAATCAAGATTCCCTTCGAATGCTTAATACTTTGTATTTTAATCGCATATAACTACAATTAGATAAATTTGGAAAATTTTAAATTCTAGCTAAAATTATGTTAATTTTGGCCAGAATTACATATCAAAATAAATCAAAATTTTTGATCAAATTGAAAAAAATTTTTACTTTAAATCAAAATAATATTTACGAATCCTTGACTTTAAGCAATATATTTAGCATAACTTATCACACATTTCAGATGTGCATCAAACTAATAGATCATAATCATGTTTTATTTTTGATTATTTATTCGTGAATGATCATAAAACTGATTGCATAATTGATCAGATTAAATCTGTGATTTTTCATAAATATCTTAAAAAAAAAATTTTTTTTCAATTATACTACTGTAACTATCCAAATCTATAAAAAGCAACCATGTCAAGTACTGCTTCTACTTCTATAAAAGTAAATGACATATATGAAGAAATTAACAGATTTGATTTTACTGAAGATGAAAAAATTATTCTATACGTGTTCTTTATTAATAATCTTGATAAAAAAGACAAGGCAGAAAAAGTTTTTACTTGCCTTCAGAATAAAGGGAAAGTTGACTTATTGAGAAAGTTATTAACTTCTAGTATGTTCTCTCATTTTTTTCCTGCATTTTTATATATACACTAATAATACTGAATACTTACTTATTCTTATACTTTTCTTTCCTGCTACTTATTGTCAAACCTGCCCAAAAAATATCATAAATCAACTTGTTAGTAAGTCAGCTATACAAACTTACTGCTTTATCTCTGTTATATTTATCAATAATACCAAATAGTACTTACTTAATTGACGATCCAGATAAGATCAGACTATTTTCATATTAAAATTTAGGATAACATTTTGCAACTGTTTAGCAATAAATAAGTAAACACTAAAATTATTTTATTTTATCTGGAATTTGTAAAAATTAAGTTATATGGGGTCTTTGCAATAGAAAGGTACGAAACTCAAAAAAATTTTTAAATTTATTTTATATACTAATTATGTTTTTTATACTAAAATAAGTATAAATTTAATATTAATTAAATTTTTATTTTTTTTTGAGTTTCGTACCTTTCTATTGCAAAGACCCCATATATGTAAAAATATTCAAAGAAAAAGAATAAGCTAAAAAAAATCATATGTTTAGTATTGCAAAAAGTGTTTACATTGTATATACTTCAATTTTTTTGCCTTATTTCTTACTTTTTGCATGATTAGTAAACACTAAAATTATGAAACCTCATTTAGGTGTTATAAAAATCATATAATATATGTAGAAATTATAATAAGTTAAAATATTTGCTTATTTATTGTCAAAAAAATTATATTTCATATAGCAAAATATTTATATAATACAAATAATTGATAAGAAATACATAAACACTATAGTTTCAAAATTTATTATTATAGAGTAAAAATTAAGTCATACATATAATAAACCTCAAGGAAGAAGAATAAGGTAAAAAAAATATATATTTATTAATGAGAAAAAAGAGTTTATATTTCATGCATGTTAGATTCCATTCTATTTTATAATTTTTATATAATTAGTAAATACTATAATTATGAAACTTATTTATGTGTAGTAAAAATCTTTTTACATATGCATAAATATTTAAGTAAAAACAATAAACTAAAAAATTATACATTTATTATTGAAAAAAAAGTATTTGTATTGCACACACATTAGATTTCACAATTTTTTGCATTTTTTTCACTATTGATAAACACTAAAATTATGAAATCCAATTTCTATGCTGTAAGAATAATATTCTATATGCAAATAAATTTAAGGAAATGGAATAAACAAAAAAAAGTTATACACTATTATTGTAAAAAATAAGTTTATATTATACAATCATCTAATTTTATAAAAGTACTAAAGAGTGCCAATCTTATCCAGATCATCAATTAAGAAATTCGCATTATCTTACATCTTTTTTATTTGATTAAAAAAAAAAAGCAGAAGATTCAAATGAGGAACTTGACAATAAAAAGTAAGATAAATAGGTGAGTAAATTGCGATAAAAATAAAATCATATATGTTAAAAATCACTCCTTCTAGTTTTAAGTATTACTGTTCAGAACTTAATATTTTCTTTATATTTACATGAATTTAGAAAAACTTAGTGCTGAATCTATAGCAAAGTTTCTAGAAAGACAAGAAGAGGTTAAAGATGATTTTACAAAACCATACAAACTATGCATAAATAAATTCAACTTTCAAAGAAGAGGTAGAAATGAAATGCTACATAAAATATATGATTTTATTGTTAAACATTATATCAGCATTAAGAAAACTTTAAAGAAAGGAAAAAGTCTTGGTGATAAAAGTCTTCACCCTATTCTCACGCTTCAAGTCACACTGGGAGGAGGAAAATTTTTCTTGCTTAATGAGTTGGCTATCTTGAAAAATGAAGATTTTAATAATTATTTGAAAAGCAAAGAAAAACTAAATAGGAAATACCTTTTTAATTTAGAAACTGTAAGGTATCATAAATATATTAAAATAGTTAATAATGTTATAGATATGCTTTATAATTTGATTGTAGTTTGTATAATATACAATGAGAATTCAATGTACAAAAATGATTCATTTATAGATGCTAATGTTCAAAGAAGATTGATAATATATATCTTGTGGAGTTATTTTTTTAATGATGCAAAATTAATCTAGTAAAGATTTTGCAAGAAATTTGATACAAATTTTGAATTATTAGACATTGATATTGCTGTTAAAAGCATCTTATATCATTTGAAAAAACAAGTATTTCTATGCATTGATGAGACTTTACATATTTCTCCAGATGCAAAATACAAATAAGATAAAATTAACATATTATTAAATAATCTTTATAATCCCTACCAAGGACTGGTAAATGATAAAGAAAAATTAATCAAATTTAATTTTATTTTGACCATTCTTGATATGGTTTATGTGTAAACTAATATGACTTATTCAAATAGAAAAATAAACTAAGTGCTATTAAGAAGATTTAAGATTTCAGAATCAATAGATCTATTTCATAAAATCTTAAATGACTATGAACTAAACAAAAAAAGAAAATATCTTATTAAAAAATGCATTTTAGACTATACTTCTCAACGTAATTGATTTAATTACACCATTATACCTGACGTAATATGCTGTAATAATTATAGTTTTAAATTTTCAAAATGCTGATATTCCATAATTAAATTAACCTGTCAAATTAATTATAGCATTTCTGAATTATCCATAATTTAATAGATAATTATATATGAAACTGAAATGGGCTGCTCAAAATTAATTATGGGCCAGGATCAAAATGCAAAATGAATATTGACCATATGACTTACTGGTCTATCGATAATCTAAAAAAACATTAAAAAAAATTCATTTTAAAAAAAAATTTTTTTTTCATCAAAATGGTCTTAATATACTGTTAAATTTATATTTTTTTTTTAAAATATGGGCCATACAGTTCCTGGCAAAATGGTAAGTTACAGAGGGAGGTGTTATATTAATTCTTTTAATATAAAAATATTAATTAATATTCTGTTTTTTCCTTTTTTGTAGGAACAAACCTTTTAGCACACAACTCCTTAAAGTAATGTGAATGAAGGGAAGATTTTTCATCAATATAAGAATTATAAGAATGTTAACTAATGTTCTTTTCTTTTTTTTCTGTAGGAATAGATTCTTCAGTATATGGCTCCTTGAAGTAGTGTGAGTGAAGAGAAGGTTTTTCATCAATATAAGAACTACAAGAATGTTAACTAAAGTTCTTTTCTTTTTTTTTCTGTAGAAACAGATCTTTTAATACACTTCTTGGGATTAGAGAAGGGTTTTTAATATATGAACTACAGGAACATTAACTAACGTTCTTTCTTTTCTTTTCTATAGGAACAGACCTTTCAGTATACAGCTCCTTGAGGTAATGTAAAAGAGAAGAGTGTTATTAATAATTTTCAATATGAAAACATTAACTAATATTCTTTTCTTTTTTGTAAAATAATATTTTGTTATTTTTATAGAGGTCCAGACTGGTAATTTTGAAGATAATCTTTAAAATAATTTTTTTTAAATAATTATTTTATAAAACATTACTAATATTTTGATTCTTTTTTTTTAGATTGAAAGATCTGGACTTGAAATATGTGCAAGTAAGTTATTAAAAAGTAGGAAGTAAATTTTTTTAATTTGAAAATGTTACTAACATTCCATTTTCTTTCTTTTTTTTTTAAGAATAGCTCCAGCTTCCAAAACTTGACTTGAATTTCAGACTGGAACTTTAAATTATAAGTTGAAAGGAGAAATTGTTTATTTTTAATTTGAAAATGTTACCAACTCTTCTTTCATTTTTTTTGTAGATTTTGGCTTAGACTTTCTTTTAAAAATGGCCCAAAATTTTTTTTTCTAGAATGTTATATAATCATAAATTGCAATCATATAATTAATAAAACTAATAAATATTTTTGTATTTATTAATAATTAAATATTATGTAAATCAAATTAATCAGTATAATTAATTACGTCAATATAAAATTGATTGCGTTAGTACAAATTAATACATCAGTAAAAATTGATTATATCAGTATAAATTAATTATGTTACATCAATACACAATTTGGCATTGTGTCATAATATTACGGCAATGAAAATTTAATTACGCTGAGAAGTATAATCTAACTTTTGGCTTAATAATGCAAGCAAGTTAATAATATGAGTTAATGCTTTATTTTATTGTAAGATTTGTCCTACAAAAATGCATTTACTAATGTATAGAGACTTTTATTTTGAAATAAGGAAAAACTAGGATTCATGTATTGCTATTTATTGTAATATTTGTAATTCTATTGACAATGACCATAGATTATTGATAATATTGGATCTTTTGTAATATTCTTGATTATATCTATCAGTTATAATAAATTATTTTTAATTTGGTTTAGAATGTCTTTGTTTTATAAATTTTGGTATTCAATTCTTTTGCTCTCTTTTATATACATTAATTTTCTTTATAGGTACTTTCTTAAATAAATTTTGATCAAAAAGAAGGACTGTAAGTATATATTGGATATTTGAAAATACTTTTTTGGTATTATGATAGTATTATGATTGCAGGATAAAGTTCATATTGTTGTTTCAATTATACAGATTTTTATCAGAATATTGCTGATATACATCATAAAGTTCATCCTTTTCATCATATGGGGTCTTTGCAATAGAAAGGTATGAAACTCAAAAAAATTTTTAAATTTACTTTATATACTAATTATATTTTTTATGCTAAAATAAGTGTAAATTTAATATTAATTAAATTTTTATTTTTTTTTGAGTTTCATACCTTTCTATTGCAAAGACCCCATATAATTTGTTTTGATAATTAGGATTATTAAATTGATTTTACAAATAAAATCTTTATTATCTATTATATTGCCTTTCATATATATCATCATAATAACAGTTATTAGAATTATTTGACCTTGATTATTTAACTGTATTTGCATATAATATAGACCTGTGATTATTAGAATTATATCAGGAAATTAAACAGAGAATAATATTCTATAAGTTTACAGTTTTTCGCAACTTTACACATTTTTACAATGTAATATTCTGTATATTTTATGAGATTTATAAACTTATGTAAAAATATGCTGAAATATATTGTAAAATTATGAGATCATAAGTATTATGAAACATTATAGTCAAAATGTTCCATAGCATTATATGCTTGTAAGTATTATAAAATATTATATTAATATTACTAAAATATTATAACATTTATTTGACATCCACAGGTCAAATGAAAAAAATCAGATTTTGTTCTATTTAAAATAGTCTTGCCAACTTCAATATAGAATATGCCATATTTTGCTTATTTTAGTATAGCCATATCTATTTTTGCCGATTTTTGTTAAATTCTGATTTTTCAGTCATAAATGCCAATTTTAGCAGCTAATTTTTACCTTTTTTTAAATAAATGCCAATATTTAAACTGGAGATATTATATTTATTATATACTTTACCGCTTTTTGTATAGTTTGAATAAATGATTTTATCTTATTTAAAATGCTTTGCTGACTTCAATAAGGCTTTGCTAATTATTTTACTAATTTTTTGCCAATTTTTGTTAATTTCTAATTTTTCATCCAGAAATACTAATTTTAGCGGCCGATTTTTACCTTTTTTTTAATTAAATGCTGATATTTAAACTGGAGATATTATATTTAGTGTAAACTTTACTACTTTTGACACAGGTCAAATAAAGATTTTACTTTATTTAAAATAGCCTTTGCCAATATTTAAATTGTAATATTTTGTAATTTTACATCATAGGATTTTTGAAATTATTTATTATACTAATAAATATAAGATACTATTCTAAATATTCTACTTGTTTTATACATTGAATTCCCAGTTGGTTTGATTTCATAAACAATAATTGAAGTATTCATAAAATTGAACAGTGATAATTGAAACTGATGAGATTGCATTGATAAGGCCTATTCCTAAAAAGTTAATTAATCACATTTAATTAAACACTATTTAATTGTACTATTTTTTTTTCAAAAAAAAAAACTTTCTTTCTGAAAAAAGAGTCTGCCTCCTATACCATTTGTCATTGTGCATAGTGTGTTATAGGAAAGGTGGGCTAGGTGGCCACCTAAAATTTGTAAATAACTCTGGTACCAAAGTTGATGATCTATTTACTATACATAGACTTTTCGCTTTGAATTTTGGTTATGATAATTCTGCCTCCTCTGTCGTATTATTCGTTAAAGTTTAAATAAATATCATTATGACTTATGAGTAAAATATTTACAATAATAATGTAAATTCTTTAATCATAATTAAAATAAGCATGATGGGATAATTCATACAGTATATCATGAGCTCTGTCTGTGCGAAGTGCTATTTTATTTATAATCAAAATAGACTTAAGTTGTAAGTAACTTTGATTATCATTGATTAGAAAAGTACATGCAATGAAAATTCTTTATCAAGGGGTAAAATAGGCATAATGGGATAACTCATATATCATGAGCTCTGTTTGTATGAAGTGCCATTTTATTTATAATCAAAGTAGGCTTAAGTCATAAGTAACTTGATTATAACAATGATGATTATTGGAGAATTAAGTTGCAACATTTTTAAACATTTTTGAATAAGTGCCATATTAATTTAATGTAATTGTTACCCTTTTCATATAAGAAGGGCCAATTTGCAATACAGCTTTGCCAGCCTTAAATGTGCATTTTACATAATTTTAATTATTTATATAACCAAAATAATTGTTTTATACTTTATGTGATATTTAATTAAAATAAAATAAACCTTTGATATCTAAAAATTATTACATGATTAGAGTTATTAATCACAAAGTATGGTGCTTGTATTGTAATACCATAATAAAAGACTGATTTGCAATATAACTTTGTCAGCTCAAAATAAGATCACTTGTTATCTAAATTATCTGATTTTTCATGCAGTTAGAATTAATTACGATATATGTAACCTTTATCGTTATTCTTGTGCCAAAAAAAATGATTGTTATAATTTAATCAAATACAAATGCTATAATTGAATTCACTATTCTGATTTTACATATAATTCATTTTATATTATATAAAGTTTTTAAAATGAAATTTTTTTATTTAAAGGAATCACAGCCATATATTCTTTTGTTTTTCTCATCCCAGTATTAAAATTACATTTAATGAATTTTCCTATTATATGATGTATGGGTATAATAGGACCGGGAAATCTTATAATAGAGGTCACTGTAGCACTCGGCACACTAGTAAAGTTGATTAAATTTTTGATATATTCAATTTTTAATGAAGCCAAAATGTGTGGACTAACAATATCTGCTTAAGGTTAGAGTTAAATTTGCCATTTATACACTCAATTTAAATTTCATATATTCTGTGTAACATAAAAGGGTGGTTCGCATAATTAATAAATTTTTTTAAAAGTAGTTCGCATTATTATAAAAATTTTTTCAGAAAATTTAATGATCTCAGTTAATATTAATTTTATAAGAATAATTTATGGTTCATTATATTCTTCAGACATTCCTGTGTAGGATTGTTAGATTTTTAAGTCAATTACTTATGCAAAATATTTTTAATTTGGGTAAACTCACCAATTTACTATTGTCTGGTAACCTCTATTATTAGTTTTCCCAGTCCTGGTATAATACTATCTCTTCTCATATCATAAAACTCATTTGTCTATAATTCTATATTACATGATTTTATGTTGTTATCTACTTGGCAATAATATCTTGTACTATAATCTAGAATCAATTTGTACCATTTGACTAACACTAATGAATGGGTTAATGATTGTGAACTATTTAAATGAATAGTATGCTCAAAATAAAATTGTACTTGACTAGGATAAATATTGATCGATCCATTATAATGTATAAATCAAGCTAATATATATGAGGATTTTTCGTGACGAGCAGCCTGAACAGAATCATATATGTCTGCCCTAATTCTTATTTTCCCATATTGTATAATTCTAGAGTTTACGACAGTACTATTATTTGAACCTATTATAGAGTAAATGGAGATGAAATAATAATCATTATACAAACTATTATAAAATTCTACCAGTAGGTCCAAAATTTGGTTTGAAAGGGTAGTTTCTTTGCACGGTTTCATTAGCAACTCAGGAAAATATTCTGTTCTGTAAGCCGAATTTTTCTCAATAAGAGATAATCTTATAAAATTTTGATATACATTGCTCACAAAATCATCAAGTACAGCCAAGCTGCCAACAGATTTTCTTGGTTCTATTATCTCCAAAGAGGAAAATAAGTGATCATTGTCACAATTTGAGAGAAAGTATTAAAGGATTGTATTTTCAGACATAATTCTTAGTAGTTCAGGTTCAATATTACGTTTACTATTATTATAAGAACCTACAATTTTTAAAAATAATTAATAATATTGTGATTTTTAAATCAGAAAAATTAAATCACGTACTTAAAATTCTGTTCATCCGTTCAAAGCTATAACACTAGAATGAAGACAAAAGATCATAATCTAATGTGCATTCACAGATATGGAGACAGAGATGCAGATTAGGACTTATTTTTTCTTGACCATATTTTTGTTCAATTAATTTGTTCATCTCTATCAGTCTTGTAAACACTTCATTTAACATATTTTTTTGTAGCTCTCAGTTTGTTAATATCTTGCAAGCGTGCATAAAATATGCAAGAATTTTTTGGTTAATGTATCCAAGGAAACTCCATGTGATAGGTATTGCTTCCACATGTCCACTGTGAAACTTGAGATTTCTTCACCAGTAGTTATTCTGACAGGGTGGCGTCTAAGGTCACTTGGAACTTTATCATATCAGCTCTTTCTTGTATAATTTTGAGCTTTTTGTTATTTAATATACCTTCACCTATCCAGTATTTCATTACGATCTATTTCATAATACTGAGAAAATGGCAATGTATAGAATCAATCACATAAAAGCGAATAGGATTAAAATAAAGCAAGCAGTATATCTCCGACCAGCAAACATGATGTTCAGAAATATGGGCTCTTCATGCTTCTTTAGTTGCACATTATTTCCACTCACTTGCTTTTTCTCTTATTTTATTAATATCTCGCTCAACAAACCAGTCGTCTAAATCTGCAAACTCTCCAAAATTTGGTTGATTGTTTATAAAATTTGCCAATTTGTAATATCGGTAGCATGCAATATGAGCCAAGATGAAACTACATAATTTTTGAAACGCAGGAATATCACTAGAATAGCCAATGATTATATTACAGACAAATCGACTGTTGTTGTGTTCATTTATTTTTATAAAATAGCCATTCCACAAACAATTTAACTGGTTAATAATCAGATACAAATAATTGTTAATTTCATATTGGCTTGGTTCTTTTGGACCAGGTATTACTGCTAGTGTGAGAATATTGTATGACTTAAAGCATTCATTACGTGATAAATTACAAAAAATGGCATAAATCACACTAACAGAATATTGTGAATTTACAAATAGCTGGAACTAATTCATATTTAGCATTAATCTGATATGGGTATCGGCAAATTCTTTTGTAAAAAACAGCGCACCATCATCATCTGTAAAACTTTTCCAGATTCTACTATCATAGATATCGAATAAAGCTTTAGTTCTGTTTTTCCTTTCTGACCACTTCCGACATGACATTTCAAAATTTTTGCGATTAAAAAAAAGGTCAATTGTTGTTTAATATTTATTAATGGGAATGTCATTATTAAACGGAAAATGGGATTATTACTACTATTATTACTATCTATTTTCATTAATAGAGGATTATTGCATTGTTATTGAAATCGTTCTATTCTGTGATTTGGATAGTTTACAAAACTGCAAGTTGGTATTTCAGTATTGTCTGATAATTCTTTTATATCATACAATTTGTGACATCTGTCACAGGCTACATATTTAATTATCATTGTGGATATTTCCAATACTTTTTTAGCCATATATAAAGAGAAAGAAAAAGATGAAAATTTATTTTCATCTATTGTTAAAAGAAAAAATCTTAAGAATTTGAACAAAGAATCTATAGCTATATTGGAAAGTTTAAATTGTTGTTGATATTGTAATATTCACAAAATAGTTCAAGTATAATTATCATTAATGTTAATATTAGGAAGAATTAGTTTGCCATTATCAAAATCTGTTGATGCAAATTGACTTCCTCATCGTCATTATCATTATAATCATTAGAATAATTAGAATCGCTATTTTCAGTATCTCCATTTTTATCATCATCATCTTCAGAATCCTCCATTTTGATCATTCTCATTTTTTACATTATCCAATAATAAATTTTCAAGAACAAGATCAGATATTTTTCCTTTCTTTATCATTCAATGTTTTGCCGATTCATGTATAGGTATCTTCTTTGTTAAAAAGAAATAATTTCTTGTGAGTAATGGTTTAATATCTTCAGACAATTATTCAATATCTTTCGGACAATTGTTCAATATCTTCAGACAATTGTTCAATATCTTCAAATAATTGTTCAATTATATCAGGTGATGTATTATTTATCCCTAGTATTGGGTCGCACTCCATTACATCTTCATCAACAACATCAGATGATATAACATTTGAAGAACCTTCTTGATAATTGTTACCAAAATTATTATTTACATTAGATTTTAATTTATATTTTAATTTATGTTTCAGTTTAGTCCTTAGATCAACCAATTTACCATTATATTCTTTACAGAAACAATGCACTTTGGTTCTGGTTTTTATATCTAGAGATTTTGATATTTTTTTTTTTTTTTTTTTTTTTTTTTTTTTAAGGAATTGCAAATCAATCTAATTGGTTTAGCAATCCTGATTCTTGGTCCATTTTTATCAAAGTACAGCTTGGTAATTAAATTATTTTGATAATAACACATAACAATGATGTCAAGACCAATGTATTTTACTAAATACTAAAATATAATTTTATTTTTGCTAATTCTCTAATTAAATTTGGTATTCAGGGGTATAATTATACTAGAAAATTTTTTCAAATTCAATTAATCTGATTCTTGAAACATATCAATTGACTTACTAATAAATCTCATAAATTATCACGAATTTGAAAGATCCAAATAATTTAAGTAAAGATGTAGCAATTTCCTATTCACAGATCAAAATACGAGAGTTATAAAAAAAGTGTCTTAGTTGTTCGCAACTGCAACAACATTAAAATTTAATACTTGATCTATTCTTTCGAATATATCAAAAATTAGGAAAAATTATACTTGTAGCCAAAACCTTCTAAAGGTATGGCCAAAACTGAAAGTCCAATACTCCAGTCTGAAACCTTAGCCAAAATCTGAAATCTTGACCGAAACTTTATATAGGCCAAAACTATTTTTTATTATGTATTTATTTATTTTATCATGAAAATCTAGCATTTATTTATTTTATTATATTATTTTTCATTTATTAATTATCATTATTATTATAAATTTATAATCACTATACCTAATTATTATTATTACTACGCTAAATGCTAAATTGCAAATAAAGAAAAAATTAAGATTACTATTTTACTACTATATAGAATAATAAAAAAATCAATTTTCATTATTATTCATTTCCTTGGCTATTAATGCTTCAATATTAAAATCTTCACATTCGGGAGCTAATATAACAGTTTGTCTATTTTGATCAACTATAACCTCATTCTCAGGTTCTCTTCGTTTCATATTAAAAATCTAAGATTCAATATCTATATTCGAAGCAACATCTAGATTATATGTTTGAGACATATCAATAACCATATCAATTATGTTTTTATCATATAAAAAATCAAAATCATCAACTCCCAATTCATCACTAAGTTCAACAATAGTATTAATCATTTTTTCGCATATAGAATTTTCTGAAGTATCAATAGCATAATAAGGTAATTCACGTTTTGCATTTGTAATGTAATAAGTATGCAATTTGCATATGCCTTCTACCCGATCTGCAGCTAATTTATATGTCTTTGATCATAAAACCATCCTAGAACTGAAAATGAGCGTTCACAAGAAGCACTATGTAGAGATATAGCAAAAAGTTGAAGTGCCAACGCTTGTAACTCCCATTCTTCTTTTGTATTTTGAGCAGTCTCCTACCAAATAATTGGTATGTCTGATTTATAATTATAATTTTGGTTAAATAGCGCTTTCTTTTTCATGTATTTTTGCAGTTGAGTAAGTAGCTTTGCATAGAGTTCTGCAAAAAATCTGATCTGATTAGATCTGATCTGGATCTGATCCAGTCGGATCCAGATCAGATTATAATATTATAATTCGCGGATCAGATTCGGATTCCAAATTTGAATCTGAAGTTCAGATTCAGATTTGAAATTGTATAATTTGGATCTGTCGAATTGAATCTGAATCAGATCTGTCAGATCCGGATCAGATCATAAGATCCGTTCATCCAAGGCGTTTTTATTTATAAAATAAAAGAAAACGCCAGAACAGAACTGCAACCTATTAAACACGCCGAAACGGCATTATTTCGCATTACTTTATTCAAAAAAAATGCCAAAATTAGCATTTTTTTTGAATAAGCCCATTTTTTAATAGAAAAAACACTAAATTGTTTTTTAAATAAACGATTTAGAAAAAATGTTAAATTGTTTTATTTTATTAAACGATTTTTAAAAAAAACGTTAAAATCATTTCTTATTTATTAAAACGATTTTTAAAAGAAATGTTAAAATCATTTTTTTTATTAAACGATTTTTAAAAAAAACATTAAAATTCGTTTTTTTATTAAAACGATTTTTTAAAAAAAATAAAATCATTTTTTTTATTAAACAATTTTAAAAAAGCGTAAAATCGTTCTTTTTTATTAAAACGATTTTAAAAAAAAGTTAATCATTTTTTCATTAAAACGATGTTTAAAAAAAAACATTAAAATCATTTTTCATTAAAATGATTTTTTTAAAAACAACATTAAAAATCGTTTTTTTTCATTAATAAAATGATTTAAAAAAAGTAAAATCGTTTTTCATCAAAATGATTTTAAAAAAAAAGTTAAAAATCATTTTTTGATTGATTAAACAATTTTTTTAAACAATTTTTTTTAAAAAAAACGTTAAAAATCATTTTTTTTCTTTCCATTAAAACGATTTTTAAAAAAAACGTTAAAAATCATTTTTTTTCATTAATTAAAATGATTTAAAAAAAAATAACGTAAAATCATTTTTCATCAAAATGATTTTAAAAAAAAGTTAAAAATCATTTTTTGATTGATTAAACGATTTTTTTAAACAATTTTTTTAAAAAAAAATGGTAAAAATTGTTTTTTTTCTTTCCATTAAAACGATTTTTAAAAAAAATGTAAAATCATTTTTTTTTATTAATTCAGATTTAAAAAAAACGTTAAAATCGTTTTTTTTATTAAAATAGATTTAAAAAAAAAATGTTAAAATCGTTTTTTGATCAAATGATTTTTTAAAAAAAAACTTTAAAAATTGTTTTTTTTTCATTAATTAAAATGATTTAAAAAAAACGTTAAAAATCATTTTTTCATTAAAACGATTTTTAAAAAAAAAACGTAAAATTGTTGTTTCTTTGAAATGATTTTTTTAAAAAAAAACGTAAAATCATTTTTTTTTTAATAAATGATTTTAAAAAAATGGTAACTATCATTTTTTTATTAAAACGATTTTTAAAACACTGGTCAAAATCAATTCTATCAGGTACATATTGGGGACTTATATATCGGCGGCTAATCAGATAAATATCAGGTATTTTTACATATCGGGTACCCGATTTATTACACTTCAAAATATGCCTAATTACCAAGACCCCAATATCTAAACTATTGGTCACTGATAATATATATCAGGCACAGTTCTATCTTACACATATCGGGTACCCGATATGTGATACAAATTTTAATACGTTAGATTTCATATTATATAACGTATTAAGAAATTTTTTAGAGTTTACTTTCTTTATAGATTTTTCTTTTTAGAAATTTTTAATTCGTTTAATGTAGTTAAAAAATTTTTATTGTCTTATTTGTTGAAGGCATTATCAAGTTTATAAATTTTTTGTAAAGTGTTTAAAAGTATAATTATTATTGTTAATATTTTTATTTTATTACGTATTTTATTACAATAAATTAATAAAAAAGTTACAGTCATTTATAATACAATTTTAAGAAAAGTTTGCTCAAACTTTTCTTAATCGTGATCACGTTAGAATCAAGAGGAACAAGGGAAACTGCAACCTAAAATAAATAAAAGAAACGTTAAAACTGTTTCTTTAATATTCAAAAAATATCCTTCCTTCCCTCCTTACATTTCAAGTCCAGAGTCCAGCAATCTGAAAAAAATAAAGAAAAAAATGTTAGTAATGTTTCTTTAACATTAAAAAAAATCACCACCCTTTCCAACTTACATTCCCAAGTCCGGTTCATCCAAGAAGGCCGGCAACCTAAAAAAAATAAAGAAAGAAACATTAGTAACGTTTCTTTAATATTAAAAAAAAAATTCCCCGCCCTTTCTAACTTACATTCCCAAGTCTGGTTCATCCAAGAAGGCCGGCAACCTAAAAAAAATAAAGAAAGAAATGTTAGTAACGTTTCTTTAATATTAAAAAAAAATCACCACCCTTTCCAACTTACATTTTCCAAGTCTGGTTCGTCCAAGAAGGCTGGCAACCTAAAAAAAATAAAGAAACATTAGTAACATTTCTTTAATATTAAAAAAAAATTCTCCCACCCCTTCCAACTTACATTCCAAGTCTGGGAGTCCAGCAACCTAAAAAAAAATAAAAAAAAAATCATGGTTTAGAAAACCGTAAAAATAGATTGATCATGATAATTAATGATCGTCAAATTAAATTAAAATGCTGAAACTATTGCATGTAAACGCCAAAAGGTTTCGGCAGTTTAGTAAAAATGAGTTTGATCATGTATTTTGAAAATGTGAAAGATTATTTCAAGATTTTATATTGTAAATTGATAGATTAGTTCTCTCAATTTGATCTATGGAAAGATTTTAGTAACATTTTGGAAGAATCAGCAGTATTAGATCTATCACACCTAAATGTACCTTTTTTAAAAATTTATTGGAGATATTTCATCATTACAATATATTATATAATATATGATGACAGATTGTTTATTTAATTAATACTTTAATAAAAAAAAAATGAATGTTTAAATAAAAGCAATTTATTATAATAAGCTTTAATTACTTATAATTGAGGTCAAATTTTTTAATTTCAAATTATAAAATAGTAAAAATATTAAAATAATAATTAGATGACTATATAAAATAAATATATATTTAATAAAAAATAATAATAATAAAAGATAATAAAAAATAAAAAATAAAAATAATAAAAATATAAAAATAAAAAATAAAAATAAAAATAAAATATAAAAAATACAAAATAAAAAAAAAATAAAAATAAAAAAATATAATTTACGGATTCCGAGGCCGCCGATGCGTAGTGTTTCTATGCCGCCTATGACTGTGGTGGTTCCCTAAGAAATATATATAAATTTAGAACTTAAATAACTTAATTATAAATTAAAAAAATTCTTAATAATTACCAGGTCTGTCCAAAAACCTTGTGCGGAACTGCCTATAATATCTTTCTCCTTCCCGGGACTACCTTCCATTTTGCGCACCATTCCTCCATTCACAGAAATTCTAAAAATGTTAATACTATTAATTTTTTATTTTTTTTTATTTTTTTTTTATGATTTATTATTATTTTACTAACATTAAAATTCCTGACCAAGTTTCTCCACTTTCTTTCTACCTGTTGGCCAGTGAACCTCACGCGGAACTGTCTCTGAATTCTTCGAGCTAGGCTCTCCCAGAATTCGGAGCGGTCCCTCCCGGGTATGTCATGGTAGTAGTTGTTCCTTCTCCTTTACATTATTTATTTAATTTTTAGATCAGGAAACATAAGAGAAAAAAAAACTAAAATATGATCAAAGTTATTTATTAGTTTTCATTTAATTTTTTACCTCCTATATTTTATTAAATATTCAGTTATTGCATCAGTCCAATTTGCAGGCATTTTAAGAAAAAGAATACAGTCGTACCTCCCTATAGTCATGCGGTCAGGCGCACATTTTTAGTGTGCTTATATTTAGTTGTGACTGTATAAAAATCCCTCCGTATAGTCAATCTCTATAGAAATCATATGAAATCGTGACTGTATAGAGGGTTTATAATTTTTTGTATCGCAAAAAAAAGAATCAAGGAATTTATTATTTGATATAAATGTAAAAATTTATTTATATTTAACACAAAACACACTAAGTTTTCCTGCATTTACATATTATCTGGGATAAAAAAACTCGTAATATTCTTCTGTGTTTTGCTTTCAAAAAGCTTACGATGCATAACTCCCATGTATTTTCTAAAAATTTTTATTTCTTTCATGTCAAATTCTTCACTTTCCTGCTCTTCAAAATATTACACCCATGTTTTAAGACTATTAAAACCTTCCTGCATTGATATTACTAGATGTTCTTCTTTATCATCATCATTTATTTCAGGATTTTCATTTTCTTCTTCCAAAATTAATTGTATAATTTCAGCATCAGTTAATGGCTGTTCCGTCGGAATTGTCAAATCAATCATTTCTAAATATTGATTTATTTCTCCTAGAGACTCATCTGAAATATTTTCAAGAGATGAAAACTGTTGTAAAAGGAGTTCAACACCTCCCTGATCCTCTTGATTTGCCATTTCCTGTGCGATTAAAGCTTGTTGGATACTATTATCATCATCACTATTATTTGGTAAAATTCCAGTTTTTTGCCAACAATTAACAATTGTTTCTACTTTCACTGAATCCCAAGCTTGAGCAACGTATTCCATAGCCTCTTTGACATTAATTTTATTGCTGTATTGATTTAAAAATAAGTAATATTTAAGCAAAAATGAAAATTACAATAATTTGAATACCTTTTTAAATCCACATTCGCTTCAAATTGATGAATAATATGTCGTATGTAATGTTGTTTATAAATTGCCTTAAAACTTTTGATGATGCCTGCATCCATAGGTTGTAAATGAGCTGTTGTATTAGGGGGAAGAAAGTGCACTCTAACGTGTGATAAATTCAAGCTATCATTAGTATGTTCAGTTACTTGATTATTATGTTCATCAGGGTTAAAATGAGATGATGCATTGTCAATAAGTAACAAAATTTTTCGATTTTGTGCCCTAAACTTATTATTCATATACTCAAGCCATTCACCAAAAATATCATTTCGCATCCATGCTTTTGAATTGGTGTGATAAGTACATGGAAGAGAATTTCTGTTAACTCGATGAAGACATCTAGGGTTCTTTAAAGAACCAATTACAAGTGGTTTGAGTTTTTGAGTACCAATAGCATTTGTTGCTAAAAGAACAGTAATGCGAGTCTTGTCCTAAAAAACAATTTAATTAAATAATAATCCATAGAGAAATTTGAAATCTAATTGAAAAATTACCAGTTTGGTGCCTGGAGTAGGAGCTGATGCAAGAGTTTGATTAGGTGCCATACGAAAAAAGAGACCAGTTTCATCTGCATTAAATATGTTGTCAAGTGTATAATCTTGCAAAATTGTTTGCAATTTTATTCTTTCCTCAAAAAGAGTTTCTAACGGTGCGCTATTTGCCTCACCATGTAAGCGATAGTAACGAATATTATTGCGTCTTTTAAATTTTTCTATCCAACCATTTGAAAATAATATATTTTTGCGTGGAATGTTAAATTCCTATGCAAAATAAAAAGCTTTTTCTTTAATCATTATTTCTGAAACTGGAAGATTATTAGCATTTGCATTTTCAACCCATAATCCTAATGCTTTTTCAACTTGTGGATATTTAACTTCTCTATGACGAAAGGTCTTTTTACTGGCTGATGTTGAGATTAATGCAAGCCACTTAGCTTTTTTTCCTAAAATCTTGGAGATTGTTGAACGGTCAATGTGAAGGCCTGGGTTTTGCTGGTTAAAGTAGTCCGCGACTTGTTGTTGTGTTTTATTTTTATTTTCAGGTTTGGTAGCATACACGCATATTTGTTGCTTTATGTCCTCACTTATTGCAGTACGCGTTCTTTTTGCACTTGGAACAACTGGCATCTTGAGAAAAAAAAGTAAAATTCTTGAACGTATTTATGGATCATTATTTAAACAACTATCGGGTGATCTCTCAACAAGTTGGTTGGAAAATAAAAGTTGAAAAAGTTGGTAAATTTATCATGATTTAATAGTTAAAGTGAAGAATAATGTTGAAGAAATTGGTAAATTTATCATTACAATAAATATGAAACAGTTTTTTTTTAAAAAAAATTCCCAACGATCGATATATATTTATAATAAAATCACGTGATATGACTATATAGAGGTCAAGTAAGGGGGTTTGGGCGCATGAATTTTATGTGATTGTGACTATAATCATATTGTGACTATATAGAGGTCGTTTTCTTAATTAAAAATTTGGGCGCAAAAATTGTATTGATTATATAGAGGGTGTGCTTATATAGGGGGTGACTATATAGAGGTACGACTGTATATAATAATAAAAAATAACGGTAACAAATTTTAAGAAAAAGAATATATAATAAAAATAACGACAACAAATTTATTGTAAGAAAAAAAAAATGAAACTTCTTTTTATAAACAATTTTTTATCACCTTGTATTATTATATTAATTACCCTTCAAGAACATTTACGTAAATTGTTCTAATTTCTCAAATATGTCATGATTGTTATGATCTGTCTTCTTTATATTAATTATAATACAGATACAGATCTACAATACAATCAATCACAATGAACAAGTTAAACTCGACCTAAAGTCAATTGTTATGATCGTGATTCCAAAATATCAAGATAAAGGTCTTCTTTTTAATTATATATTAAATCTAAAAAAGGTAAAATCTAATAATACAGATACGTAAATAAATAGTGTTTTTTATTTTGGTTTATAATAAGCTTTTGCCAATTATAGACTACAAATAAAACAATTACAGATCTACAATACATTACACAAAGATCTTGAGCGAACGAGTTAAACTCGAGTTGAACTCGAGTTCAACTCGAGTTCAAAGTGAACAATTTAAATTCAAAATAAAATATCCAAGATTAACAAAAAAGTTGGTAACGTTATAATGAAATCGGTAGTAAAACTTAATTTAATCATCTTTAATTAAGTATAAAAATTCTGATAAATTTAATAAAATCAGTGATTTTTTAATAATTTTATCAACTCAAGCTGAGCACGAATAGTGAATAATCAAGTTTGTGCTTCTTCGCTAATATTGACTTGTGCATTCGATAGGTGACCGATTTTGTGGCTAATGTGGCTGAATATAATATTACCCAAATAACCAATAAAAATTGATAATTTTGTTGATCATGTGATTGCACGATCATGATTTAATTATTTATTTATCGTATTTTTTTTTTTTTTTTTTCAAAAACTTTTTCTTTCTCTCTCAAATTTTTACTTTATTGTTTTTGTCTAAAAAATAAAGATAAAGGTATATTTTTTGTTGAAATTTCTTTTCCCATTATTATGTTATTCTTAACACTCTTATTAATATATTTTTCCAATGTATTTCTTCTCACTAACATCCTAAACAATGTTCTACTATCGAGTTTTTTACTTTATTAGTTTTTCTAAAAAATAAATACAAAGGTACATTTTTTGTTGAAATTTCTTTTTCCATCCTGTTAACACTCTTACTAATATTTTTTTCTAATGTGTTTCCTCCTACTAACGTTCCTACTAACAATGTTCTACTGTTAAACATTTTTTATTTTTTACTTTTACTAACACTTTTACTAACATTAACACTAACATTAATACTTATACTTTATATTTTTTTTTTATTGACATTCCTTTTCTACTTCTACTAATTTTCATATTAACATTAATACTAACACTTTCTAATGTAAAAATTTTTTTATTAACGTTCCTTTTCTTTTGCTAACACTTCTACTAATATTCATACTAATACTTTTATTACTAACATTTTACTTTTTTTCAAATTAAATAGATATAATGAAATAAAAACAAGCAAACAAGTGAACATTAATTGTAAATTTGTGTAAAGAGTAGTGAATTTTTTTTATAATATTTTTTGTATAATATTTTTTTTTATTATCGATTGAAAATATAAATAAAACTTTCAGTAATTACAATTAAATGAATTAAATTACTTTTAAATTACAATTGTATTTAAATTATAAATCTACTACTATTAATGCCCCATAAATGCTATACTTTTCGGCTATCTAATATGTGTGAAAATTATGAAATTATGCTTATATTTCAAATACAAATAGGATACATATCGGGTATATATAGGATACTTATTAGCACTATTCGATAAGTGTATAATATCTGTCCGATATTTTTTTAAAATATATCGGGTACCCAATAAATCTATGATATGTAACCGATATTTAACTACCCAATATGTATGAGAAATGTACCCAATATGTACATTATATGTCACCGATTTTCTGCATCCGACGAGTACATATCGGGTACCTGATATGTGTAGTATTATTAAATAGTATACACATATTTCACACATATCGGGTACATATCAGGTATCCGATATGTACCTAATATGTACCCGATAGCATCAATTTTGACCAGTGATTTATGGTACTTTGATATAATTATAGTAATCTAATCTAATTAGAGAAAAAAAAGATAATCTAATCTAGGCTGTAATTTCACTAAACATACAAAAAAAAAAAAAATAAATTACCGAAGTTTTACTAATATATAGAAGAATTCTTTTATGAAATCGGTATGAGAGGTCAATGTTCGATACAGTACACTGTTGAACTATCTGAATATAAATTAATTGTTGATTAGATGGTCAATAAACATGTGCCAGAAAATGGAATTTTAGATTCAATCACACTCTTGTATCACTTAGAGCTGCAAATATTACGTTCTTGACCTGTGCGATGTTACTGTCAAGACATTGACACAAGGATTGTCTTAGAGCCATATTTACATAAGCTAGAGACGTTTACCACATATTATGTAAAAAGTTTTTTTCTTATATTCACGCTTTACGTTATTATTTTATCATCAATATAAAAATGTCAAGATTTACAATATAATAATAATAAACTAAACAATACAATATAGTCATTTAATTACATACTTCGCATTATTATTTGAAACATGACTCTCATTTATATTCAAAGTGCATTTATTCATTATTTGTTATTATCAATCGATCGAGATTCAAGCATCATCTCTGAACCTAACTAAAGCAAGGTCTGTTAATTAAATAATCTCACTAATATTTATTTGTATTTTGTACAATAGTATGTATTATATCAGCAATTATGGCTGTAAAAGGTTATGTTTACTACGCTTAATCAAAAAAGGAAGTGCAAATTTATCTTAGATAAACATCTGCAGATTCTTATTGAATGATGTAACGATAGTCCTATTTGTTCATAAACAAATACTTTAGCAACTTACAAATAAAAATTTTCTTTCGTTAAATAAGTAAATCTAAATTTTCCTTTCGTTAAATAAAAATTTCCTTTCGTTATGTAAATATGTCAATATGTTAAATAATTAAAATTTAAATTTTTGTATAATTCAAATCGATTCTATTTTCAATTCTAAACAAATCGTCTCCCCTTGTAAGATTGTCACAAAATAAACATTTCAATATGGTATAATCTCAACATATACCATATAAATTTGGAAATGCAAGGTTAGCTTGGGGGTTTGGGAATTGGGATGAGGTCTCTTATTTATATTTTACTTTGTTCGAATTTTTGTATCTCAGAATTTTTGTATCTTGTATCTTTATTTTTTGCTATGTCTAAACGTAAGGCAAATCAAGAGACAGCAGGTATGTAACTTTATAAAATATAATTATAATAAATTTTACTTTGAGAATAAAATGATACCGAAAATATGTATAATAGTACCGATTTCGAAAAATCAAAGTCTAAGTCAAAAAGTGAAGAAAATGAAGAAGACTAATATTAACGATATTGATCAATTCATTTCAGGTAAATATTATATACATATCACATATGTGTGTGGCCTTAATATTTAATAATATATTTAATCTTTAATTAAATGATATACTACTAAATAATAGGTTTAGCTTCTAACTGAGGAAATAATGATGAAAGAGAAGATGATGATGGAAGAGAAAAAGATGATGGAAAGGAAGATGAAAAAGAAAGAGAAGATCGCGAAGAAGGGAAAAGTGGTAGTTCAGATAACGATAGTGATGATCATGATAGAGATAAAATGAATATGACGGATGATAAACTCGTAAATTTGGATGAACCCATTCCTGTTGGGTTTAAAAGTAATTTAGAAATATGCAATTTTCTCGTCGCCCATCCACATATTCTTCATCTAGCAAATAAAATGTTAGAAATGAATTCCGGTTCTGGCTCAACATCTTCAACGTTTAGTGCTGATGTTAGTGCTAAATATATTTATTTTGTACCCAATTCTTTAAAGTAAATAACATATCTTTTAATATTTTAGGATAATGCTCGTCTTTGGGACGAGTCTATCAAATGTCTCTTTCTTCGTACCTGCAATCCGCGCGGGGAGACATTTGATGAATTAATTAAAAAAATTTTCAAGGTTCAAATTTACAGTACAGAAGGAAAAAAATTTCTTAGAGAAAACTCGTCAAGCTTTTGCTGACTACCGTAATAAACTTAATCAAAATATTGAACATGAGATAAATGAATATAAAAATATTAGAAAAAATAGGTATATTTTATTTTATTGTTTGATAATATATCTTATATCTAATGAGTTTATTGTTATGTTAATAAAAAATAATTAACTGTAGAGCGATCACTGGTAGCCTGTCAAATAAAGAAGTAAAAGATTATGTTGATGAACATTTTGTTCAAAAACTCTTGAATCGACAGCTCGCTGCTGTAAATCTCTCTGAAATGAAAAAGATTGGTAGCTTCGATACGTTAATAGATTTTATAAGAGAAACCTTCAAGGTTTCTTGGAATGGCAAAGATCTATCTGCCGTTAAGAACTTGAATAGTATGATGAAGGATATAATTGTTCCCTCTCGAAGTGGCAACAGGATAGTAAATTCTTTGGAACATGTAAGTCATTTTTATTTAACACATTACGTCTTTATTCATAAATATTAATAAAATTAAATTATAGATTTAGTAGCGCTCTTTAATTAATCATTAATAAATGATTTTTGCGCTATAAAATTTAAAAATATTTTAATATTCATTAATTTTTTCAATTAAATCAATAAATATGGTCATATAAATAAAATACGCATGTTAATAGTCATACATTGTAAGTTTTTTGCTGGACTTGTAATTTCGGTGTTACGAATTGTAGTATGTCCCATATTTGATTTCCATTTTCAAACTAAGTGATAATCATGTATTTCATCTTAATAAGTATAATTCTAGAAGGTTTAAGTTTAGAATGTCTCACGTATTACATAAGTATAATCCTCATTCAACGCGCTCAATATTTATTAATTTTTTTTAAACGTTTGAAAATTAACACATTAAATCAATCACGAAAAGTAAAATAAATCAAATTTTTTTTTTCGCATTAGAAAATATCGTAAAAGATGTGATAAAATATTATGAGTAAATAAAGTTAATTTTTTACGTAAAATTTTTAATCACTTTTAATGGCTAATTTTTTTTTGTACAATGGGAAACAATGGAAAATTGACATTTTAATCACTTTTAATGGACAAGAGACGGAATTAATTTTCAAAATTCTATGAATTTATGATGTAATATCATGAATTAATGAAATCATTTTAATTTAAAAAGGAAAAAATAATTGAAATGGCGTAATCAGAATTGTTAGAAAAAATAATTGAATGGCGTAATTAATTGTTAGAAAAAAATAATTGAAATGGCGTAATTAGAATTGTTAGAAAAAATGATTGAAATGGCGTAATTAGAATTATTAGAAAAAATAATTAAAAAATGGAACTTTCTCACATTTTTTAATTTTTTAATTATATATTTCTTGTCTTATATTCACTCATATATAACAAATTTTTGTCAAATATAACATCGCAAAATTTCAAAAATTCTAATAATGTCTTTAAATAACACAAATACAATATCATCAACCTCTCGCGATCCTTCAACCTCATTTCAACATCGTACTGATAACGCCGAATCTTTATCTAATTCTACTTTTCTTCGCAGCATCTCCACTGACTGGGTAGAATGGACAGATAAACAAACCGCTGTGCTCATTGAGCAGCAGAGGTCACGAAATTACGAATATTATTACCAAATTCCAGGGCGCAGCAGAAAAAAATTCTGGAGATCAGTAGCAGAAAATGTTAATAATACTTGTGGATGTAACTATATAGGACAACAATGCTAGACGAAGTTCAATGGGCTCGTTACTAACTATCATGTGAGTTAAATATTAATAAATAAAAATTTGTGTAATATTAATGACTTTAAAATATTTTAGGATCAATTATTGGTCATTGCCAATGACCCTAGAGGCGTGAGGAGTCACCCAGGAGCGGTTTTCTTCAACATAATAAATACCCGCTTCTGGAAAAAACCGGGTAAGAATTCTAATTGCTTTATATTTATTTAGAATTATGTATTCCAATATTATTTAATATGTTTCTAGATGATCAATTTGTACAAGTTTCAATCAGAGTTAGCCAGACTCGAAATTGAAGAAATCGAAGGAATAGAAGATGTATATAAATCATAAAAAAAATTTAATCAAGTTATAGATTTTTTTATTGATTTTCTTAATCAATTTATAGCCTGAAGCAACAACAATAGCCAGAATACTGTGGATAATAATGATACTATCGATAATGGTAAGTACAAAATTTTTTTCCTTTTTTCACCTATGAAATTTTTCTAAAAATTTTTTCTTTTATTTGATGCTAAACTTTAACTGTTAATAGTTTGATACGATAATCAAATAATGCTAAACTTAATAATTTGATACAAAAATAATGCAAAACCTTAATAATTGATACAATAAAGCCAACATTTAACAAATAAAGTTTTCTTTGTTAATTCGTTATTAATAAAATTTTAAAGTGATGAGAATTTAATTGTACTTGTGTGACCAACTCAGTGAATCTGCCCCTTAAACATTATTGAATTCTACACATTAAATTACATCATTTTCTATCATCGATTTTCTCTAGCACATTTAAAATTTCCAATTTAGTATGTTTTCCATTCCTATGATGAAAGAAAAAGCTTTTCCTGGTATAATCCTTTAGTCAAATATATTTTATATCTTCATGAAATGGATTCATAAAAGGTTCCTTTCTTCATGTTGACGTATTAGGCCTATTTCATATAAATATTTCTCCTTTTCTTAAAACTGTTTCCACTTTTCCTCTCCTCTCTTATAGGTTTGCATTTCTCTGCATGCAGAGATTATGAGTCATGATTTATTTTCTGAAGTATCGACTACAATTATTTATCTTCTTTATTATATCTTATACAGAAATATGAGCCGTCGCAAGCCTCACAAATCACAGACCACAAAGGCAAAATCGGTACATTGTTTCAGAATAAAAATATTGAAGAAAAAGCGAAAGATAATTTATGAAATAGGTGGGTGAATACCACGGCTTTCCGTACATAGTCTGGCTTGGGTTTAAACTTCTAAAATGGTTACTGTGAACTCACCTCTCAGGTTGATGTTCTTAATGGTCCTGTGAAGTACCTGAATTGTTGGACTGTCGGGTGCCTAGCCTTTGCTTTATCGTGGCTCTCCTGCTGGGTGAGTTGATCATAACTGACCCCACCGTCTGCTATTCCTCTTTAATTCCTTCCCTCTGCAGGTTATGTTGAGACTCTTAAGAAAAGAATCAATCAACTAGAAGAGAAGGTAAAAGTCTTGAAAGAGGAAAAAGTTTGGTTTTTTTTTGAAAGGAACGAAGCAATATTAAATATAAATCAAAAGAATGCCAGAATCAGGGCTTTGAAAATGGATCAAGAACTAACAAGACGTATTGGATTGAGAAAGAAAAGGAGATAGGTTTGTTATTAAAGTCTATTATCAAATTATATATAATTCTTTATTAAAGTACCTGACGAATCTTAACCAATTAATTAATTATCAAATAGCAATCTATCTATGAAAAAATCAAAATTATAAATAAACTTATAATAAATTTCTTATCTTCAAATATAAGTTGATACTTTTAATTGATAATATAAATGCTAATAAGTGCGAAAAGTGTTTCAATATAATCAACCGATCCCGCAAATAAAGGAAATCATGTATCACATCCTAAATAAGTTTGTATTACCTAATCATTTGATAACTCGCACGCGAAAACCCAATCAAACTTTTTGAACATTTAATAGGTCTCGCCGAAGGAAATGACAAGGTTGATTTATATATATTTATTTTCGCTCTTGGATTAAAAAATTTTAATAAATAACTAATAATCAAGTTTATTACTAAGATAGCATAGTAATTTAATTATTATTAGAGAAATTGTTTGATTTTATAATTTCTTATTTTAGCGTTAACGTAAATAATCTTTAAATCATTAAAATAATAATTGAAATTTCATTCTTTTTTAAAAATTCATAAATGTCTTCCATGGTCTCGTTTTCACCAGTGGACATAGCAAATATTTTGTGTAATGAAGAAATGACTAAAATTTTGGTTAAAATTAACCAATAAAATTACATTGATCCTTATGCATGATGTAATAAAAATCGCTTTGATTACATGCATGTGATATCTAAAAATAGCTAAAATTCAGTTTATTAATGCGTGATTTTTTTTTTGTTTATTTTTCAAAAATACACGTCTCTCTTCTTAAAAATATTATATTTGTCTTATATTTTAACACTTTACGGTATTTTCTTCTTCTCTCTTTTATCCAAGTATACTTTACTTATCTTTTACAATATTAACAATACTTTGGCATATTAGTATATATATTTGATATAGCCACCAACACGAAGTCCGTTCGCCAAAAAACGTATAAGACAAAAAAATAAATAGTGAAACCAAATATTACTATTTTAATACTTTACGGTATTTTCTTCTTCTCGCTTTTATCCAAGTATACTTTACTTATCTTTTACAATATTAATAGTACTTTGGCATTTTAGTTTATATATTCGATATAGTCACCAACACGAAGACTGTTCGCCAAAAAACGTATAAGACAAAAAAACTACTTTTAAATAAATAGTGAAGCCATTAAGCAGATATGAAAATGGGATATACGCATATTTTTCATATTTTTTTTGGACTCTACCATATTCGTAAAGTCTACTGGTTCTGTAGGAGGGATTGGTTATGTACTTTCTTTACAATAGGGTGTAGTTTGAGTCTTTCTTTGTTAGACTGTGGTATTACTTAAGGGAGTTAGAATGTATTCTCAAATGCTATGTTCAAATTGCTGAATATATTTGAAGCTTTTTTTTGTAATATTTGCTTAGCCTGAAGGAAAATGTTGTGAAATAGGGCCGCCAATTACTTTGTCTGGAGTGGCGTCAGTCATAGCAGCCAGCATTTTTTTTTTTATAATATTATGTTTTAAGAATTAACACTTTCAAAATTTAAAGTGCTAACGTTAAAAATATTATCATTTTGATTTTTTCTCAAAATCCCAGAGATTACCTGCTCTAACCATTATCCCAAGGTTATATATTAAATTTAAAATTTAAATATATTTTATAAAGAGTATATTATATTAATCATAATTGTTTTTTTTATATTTTTTATTTTTTTAAATTTACCCTTAGCGATTGGATCCTACTTATGTATAGAATAAAAGGAATAAGATGTATTCACTCATCACATGAAAAGAAAAAAAAGAAAAAGAAAAATGTGACCCCCCTTTCGTTCTCCCTTCAGTTTTTGTTTTTTTTCCTTTTATTTCTCTTTCTTCGTCTTCCTTTCTTTTCATTTCATCTTTTTCCATCAATATTCTTTATCATTTCTTTTTGATCTTGTCTCCTTTTTTCTTTTCGCCTTTGTTTCGTTTCCATTTTGTTTTCATTATTTATTATATCTGACCCATCCACTCTATCCACATTGAATATTACTTCACTTCTCAGGTGTTATTGTTCTGTTAGGTGTGCGCCTTAGTAGACATTAGTAAACCTGTATGGTGAAAGCGTAATCAGAAACTCTAGGGAGAAAACTAAAACTAAAACCAAAACTAAACCAAAACTAAAACCAAAACCAAAACCAAAGCTACTAAAACTAAAATCCTAGAGTACTGCGTAAGGATCTGCTAGGAATCGGTACCTAATGTTGAACGGACACCTTTATTTTCTTCTTTATTTTATTATTATTATTATTAATGTAAATTATTATTATTAATGTAAATTATTATTATAATGTAATAAATATAAAATCATTTTTTATGATGTAATTTATGAAATTACTATAATGTAGTTATGATATCAAATAAATGTTATAATACTTTAGCGATGTTAATTCAATATTAATATGATATTTCTATGATATAGTTATGATGTCGAGTAAATATAAAAACATTTTCGTAATATTAATTTGATGTTAATATGATATCGCTACGATATAGTTACGATATCAAATAAATGTTATAATACTTTGCAATGTTAATTCGATGTTAATATGTTATCTTTACAATATAGTTACGATATCAAATAAATGTTATAATACTTTGGCAATGTTAATTCGATGTTAATATGTTATCTTTATGATATAGTTATGATATCAAATAAATGTTATAATACTTTTGCAATGCTAATTCGATGTTAATACGTTATTGCTATGATATAGTTACGATATCGAATAAATGTTATAATACTTTGGCAATGTTAATTCGATGTTAATACGTTATTGCTACGATATAGTTACGATATCAAATAAATATCGTATAGTGATCGCAGAGATATCGAACCAATCAATATCGAATAAACATAGTTAAGACTAACTTAATGACGTCGATTCGATTTTTTGTTAAAATATCGTAATGATATCATAATGACATTGTTATGATATTTATTCAATATCGATTGTAAACTTCAAGTTTCAGCAAAGACATTTTAACTCCCTTAAGTAATATCATAGCCTAACAAAGAAAGATTTAAACTACATTTTATTATAAAAAAAGTATATAACCAATTTTTCCTACAGAACCAGTAGATTTTATGAATATGATAGAGTCCAAAAAAATATAAAAATATATGTATATCCCATTTTTATACCTGCTTAATGACTTCAATATTTATTTAAAAGTAGTTTTTTTGTTTTATATATTTTTTGATAAACAGTTTTTGTATTGATAGTTAAAAGATTAATTTGTAAAAAAAAATATTAATGTTAATTATTATTGAAAAAGAAATTTACTAAAAACTTTTAAGCCAAGAAAATAAGCACTTACAAAAAAAAGAATGTTATTAATACTAATTTATAATAAAAAAAAAAAAAATAACTTAAAAATAAAATATATTAAAAGTAACAAAATAAAAAGCATTAAAAATTAAAAAAAAAATCATATATAAAAAAGTTAAATAAATAATTAAGAATCATATGATAGGAGTAGCAAAAAATTATGTACCTTTTGGAATAACATCAATAATTTTTCATTATTTATTATTTTAAAAAAAATTATTTTTTTTATAATTTATAATTCAAATATAATAAAATTATACTAAAATAAAGTTTTAAATAAAATAATTTTAATGATATTAAATAAATACTATTATTAATAAGAAGTTAAAAAGATTATATAGTTTTTCATTATTAAATTTTTAAATAAAATTTGTTTAAGTTTAAAATAAATAATAAAATTTTTTATTACTTAAAATTCTTTAAAATATGATATAAAATAAATAAATAAATAAATTATATTAGGTTTTACTTTAGGTTTTAAACTTTTATATTTTTTTACAACTTTTTTAGTATATATTATAAATCTTTAAAAATAAATAAAAATAGTTTATATATATATATATATATATATATATATATATATATTTATTATATTTATATATAAATTATCCTGATTTACGATGTACTGGTCAAGTGGAACACTCTTACGATACTGGACTACCTAAAGCTATGGGGTAATATCATCTCAGTGACGGTCAAGAAACAGAAGAAGTATAAGACTGTTAGGTGTAAGTTAGAAATTATGCATCAGTTTTCAACTTGGGAAAATGATCAGCTTTGGATTGCTCCCCTTGGTCCCACAGTTGTTAGATGGTTTCCAGCATCATGAAGTCTTCAAGAACGTAAAGAAAGAGAACGATTTCAGGCTGTTGTCAATAATCCACCAATTACTATGACAGCAGAGGCGCTATCTTCCAAAAAAAACCTCACAAATTTTATTAACTCATTGAAAATTAAGGCCTTCAAGGAAGTCAAGAATCCAGATGGTAAATGCAAGGTTATTGCCTACTTCGAAACATAGGATGACTTACAGTCAATTATTAGTAGCCAATCACTTTGGAGTGGAGTTCTATTGAGTTAGTGTCATCACACCGTTTTGTCTTTCATAACACGCTGAAGATAGTCCCCACCTCTGAACCAAGGTAATGCCCACAAGAAAAGCGCTAAGCCGTCTCAGCAGAATTCTCATGGAAATTTGGCCAGGTTGCTGATCACAGGTTCTAATCGTATCCTCATAAGAAGTCCGCAAAAGGATTTGTCCAAAATGTCATCTAGCAATAAGATAGGTGAGAAGAAGAAAAATAATAAGACAAAGAAATTTCAAGTGGAGCAGGGCTCTTCTCCCCCAAAGAAATTGTTCAAGAAGTAACTTCATAAGGAAATTGTAAAAATTAAGACAGTTTTAATAGAATTTATTAGGAAACAGTCTGATAAATAGTGATATTACGGTAGGACTATTACCTTGACTTTCCTAGATGAGTTAGAATATTTTTTTTTTCTCTTTTCCTTTATTTGATTATATATATAATATAGTTAATGTAAGACCGTCCTAATAGGGGTGATAGTATTTCTATTATGTGATTACAGATACATAGTATCCATCTAATTACTGTAATTAGTTTATATGACCGCATTAACTTTAAATAAAAAAATATATATATATATTTATATACAAATAATATGAAAAATTTTTTATATTATAAATCTATTTAAATATTAAAAACTTATCTTTTTTTGTATTATTTATTTGTATTTATGAATAGTATATTCTTTATTTTAAAAGTAAAAGTTTTATTTTTTATCAGTCTATAAAAGATGATTATATAATATAATTAAAATTAAGAATTATGAAACAAATATTATGTTTTTCAAAATTAAAATTATTAAATCCTTAATTTAGACAAATATTGCAGATTAATGTATATATTTATAATAATTTTTAATTATATTTATTAAATAAATAAATTAATTTATTATTAAAAAATAATAATTTTTTTTTAATTTTAATTAATAATTTAAGTTATTTGATAATTAATTTTATATTTTTTTTATGATATAATTTTGTGAAAATTTTAATTTTTTAAAAATTTTAAAAAATAATAAAATAAAAATACCAATTTTTTTTGGTTTAATATTATATAATTAAAAAATTAATTAATAAATTTATATTGAATTTTCTGTTTTTTAATAGTTTATATTATATATTATTTATATTTTAAATTTTATTTTAATTGGATTTAAATTGATTTAATAAAAACAAATTTTAAAATAATTTTAAAAAATTAGTATATTTATTTTGGTAGTACTTATTATATAAAAAATTATATACTTTTATATATTAATATTATATAAATTAAAAATAGATTTAAAGTAAAGATATATATATCAGAAAAATTATCATAAAGTTAAAATTATAGAATTTAATTAATAAACAGTTAGAATTTTGGTAAATTTTTATAAAAAATTTTAAGTTTTTAAGTTAGCTTAAAGTAACCAATAATAATATAATTTATTAAAGTCATAAAAAAATATTTTTTTTTTTTTAATAATAAAATTAGAGAAATAATAGTATATATAATATAATTATTAAAAAGGGTAAAAATATAATCAAAAATATATTATATATAAAAATTATATAATATAATATAGTTAATTATTGAATCTGATTAAAAAAGTAATACATATATTATAATTATTAAAAGTAGTTAAATTTTATATTATATTTAAATTTAATTAAAGAGAAAAGTTTATAATAAATAAATATGATATAATATATATTACTTTTTTTAAAAGAATAAAATTTATAATAAATAAATATAATACTAGTAATATGATATAATTTTAACTTAATACATTAAAAAAAAACTAATTGCATAACAAAAACTAAATAAATTCTAAAAAAAAAAATTTATTTTATAAATATAACAAAATAAACAAAAATAATACATTTTATATATATATATATATAATAATATAATATAATAATTTTCATAAATTCTATATAAAAAAAATAAAATTTTATGAATGAATAATTTAAATTTTAAAATTAAATTATTCATTTAATAATATAAGATCATCTTGAATATATTTTTCTCTAATCATCATAGCTTGAATTAAATCCCCCCATAATAAAAAAGTATTACAATTAGGACATTTTCCATTAATAGGTAAAATTTCTTCATTCAATTCATTATAAGGTTCATTAAAAGTTGAATTTTCCAATGCTTCAATTTTCGTAAATTTTTTTGCCAAACATGTAATATGATAAGACATATTACAATTCATATTTAAACAATTTAAATAATCTTTATGATTATTAAAATTAATATTTTCTAAACATAAATTACAATAATAAGGTAAATCATTTTTGGTATGATCTAAAAATTTTAAATATTCATTCCTAATAATTTTTCTAATAAAACCTTTATGATAATTATTAAAATCATCTAAATTTCCGTTCGTTACCCTAATATTTTTTGATAAATTTTTTATATCAAAAAATTTCGTAGCATCAATTTTCATTTGTTGTATAATAATTGATTCAATTGGTATTAAAATATGTAAATGTAATGGCCATCTTGACCAAAATTTATCTTTTAACATTTTGGATAATGCTTTAAATGATGTTGATAATTTATTATCATCATGAAATTCTTGACGATCTTTTAAATGTAATCTACGAGTTTTTGAAGGATTTTGCCAACTCCATTCAAATTGTAATGCTGCTACATGATTAGGAAATCCGTAAACGAAAAGTATCATTTCCCATGGTCTTTTATTTGTAGTTTTTTTTGCTCCTGAAGCTATCTCTCCATTATGTTGTCGTAATCTTCTTTTTGGATCATTGGTACTTCCTATATAACTAGTTTGTTTATATTTAAGTGATCGTAAAAGGTAGCAACAATAAAATTCTTCATATTTTGAATCCGATGTTTCAGGATGATTTTCTTTTTCTGCCATCTTTTTAATTTTTATTGAAGTATTGAGGTAAGACAAAAGAGTGCGTTTTGACTTGATGAAAACAAAAAAAGTGGTTATTTTATTTGTTTACGAATGTTGACGTCATATTTTTTTCACATGTGACATGCCTTACTAAAATGTGTGTAACATACAATGGAGTGATGTGTTACTCAAGTGATGAATAACACCTTCGGCTCGCATTAAAATAACTTCGGCCAGTACGTAATCAAATAGGATGTTATACACCACTCATCACCGTAGTCACCGTAGATCACATTACCATTCCGTTATAACAAATATGACATGTCTTCGCTCCTACAGCTGAATAATTTATAAGAAATCACTAAAAAAAAACGGATAATCTTTTCATCCAAAGGATCGAGTTCACATCCCATTTCTCAATTTTGTTTTTTTTTTTTTATTTTATTCGGTTTTTTTTTTAAATTTTATAAATTTTTTTTATACTCTTGCGTAACAGAATATTGAAAAAAAAAGAAAACTTTTTTACAGGAAAGAAAAAAAAAAAAATTTTTACAAAGAAATTTTGGATATGCAGGGGGAAACGAAAAAAAAGAAAAAGTAATAACGAATTTTTTTTTTTTTTTTGAAATATTTTCTCAAACTGATTGTTCATATAACAAAACAAAAATTGAAGCGAAAAAAAGGTAAAATAAAAAAGTACATATAATACTTTTTTATTGTACATTGACGCTTAATAACAGAGGGGTTTTATTGAAATTTTTCAATGACGGTATTTACTTCGGTTTTGAGTGCCCGTACTACACGTTGTCTTACATCATCTTCTCGTTGACGAACGAGATCATTCAACATCTTGATTTTTCGTTGGCTGTCCTCTAACATGCCAATGGCGCTTACCAAATTCTTTTGGAGCATGTTAATTGTCTCTTTATCATTACTTGGAAGGACAGAAGGCAGAAGCATCTCGGCGTAGTTCTTCCCATCAGTGAATTGTTGTTGTTGTTCAGGGATGTTGGTGTTTGCAAAATTTCTTGTTGGTCGAGTACTTGGTTGTGGAGTCATTGGTGGTGGTGGCGGTCTCAAGTCTAGGACCGTTTGACCTGGAGGAAGCGTCTGAACCGGTTCTTGTTTTTTCTTCGACTGGTCCTTTTGAGAAGAGGAAGGCGAGGTGGTTAGATACGATTCATCAGACGATTTGACGGCATGTACGGGACCCGTAGAGATACGCCAACGCAATTGAGTACCAGCACCACCAGTTGCACCGGAATGAGACAATACCCTTTTGTTTCCAGTAATAACTCCACTGGAAAGGCTCATATTAGGTAATGTTGTCGGAGAAGGATTTGGTGTAGGAATATTTGAACCGTTTTTCGGTTCGATCAAGGCAAACTGTGATGGGTATTGACGATAATAACGGCTTGAATCGTTTTCAGGGTTGGCTTCTTTTCTAACTCCCCCAACGATAATTTCGCTTTCTTCTTTCTTCACGTGATCCTTAACCCAATATTGACGAAAACCTACCTGAACAACACTTTTTCTACGTTGATTTTGATTTTGATTTTGACTTTGATTTTGATTTGTTCCAATAGATTCTGAAGGATGTTCATGTTCTTCATCATCTCCGTCTATATCCATACCCCATGGGTCTTTATCCTCCTCTTCTTCTGATCCTTCGTCCGAGTATGAGGCTTTTACACGCTTACCTCGGTGTTTATCAGCACCTTCATCAACATCTTCACTCTCAAAGTGAGCTTCGTCATCCAGTTCTGTAGTATTCCCTCGCGATACACCTTCAGGATTTGTTCCATCATCGTTAGCAGAAGTATTGGAAGTGTTTGTGTTTCTACGTGTATATTTTCTTTTTTGTCGTTTACTTCCAGCACGTTTTATTAATTTCAAGACTACGTCTGATTCGTCATCGCTTGCATCCGTTGGATTTCTTTGTGGCATTTGATAATAATCATTGGGTCGCGATAATAAATAATCAAAATAAGCATCTACATGTACGGAAGCCATCCATTTCTAATTTAATAATAAATAAATAATTTTTTTTAAATAGTAATAAAGTCATCATGTTAAAAAAAACGTTTTTTTTTTATGAAAGCAAAGGGAAAAATAAGATAAAAAAAAAGGTAAAAAAAAAAAGTTAAAAAAGAAAAAAAAAGCGAAGATATAAAAAAAATTATTTTTTTTTTTTAAAAAAAAAAAAAAAAAAAAAATCCTAACAATAAAGCTGATCACAAAAATTAAAATATCACGAGGAAATTTGTACAGGTGTGACTAAAAACAGAAAAAAAACGAGTTTTTTTTTTGATTTTTCTTGTTGATCGCAAAAAAAAAAAAAAAAAAAATTTAGTGTAACTGAGCGATATTAATAATTAGAATGATGGTGTAACTATTCTAGAATTTGTGAACACATTTGACAGGTTTTTTCCTGTCAACGCTAAAGAAAAAAGAACAAATATTATTCTAAACACGGGGTAGTGCATGCAAAGGAATAATAATACACAATGACTTTTTTTTTTTTAAAAAAAAAAAAAAAAAAAAGGAAAGAAAGCGAGGGGATTTTTAAGGAAAAAAAAACTAACGATTATAAGGATATAATAAATTATTGTATTACAGGTAATACACCAACCTTCAATCTTACAGCGTATTGTTGAATTTTTTGAGGGCTAGCCTCAGGGGTACGTACGACGCCCAATTTTTGTGCCAACTTTGTCCACGTTCTAATTTCGCCAGCATAATGTTTATCAACAAGTTGGTAAAGAGTCCAAGTTTGAAATACTTTACCATCAGATTTTGGGACCGCATTAAATGATCGAACAAGTGCTACTTTATCTAAATTTTCGGGAGCTAACGGGTTACAATACATAATAAATTCAACGAAACGATCAGAAATATTTGACTGATTTATTCCTTCCTTTGAAGGAAGTTGACGTTCAATATGGTCAACATTTGAAGAAGTAGTTCCTCTTCTTGAAGTGGACGCAGAAGAGGTTCTTCTATTGGTCAAATTCGAAGGTTCATCATCTTGTGTTGATATAGTGGGTATTGTAGTTTTTGACGTATTTCTCGTTCTTCTACGTGGTGTCTCGTCTTTTGGTACTCTTTTATGATATTTTCTTTTTTGACTATTGGGAGAAACCTTTGAGGTATCTTGTGACAAATCTTGTGGCATATCTTGCGTTGTATCTTGCGTTGTAGTAGGAGTAATATTAGAATCGATTGGAGAAGCGGTAGATGCAACAGATGTTGATGTTACATTAACGTCTTCATTAACAATGGGAGCATCGGTCATGTGAGTTGGTGATGATGATGTTTCAAGAGCGACGACATTAGTTGAAGTTGTATTTGTGGGAGTAGTATTTGTAGTATTTGTAGTATTTGTAGTATTTGTAGTATTGGACACTTGTTGCGGTTGTTGTTGCGATTGCTGTTGCGATTGCTGCTGCTGTTGTTGTTGTTGTTGTTGCTCATCTTCTTGAACTTTATTGTTATCCAAGTTGGTGGACTCATTACCATCATCGGGGTTCACATGTGAGACATTTTCCTGAGATATTTCCGTACCGTCTTTTAGAGGTAATGATGTTGTCAAAGTTTCGGAAGATACTTGTTCTGTTGGTGAAGGCATTGTAACTAAAAAAAAAAAAAATTTAAAAATGAAGAAGAAAAAAAAAAAGAATAGAGAATTAATTAATTGAGTAAACGTAATTTTTTTTTGTTGGAAAAAAAAAAAAAAAAAATAAATAAAATAAATAATAAATAATAAATAATAAATAACAAATAAATGTAAATATATATATATAGATAGATAGATACATATATAATAAATTTAATACATATAATATTTTTTTTTTTTTGATTGAAATTTATTATAGAAAGGTTTAAGAGAATTTTAGACGTGTACGTTTCGTGTGTGTATGTGTGTGTGGTGCATATAATATTTTTTTTTTTTTTTTTTTTTGTAGGTAAGACAGTTTAATTAATTATTTTTTTAAGGGGAAGGATAATCTTTTTTTGAAATGTTAGCAAAAATTTTCATGAGAAAAAAAAAGAATAAAAAAAAAAATAAAGTACCTTTTATGTAAGTAATTTTTGACGGTCAAATGGTTTAAAAGTTAAGTTTTTTTTACAATTTCAAGAAGTAGGTAGTAGTTGTTTGATAAAACTTTTAAACTTATAATAGAAAATATAGCTAACTTTCTTCTTAAGTTATTGGTTTCGAAAGGTATTATAAGAAAAAAGAAAATTTTTACTAATTTTTTTGGACGCAAAACAAAAGGGAAACGCCGTAAGTATATATATACCTTGAATTTCTTGTATTAAAAAAAAAAAAAAAAAAAAAAAAAAAAAAAAAAAAAAATTTGTAAAAGGTTTAATTCGCCTATTTTTTTGCTGATGACGTATAGAGAAAAGCTATTTATGATTATTTGTGTATCAATTTACGTCATTTCTCATAAACAAGTTCATAAAATAATAAATTCAAACCAAATATAACGAAGGTAACGGAAAACGAAGAAAAAAAAAGATATATATAAATAGGTAAAAAATGAAAATAAGATGTTGAATGATAATTCTAATTAGGGGAAAAAAAAAAAATTTGTTTTCATTCCCCTCGAAAGAAGAGAAAATGATTTACAAACAGGTTAAAAAAGCAAAGAGATTACTTGAAAGAATAAACAAATTTTTTTTGTATGTGAAGAAAAAAAAAAATAAAAGAAGTTTTTTTTTTTTAAAAAAAAAAAAAAATATGTAAATTATAATTATTACTAATGTAAATTTAAAATAACACATCTCATATTTAAATGAATTATATGACAAAAAAGTACGACATTACGATGATAATAATAATAAATAAAAAAAGGGGGAGAAGAAAAAAAAATATATTAATGAAGTTAATAAATAAGAAACATTTACCTTTTGTTTGAGCGCAGTTGAAAAAAAAGTTAAGAGCGGATAATGGATGAATTTTGTCTTGACGAGAATATTTATAATGAAAAAAAAGTTTTTTAGTGAAAAAAAATCGGAAGTTATATGTAACAAAGTATATAACAACAATTTTTTCTAGGCGAATACAAATCCATATTTGGTATTATTTATTACATATTAAGGACTCAAACGCCGTATGATGTTTATATTTTTCATTAGCTATTATGTATTTATTAGTTAGCATTAAGTTTTAAAAGAAAAAAAAAATTTTTTTTTTTTTTTATAAATAAATAATAAATATATAAATATATAAAGAATTGGTTTAGTTAAGCGATTGCAGAAACAATCATTATAATATTCGTAAATGATATTCCAAAATGAACGCCGAAAAAAACACCAAAAATAAATAATAAAATAAAATAAAATAAAATAAAATAAAAAAAAATCGAAAGTTCAATAATACGAATAAACAAAAAAAAAAAAAAAATTATTACATATAATTAATATATATATAAATATATTTACATATACAGTTTAATTTAAATTACTATAATTGTAATTTTAAAATATTGATTACATATAATATATATTATCGGATATATAATTAATATAAAAATATGATTATTATAAGCATTATTTTGGGAAAAGTTTGACAGTGCCATTAATATTATTAATATGCAAAAGTCAAGTAAGTAATGAAAAAAAAAAAAAAAAAAAAAAAATTTTTTTAATAGTTTTTTTTTTTTTTTTATAAGCAAAAAAAAGAAAGAAAAAATAACAATGACAGGCAAGCTAAACTAAAGAGATAAATAAATCAGTTTATGTTTATATTTGGTCATATGTTCATTATAGAATAACTTGAAACATGGTGAACGTAAAATGATGACATACACTCGGCCAAAAAATTGAATATAATGGAGTAATGTAAAAAATGTCATTGTTTAATACATAAATGCAAATCATTTCCTTACTGTATGAACCATTATGATGATTGTAGCACAGAAAATTTATATAATTACACAATTACACAAAAATTAGCCAAGCCACTAATAATTTTCATTCGACATACTATCAGATACTATTAGCATTTATTAAAATTTGGACGAATTTCCATAATTAGAAATGATAAAATCTGTATACATGAACACGACTTATGTTTCTCCTGTGTGAATTTACTATTTTCAGTCTTATATCAAATATTTGGAACAAAAAAGAATAATTATTTATGAAACGTTGTGTGACATTTTTTATTGTGCTTCTATAAACATTCCCGAGGGAATCCGGTTTAAGGTTTATTTTATTATAGTTTCCACTAAGAATTTGTTTGATCTTTTTTTTTTTTTTTTTTTGAAATGTTAGTTGTCAAGACATTTTTTTTTTCTCCTTTCAATTTTGTACCTTTTTAAATATTTTATTGTTTATTCTTATTTACCCTTTTTTGAATAATGATAACCTCACAATCTTTGAATAAATTTACTTTCCAAGAAAATTTTTAATTCTTTATCAAAACAATTATCCTTATTTGATCCAAAGAATATGAATTGAGGCCGATGAGGCGTATTGTTAATATTATTTTCGGTTATTTCTTTTTCTTAAAAAAAATCGAAAAAGGAAATCTGTTGAAAAAGAATTTTTTTTTTTTTTTTATTGTTTTTTTTTGGCGGGTAAATTATATGTATGTACAGCTGCTACCTCTATGTAAAAGTCATTTTCTTTGTGTGGAGTGCTTAAAATCACAATCATTCTAATAAACATTTGGAATTATTCGGCAATTTTCAATCATTTTCTCCTAAAATGGTTCAAACTTTTTTTTTTTTTGTTGTTGTAGTTTTGTATGTTTTTAATAAAAATTTGGACTAAGTGGCGGGGAACAATACAAATTTGTGTGGCGCAGCTCAGTTTCATATGTTACGTTTTTGATACTTTACTTAAGTGATGCATCAAAAACGATACTATTGACTCAACGTTAACGACGATAAAAATTTTTTTTCAAACTTTTCGTAATCATGATATAATTAACTTTTTTTATTTCATCTCTTATTACACAATAATGTTATTTATGTATAAATATTTAATAATTGACGTAAATAATGTTTTTAATTAGATGTCGTGTCATTAAGTATTATATAATTTGTCATCAATTGTCCGTAAAATATTATTTTTTTTCTTTCTCTCCCAAAAAAAGTAAAGCTTCTCCTTTAAAAAAAGAAAGAACTTGGTCATTCGCGTTCTTAAAATAGATTCAAAGAATGTTGGCGAAAAAAAAAAAATACCCTTTGTTATAATCCTCCTGAATATAAGTTAATTGATGGTCAATCATTAGTCTTAATTAGATGACTTTCTTCATTTTTAATCTCTATATTATTCGGTACTTTGCTGAAAAGAGTTCAATTCTTTTCTTGTAAGAAAATCTTTTTTTTTCTTTATTTATTTATTTATTTATATATATACGCTTTTTCTTTTCTTTTTTTTTTAAGGTTTCAAACAAACAATCTTTTAGGGAAGAAAAAGAGATCATCTAACATTTCTGAAATTGTAAATTCACGTTCAATGGATTAATTAATCAGGTAACTCAGAAAAAAAAAGATATCTTTTACCAAAAGTTATTTTAACTAATGGGTGATCATTATCTATTAAAAAGTTACGGCAAGTTCCCGAAGATATAATATATGTTGGCGTACTTGAATTTGGTACCTTATATAAATAGTTATATTATATGTTCGCTTTTTCAAAAAAGAAAAACTGCAAGCCCTTTTTTTTTTTAAAAAAAAAAAAATTTATCTATCTAAAAATCACGATATTGAGTCCTATATTCGGTCCCCGTAACACTAATGTATTATTTTATATTTCTTTAGTATTGTAATTTCTTAATTATTATGCACATAACAAAAATATCAAAAAATACCTTGAAACCAAAATCATGAATGTTAATAAGGATCGGCACGCATTGGCGACTAATAATTTGTTTCTTTATTTTCTGCAGCAAAAAGTTACCCGATTGTCTTTATCACCCAATTAGATGTAAACAGGTGAATATGATGTCAAAAATTCTCTCTTAAAAGACATTTGCGTTAAACAAAGCCATCATTTATAATCTATATTGTTTTGGTTAATAGGAATTCTGTTGGTTAATTTTATATATAATATATTTATGTATGTATTTCACTTAACCAATACCCATTCATTTGCCGCAGTGACACTTTAATTAATTTATTATTGTTAAATAGAACATTAATGTAACGAACAGTTGACTTTTTTACGAAAGAAATTCAGGAACCTTGAAATTGTGGTAACAAAAAAGGGATGATATAAGGGGCATGGCTTTGAAAAAAAAAAAAAAAAATTATATTACTAATAAAACATATGCATTTACGTAATAGTATAAGATTTAATAATAATATAAATTTCAAAAATAAAATAAATATAAATAAATAAATATAAAATATTTTCTCTTTTTCTTTTTTAATATTAATATTAATAAAAACATTAATAAAAGCGTAATTGAAACCATTTTAAAGCCTTTTTTATTCAAAACGTTTTAAAAAAATATTAATTGTGTTAAATGTAATAAAATGTATTTATTATATATGTATATATGTTTTTTTTATATATACTTAAAATATATATTGGGAATTTTATGGTGAAAATCATTTATTATCACGTTATGTTGTTTAGGTTACGTCTCGTGATCTGTGCTTTTTTTTTTTTTTTTTTTTACGATACTACGACCTTTTGAAGTTTGAAACATGTTAAATGAAAAAAAGGTGAAACATTTAAAAATTAATTACGTTTAACATAAATAATTTTTATTTTCAACTGTCAACAAGTTTATAGAAATTTATAATATAATAATATAATTTTTGCATCTTTAAATTAGCTTTATATATATATCAGATATTATCGAAACCCAAATTTGTGCTGATTATTATTAATATACGTATTTTGTCTCGTATGAAATATAATTAATAAAACTTTACGTGATCTTTGAATAAAAAAAAAAAAAGAAAAGAAAAGAAAATTCCAAATTCCAAATTCTAAAATCCAAAATCCAAAATCCCATTCCAAATTTCCAAATTCAAATCCAAATAAATCCAAATCCAAATTTGAATTTTGTAATACATAAAATGTAATCTATTGAAAAATATATAATAATATGTTATTAACATAATTAAAGCTTTTTAAATTGCTTTTGGTAATATAAATTAGCAAATAGTTAAAAATAATCCTAAAAAATTAATCTATATTTTAAACATTTTTTAGCTTAAACAATAATTAGTTTTGTCAATTTTATAATAATGTTAATCCATACAATAATGTAATAAAAAAGTAAAACCATATGTAATAGTTAAAATTATAATAAAATTAAATAATTAAAATCCTTTAATATGCCAAAATATATCTTATATTAGATAAAATTTAAATATTTATAAATTTTTATATTATAAACTATTTTATATATGATTAATAAATATTTTGATACTTTATATATATATATAAATTTTCTATATATATTAAAGAATTTTTTGAAATCTTTTATATAAATTTTATCAATTAATATTAAAAGTTATATTATATTCAAAATCATTTAACTATAAAATTTGATTTTAAAAAAATAGTTACTTTTATTTATTATATTATAATGTAATATATTGAAATAATTTTTCTAATATACTTTAAAAAATATATGAATTTTTATAAAAAAAGTATTTATAAAAATTTGGTAAAAATATGTTTATAAAAAAAATATATATTTTTTTTTTTTTTTGGTGTTGAAGCCGTACCATCATTTATTAAGCAAGATAGGATTACAACTATAATCACTTCTGGCTAGCTATGGGTACTCCCAGTTCTAAAACCGGTCTAATCATCCACCAATTTATAAAAAAAATATATATTTTTAAATTTACAAAAATAATAATATTATTATATAATTTATTTATTAATTATGTAATAAACTCTTGATATAATAAACTCTAAATTCTAAATTTCAACTTTACTATAGAATAGATTATAGTAAAGAATTTAAGTAATTTAATTTGGTTATTTTATTATAATAAATGATTTTTAATACATTTAATTGGTTAAATATCACATATTAATAAAAATCTATTAGTTAGGTAAAATTTGGCATTGTGATAGGGGGTGATTAATAGACTATAAAATCAAATATATATATAATTTTTATGAAATTTACTATTGATAGATTTTTTTTTGTGATCGTTGTATTAAGTTATTAAAATTGGTTTTAGTCAAGAATTCACCATATCAAAGATTGACTGTATTTAAAAATAATTAAATTAATTTATTGAAAATTTTATTTTTTTAAAAAAAAATTAAAGAATTATATTTTACAATTAAAAAAAAGAAATATTTTTTTTTTTAAAAAAAAAAAATAATTAAATTAGAAATTAAAATGTATTATAAATAAGGGTTTAATCATTTTCTGTACTTGTGATACATCGCACCCTTTTTTATCACCTGTGTTACACCTTTTTACTTTTCATTTTTTTATATGTATTCTGAAGATTTAGAATTTTTTCAGTTGTAAAAAATCTATTTTTTACGCTTCTAGTTAAATATCACATATTTAATTTTACCCAGCGTTACTGTAATTTTGCCCAAATTATTCAGAATGCGATGTATCGCAAGTGTAGAAAAAACAAAACCCTATAAATAATAAAAAATTTAAATCAAATATTTTTTATATGTTTATTAATTTATTAATTTGATAATTTAATATGATAATAACTATAATAAAATAATTGCAATTATAAAAAATAATATTATTTTACCATAAATAGTAAATTTTTAAATTAATAGGTTTTTTTTAATAAAAAATATACAGTCAAATCTTGATATACTGAACTTGTGGTTTAGGAACAAAAGTTCAGTATATAGACTATGTTCGATAAATCAAATTTTCTCTATGTACTAATCTCTATATGTAAGCAATAAAAAGTTCAGTACATCAAAAATCACATGATTATTCATACTTATAATATACTCAGCGTAAAAAATATTGAATTTATTGTAGTAAAATAAATGTTCAAAAAGTTATATAAATATAACATATTCAAAAATTATATTACTAATAAAACAAAATATTCACAAATTATATTACTAATAAAATGTTAAATGTTCATAATGTTTGAAAAAATTTGTCATGCCCATTCACCATATATACTATATACGATCCATTAAGTGTTTAACCAACTATCTAACACTGATTGAACTTTACTATTTTTATCAAAAAGAATAATTTGTTTTTTAAAATTATGCATTAAATTTCTATTATTAAGTTTTATAACAAAATTATCAGGTGGATTGCTAAGAAAAGATAATACTTTATCTAATAATTCTAATACTTTAGAAGTAAATATTTTTGGCTATAAATTTATTTCTTCTTCTACAAGGTCTGTTTTATTTAATTTTATTATATTTACAATTTTCTCATCTGTAATTTCTTCTTCTTCATAATTATTATCATCATTAATTAAGATAAACTCTTCAGCACTCATCAATTCACCCAAAGTAAAATTACTATATTGATTATATTGATCCAATAATCTTTGAACTTCTTCTGTTTCATTTAAATTGATGTCATTGTTTAGCTCTTCATCTGAAGGTGAAGGTGACATAATAACTGAAGGCAAAATTCCAGTTTTAATCCAACAATTAGTATAAATAGTTTCACTTATTACAGCTTTTTAAGCTTCAGTATAAAGTGAGATATAATCATCTATTTTCAATTTAGAAACTGGTATATTCAATTCTACTTTATTATCATAAGCCTCAATTCTGTTTTTTATAAGTCTTTTGCGATATTGTGCCTAAGATTAATAATTAATCTATTAAATCTATGTTATTTACTAAATAATTTAATTAAAATAATAATGTATGAACCTTAAATGAATTAATAATGTCAGTATCAGCAGGTTGCAGATGTGCTGTAGTATTGGATGGTAAATAATGAATTGTAATATTTGTTAATAACTCTGGATTACTAACAGAATGAACTGGAGCATTGTCCACCAAAAGAAGGATCTTTTTATTTCATTTTTTCATTCTTTGATTCAAGAGTTCTAAATATTTGTTCTAAATTGATATTTGCATCCATGCTTTTTTATTCCAAAAATAATCAATAGAAAGCTTTGATTTATTGATATCAATTAAATCTCTTGGTATTTGGTATTTGTGAATAAAAAGAGCAAAAAGTTTAATAGAACCAGTTGCATTAAATATTAATAAAAGTGTGACTCTATTTTTTGATTTTTTTATTTCCGAAAGAAGTCCTATAGATAATGTTTCAGAAGGTTCCAATTCCCAGTACAATCCTAAAAGAAATTTATATATAATATTAAATTTAAAATGATTGATTAATAAATTTAACTATAAAAGCTTAATTTATTTAAATTACAAGATGTTTAAATGAATTACCTGTTTCATCACAATTAAATACATTTTCAAGATCGAAATTATTAATCAATTCCTGTAATTTTTCTTTTTCTTTGGTTAACTTTTCTTCACTTAGTTGCTTGATATTATGTCTTTTTTTAAAATTGTTTAACCAACCAACTGATCTGGTAAAGCCTTCAATATTCATTAATCTTATAAAATTAAAAGCCTTGGTTTTATTTGCAGATAAAGCGTTTGAAATTCAAATTGCCAAAGCTTCTTCTAATTCAGGAAATTTTGGTAACTTTTCTCTCTGTTTAGCTGTATTAAAACTATTAAGTTCTATATTCAACCATTTTTCTTTGTTCTTTAAAATATTATAAACAGTATTTTTTTTTACGCCAAATTTTTTTCCTATTTCTTCTTGTAATAAAAATAGATTTTCATTATAAACCAAACATAACTCTTTTTTTTCTTCAAAGGTTAAAACCTTTTTTTTTTTTAATATTACTTCATTATTTACACTTTTTCTTTTTTGGTTCATAATAACGTATGATAAAAAGTTTGAAGACAAAGAAAATAATTATCATTATTAATTATAATCTAACTGGTTTTATCAATCACATGACTAGTTCAGTATATCAAAAAATTTTTTATTATATTTTATAATAAATAGTATATCAACAAAAGTTCAGTACATGTTACATCAAGTTTTATATGAAATTCAGTATATCAAAATTTTTTCAAATACTGTGAAACTGTTTTTAAAAAAATTTAGTAAGTCAAGAATTCATTACATTGTGAGTTCGTTATATCGAGATCAGACTGTAAATAATCTTAAATATATAAAAATTTAAATATTTTTTAATAATATTTTTTTAATAAATATTTTTTAATATTTTATTTTTTTTTTTAAACAAATTAAAAAGTATAAAATTTCTAGCTAAAATTTAAAATTATTTTTTAGTTTTTAATAAGCAATTTAGCATTATTTTTTTAATATATATTTTTTAATAAAATAATAATACTAGTATTATAATTTGTTTTTTTATATAGTTAATATAACTTTAAATTTTTGAAAATATATTACCAAATATTTTTTTTTTTATTTTAATGAATATTATTAATTATTTATTTTAATTTTTTAAGCAATTTTTAAATATTATAAGATATTACTATATTAAATTAAGTAAATAATAGTAAAATTATAGTAATTTCATATGAAATTTAATAAATATTTATACTATCTGCTTTTTAGATATATGGAATTTTAATAAAAAATTATATTTTTAAATAAGTTTAATAATGTATAAATATTAGTAAATAAGCAATCAGCCTTTTTTTAATTTTTTTTTAATATTTTTTTTTTATTCTTTTTTAAATAAGCAGATTTATAGATTTTTAAAAGTGATTATTAAATTCTTTTTAGTAATTTAATTAATAAGCAGTTATTAATATTTGTTACTTTTTTTTTCTATTTAAATGTGTAAAAAATAAAGTAAAAAATTTAGCAAACTTATTATATACTGTATTTCTATTTTTTAATAAAATATAAATAATAATCTTTATTATTATTATTATTATTATTTTGTAGGTTTTTAGGGTATTGATAAAAAGCATTGGAGTTTAAAATAATAAGTTCATTACAAAACTTATTATTTTAATTTTTCTTTTAATGTTAAGTATATTACTAACAAATAATCTTAACTTTTATTTATAGGTTCTGCCTACTTACACTTTTAATATATAATAGTATATAAAATAAATAAATAAATACTATATATCATGGGCCTTAGTACCTTGGGTATTTTGCAAATTCCTGAAGGTTGACCTTGTACTATCATGTCAATAACTCAAATTTTTATTATGAATAGAATATGTTTAAAAGATTGTATAGTAACCAGAAAAATATTTTTACATAATATCTGGACAAAATTAAATTCATTAAATAATAAAATCAATAGAAAATGAAACTTTTTGTCGGGTAAAAAAGGGGGGACTATAAATGGGGAGTACTGTGGCCCGCAATATACGGTAGATACAAATAAATAGATACAAATTAATAAATACAAATTAATAATGCAAATATATTAATGATAAAATATGAAAACAATAAATAAGTTAAATAAATATTCTTAAGCCGCAGTATTGTCATGAACGCGGACAGGGAAGGAACTTTTAATGCTAGATCGAAGTTAGTCCATATCCCAATAGTCCTGCGCGGACACAGACTTTCGGACGTCCCAAAAATCGCCGGACAATGTCCGTGTACAACATTGCACTAAGGATTCCTTATAGCAAATCTGGGATCCTGTTTCAAAGATCCGCCGAGGTCTTATGAAATATGAATTATAGAAATAAGGATTCTATGCCGAAAAATATTACAGATGCTAATGGTGAAGATTTACTGATATTGGTTGGTACTTTAAATTATATATAATACACATTATTTTTAAATCGGCCAATTACTACATCACATTTTCTTTCCATGGATCGATCAATGATATGCGCAAAATTAGCAGATGAAAAAAACAAGTAAACTTGCAGAAAAGGAGAAAAGGTAAAAATGTATATAGGATTAAATTTTAGAGTCTGTATAATGGTTTTACTAAGTTTTATTTGAAAAAGTAAAAGCAAAATTTTCTTGAATTGTCAGTAAAATTCTGATCACCTGCTCGTTGGCCGGTTGATATGCACCATACTAGGGAAGATCCGTTTAGACAAATGATCAAAAAAAAAAAAAAAAAATTTTTTCTCTTAAAAAATTAGATATGACAAGTACAGAAGAAAAATATTCTGAACGTTCTTTAAATACAAAACAAAATGTTTCTTGTTCAAATTCTTCTTCATTACGTAATAAAACCACATTATTTGTTCGTAGAATACCATATGACGCCACAAATAATGAATTTGAAGAATTCTTTTCAAGTATAGGACCGCTTCGTTCTTGCTTTCTTGTTAAAGATAAAGAAGAATCTAATAATGCTTTAATAAGCGATTCAATTAATGATGTTCCTTCAATCAATAGTAATAAAAAGATAACTTTCACAAAAGAAACAAATCCATCTGTTAAAAATATAGAAAAAAATAAAGGTTTTGGCTTTGTTCAATTTGTTTTGGCTCAAGATGCTGAAAAAGCTTTAAAAGAATTGAAAAAAGTTAAATTTAGAGGTAAAAGTACTTTGAAAATGGAATATGCTACTAAAAAACATGAAAAACCTCCTGAAGTTATTCAAAAAGTTGTTAAAAGAAAATTTTCTTCACAAGATGATAATAATGAAAAAAAAAAGTTAATAAAAATGGAATCTATTGAAAAAGATAGTGATAGAATCATCGTATTACAGAATTTACCTAAAGATTTGACTAGAAAAAAAATTTATAAAAAAGTTAGGAAATTTGGTTATGTTCAAGATATGAAATTTCCTAACGGTGAAGATTTTACTGATATTGGTAAGTTTGTTTATATTTAATTAAGAAAAAGATATGTGTTAAATTTACTTTAATATACGGCTTGCTTGCCCTATAAAAATATTTTTACTAAATTTATTTTATATATATATATATATATGTATGTATAGTACACATTATTTTTAAATCAGCCAAGGATGCTAATGATGCATTACTACATTTGGATGGTCACATTTTCCATGGATCAATGATGAGCGCAAAATTATTATCAAAGGCAGATGAAAAAAAAGGTCGCTTGATAGTTCGCAACATTCCATGGCAGGTACGTATGTAATACTGATTTAAAAATACTTATAATTTACTCTTCTAACTAAAATTTTGTAATAGTATCGTGAGCAAGAGCTCTTAAAGATCTTTTCCAAATATGGTGAAGTAACTGAAGTAAATTTGCCGCGTAAATTCATAGGAGGTCCTTTACGTGGATTTGCGTATATACAATATACAAATCCCAAATATGCAGAAAAGGTATTATATAATGTGGAGTCTTTATCTCATTAAAAGTATATTTGATTTTATATTTTTTTGTAGGCAATCAGCGAATTGAATGAAACAAAACATCATGGACGTATTATAGCTGTGGATTGGGCATTACCGAAAGACAAATATCTGGAAGCTATTGGATCACAGCAAATAGGAGGGCACGATGAAGAGAGAATGCAAGATGATAATTCTGGGGGAAAAAGCAATGATCAGGAAGAAGATAATGATATTGAAAATGAAATGGAACAGGGTGAGGATGAACAAGAAGAGGATAATATTATAAATGAAGGTGATGATGAGTCACAGGATGAAGGGAAACAAGAGGTAGATGATTATATGGACAACAGTGATGAGTCAGAAGATGAGAATGATAGTGACAATGTTAGCTTTGATATTGAAAATAAAGATAATGATAGAGAAAAGTTAAGTGAGGAGGATGAGTGTGATGTTATAGAAATTCATAATGAAACACAAAAGAATATATATCCTCCTTCCAAAGGAACTGTATTATTCATTCGAAATCTTTCTTTCGATGCCACAGAGGAAGAACTCTCTAATATGTAACATTATATTTGTTAGTTTAATATTTCCGCAAAATTGAATAATATTTAATATTATCCTCTTTCATTCTAGATTTAGACCATTTGGGCCATTACGTTATTGTGTAATAACGATGGATCATCAGACAGGCCGTTCGCGTGGTACGGGATTTGTTTGCTTCAAACAAAAAGAACATGCAGAAGCATGTTTAGCTGAAGCGAGCAAATCAAATCAAGAAACAATTAATGAATTGGAAGCGAATAGTAGGAAAAAGAAACGAAAGGAGTTAATATTTAAATCAGTTCTTACAGCAGACCCATCAGATTCATTAGCTAGCAAGTTTACACTACACGGAAGAGTATTATCAATAGTTAAGGCCGTTAATAGAGACGAAGCGGACAAATTAAAGGAAATGAATCAACAAAAAAAGCGCAAAGAAGACAAAAGAAATATTTATTTGATGCAAGAAGGAGTGGTCTTTCCGGGTACAAAAGCAGCCAACTCATTAACGCCATCAGAAGTTAATAAATGTGTTGCATCATATTCCACGAGAAAGAACTTATTAGCAAAAAACCCGAATCTTTATATTTCAAAAACTAGATTATCGATAAGAAATTTGCCGTTAACAATAAATGAAAATAAATTAAAAATTTTAGGAAAAGAAAGTATTAAAAAATTTAAAGAGGAGGTTGAAAATAAAGAAAGGAAAGATTTAACTGAAAATGAGAAGATAGAGGGATGGAATAAAAAAGTAGTTGTTAAACAAGCTAAAATAATTAGGGCCAAGGATAGAATAGATACAGCAACGCAGAAACTACGTAGTAAAGGATATGGATTTTTAGAATTCACACAACATGCACATGCTTTGGCAGCGTTAAGATATCTTAATAATAATCCAGAATTGTTTGGAGAAAAGAAAAGATTAATTGTAGAATTTGCGATAGAAAATTTTATTATTGTTAAAAAGAGATTAGAGAGATTAGATAGATTAGGTAACAATAAGAACGGAGGTATTAAAAAAGACAATATTAAGAAGAGAAAGGTTAGTATTTTTAAATATTTTATGATTTATTGCTAAATTCGTATTATTTAATTGTATTATTTAATTTTATTCTAGATGTGAGACATATAATTATAGTGAAACGTATCTTCTTTATTGACTAACAATAATCTCATAATAATTTAAGAAAGTGAAGTAATACTAATTAGTAAATCAACGGTGGTAGAAGAAAAAAAAATTTTTTTCTTCTGTCTGAAATCAAAATAAAAAAGACTAACTAAAAAACTAACCATTCCAGAATGTAATCTTTTAGAATGTGAGAATCGACTAAAGTTAAAAATGCTCTTAGAGTACATAAAGATTTATCATCAAGGTGAAGTTTATCATCACTCGACAGGCGGGTAATTCTAAAACTTTATCGTTATAACTTACACGAACATTAATGCTTGTCTTGGGCAATAATGATTTTTCTTCCTTGCCTAAAGATGCGAATTGAATTTGAACCATCTTTGATCATTAAAGGAGCCATTGTTGAATTTTAAAACGCATGAATTGGATCTGTATTTGAATGTATAAACAGTCTGATATAACTCACCGATAACCAGCTAACCAGCTATTGTAACGATTAATTTGAATAATTTTTCGTTCAAAAATTTTAATTTGCTGTCATTGATCTACGATCAATGTCTGTTAACTGTTCAAATAAAAATAATGTTATATACTACATCATTCATTATTACCCAAACGCACACGTTCCAGGAGAAGAAGAATGAGCGCCAATACGTTTATAAATAAGTTGCGCATATCCTAATTATCTTTGTCCTCTTAATTTTAATTTTCAGAAGTTAAAAAAAAGCATCGCCGGTCGTTTTAAAACATTCATTGAGTCGATTACAAATTGCTCACGTTATCATGTAAACAGGAAACTACGTATTGTGTATTTTATTATTACTAATGTTATTCTTTTTTTTTTTTTATATTTTACTAACATCATCACGTATTTTTCTTTTTTTTTTTTATAAATTTTATCAAACTCTTCATAATACTAACTTTTTGTATTTGTGTATTTTATTATAATTATTACTAACTTTTTATATTTACGCTTTACTATTTATTTATTAAATATTACTAACTTTATTAGTCATATACTAACATATTATTATGATAAATGTTTTTATTTTAAATACTTATCTGTTATTAATATAAATAAAGATACTATGTGTTTTATTATGTGCTATAATAAATTTTATTATTCATTATATGATTCTACAAAAATTGGTCATTCGACCATCAATTGACAATAATTGACCATAATTTGACTACATAAATTGACTATAAATTGACCATAATTTGACCATAATTTGACCATAATTTGACCATAATTTGACCATAATTTGACCATAATTTGACCATAATTCGACCATAATTCGACCATAATTCGACCATAATTCGACCATAATTCGACCATAATTCGACCATAATTCGACCATAATTCGACCATAATTCGACCATAATTCGACCATAAATTGACCATAATTTGACCATAATTCGACCATAATTTGACCATAATTTGACCATATTTCGACCATAATTTGACCATATTTTGACCATAAATCGACCATCAATCGACCATCAGTTGACCATCAGTTGACCATCAATCGGCCTGCCCGATTGATGACGGATTTTGGCGGAAATTGGCTATCAATCGGCCACCCAATTGAATACTTATTGAATCAATCAGTTATCAATAAGATACCCGATTGATAGCTGATTGGTGACTGATTTGCCACCATTCGACCTGTGTTTATCCCTTTACTTTTTTTTATCCCATCATCCATCCTTTATCCTTCACCTTTTCACTTTCCTTTTGTCACTCTTCTCCTTTCCCTCTTTCTTTTATTTATAGAAAACCAGTCAGAATTAATCTGGATATACAGGCATATTTTTAGTTTGTAATTTAAAAACTTTAAAAAACTGTTATATAAAATTTTTTTTTCTTTTTTTAGTGAGAAAACAGTTTTAAAGTTGGATACACAGAATCCAGGTAGTTAAGTTTCAATTATTGAAACTTTTCTGACTTTAATTTATTTAAAAAAAAAATGTTATACCATTTTTTTCTTTTTATTTTTTAGGAAAAATAATTCTGAAGTTGAATACCAGAATCCTGATAGGTAACTTTTATTGAATCTTTCCAAACTATTTATTAAAAAAATGTTATATTAACATTTTTTTCTTTTTTTGTAAGTTATTATACTACCATAGGATTTCAATTATCATTATCAGGCTCAATTTAATGGTATTGTTTATAGAAAAATGGTTTTGAAGTTGAATACCAAAACCTGATAGGTAAATTTTATTTAAAATTTTCTGAAATTTTGTTAAAAAAAAAATGTTTAGTTTTATCTAAAGTTGCCTGCCAAAGCTATTTTGATATTTTAACATAATATATTATATGAGGTCTTTGCAATAAAAAGGTACGAAACTCAAAAAAAAATAAAAATTCAATTAATATTAAATTTACACTTATTTTAGCATAAAAAACATAATTAGCATATAAAGTAAATTTAAAAATTTTTTTGAGTTTCGTACCTTTCTATTGCAAAGACCTCATATAATATACATAGAAATTTCTGATTAATTTAATCAATTTTAATATTATCAATTTACTGATCATTAATAATCTTTTTTTTTATTATTTTTACTTTTATGTAAGAAAAAAAGGTCAAAACTCATAAAATAAAAAAACAGTTAGTTTTCAAATTTTAACTTTCCATTTTTTTTTAAAAAAATTTTTTTATTTTTGGTTATTTAAAACCAATTTTCTCTTTTTAAAAAAATAAAAACTTATTTAAAAAAAATTATTTATTCAGTTTTTTTTTAAAAAAAAATATTATTTTTTTCTTTTTTTTGTAAGTTGTCAGACGAATTTTACAAACCAGACTTTTGAAATTGAGGTAAATGGAAGGAGAGGAGTTCTGTTTTATTGTTAAAAGAAATATTTCTAATGTTTCTTTTCTTTTTTGTAGGTTGCTGGACGAATACTATAAACTAACTTTGGAATTGAGGCAAGTGAGGAAGGGAGAAATAGTATTTGATTATTTTAATAGAAACATTTTTAATGTTTCTTCTTTTCTTTGTAGGTTGTCAGATGAATATGGTGGCTGTCACCTATAAACCACCATAATATTATGTGACTTCAAACTTTTATAAATCATGAACCAAGTGACATAAAAAAAAACTAAACTAATAAAATGATAGAGCAATACAAACTGCATATTTCTATCAGTTTGTTTTATAAGATTTAATAATAATATTAAGTTCTATTATAGATTAAAAACTGATAAGTAATTTTAGTAAGTAACCATAATAAAAATGAAAAATTTCGGACTTTTTTTCATGGATTTTTTATGGAATCCATAAAAATTCCATGGAATATGGCAAAAAAAAATTTTGTCGCTTACGCGGCAAAATTTATATTTAAATAAAGTATTATAAAAATAAATTACACAATATAAATAAACATATTTTTAAAATTTCAAACTGTGTGGTTTATAAATGATAGCCACTATACTATGAATTAGATTTTGGAATTGAGGCAAGTGAGGAAGAGAGAAATAGTATTTGATTATTTTAATAGAAATGTCTCTAATGTTTCTTCTCTTTTTTATAAGTTGTCAGATAAATATCACTAGTCGAAAAAGGACAATTTGGCCTAAATTTGACCAGGTCGAATATAGGTCAAATGACGATCTAACCTATGTCAAATTGAGACCAATTTTTTTGGCGCATTTAGGGTGCTAATCGTCCAATATTTGGAAAAGATATTCAACCAAAATTCAACTAACATTCGACTATTATTAGTACTACCATTAGTAATTTATTCGACTTAAATTTTTAAGACAAATTACAGATAAATCACAGTCTATTAGTAGTTAATTTTTTACTGAATCATGGTTTTAAGGGTAGAGGGATCGACATGGCTAATCATATGGCTAAAAAAAAAATCATTTTTTTTTTACTTCGCTACAAGGAAAACTCACTCAATATTTTATGAAAAACTGTTTAAAAGTATTCTTTAGAAAGCTAGAGTTTCTGTCTTTCAAATAAACTTTAGTAAAGTATAATACAAATAAGGCTTATAACGAAATATTACACTATGAAGTCGTCATTAAGTTGCGAATCTCCTATGGTAAGTTGCGAATCACCTAGAGAACATATCTTCAAATTAACTTTAAACTTATGAAACCTTACAAGTTAATAGTATAATAAAAAAGAATATTTATGTCAAAAAATCATTGTGCATTTACTTATTCAAATAAAATTTTTTATTAATACCATTTTATTTTTTTATTATTAGTCATATTTGATTTTAAAAGTCTAAATACATTCAAAAAGACTAATAGCAAATGGTTAAACACTTTAATAAATAAATGAAGCGCATGTTTATATTCTTTTTAAATGTGTATTTAACAAAATTCATATGGTAGTTTGCGAGAAATCATAAATTTTGCTTGTTTTGGGTCACGTGATAATCTACATTTTTTAGTCTAAAATCATATATATGTTGTGGTGTAGATACACTTTACCCTTAAATTTATAATATTTATATTTATTAGATATCATATTGAATCACAAATTATACTATCTATTTAATTCTACCTTAATAATGTCTGTCTAAAAGTGGCTATGAAACTTAAAAATTATTTCGTACTGCATCAAAAATCACCTAAAAAAAGGAAAAAAAAACTAAATGCTTAGTAATGTTCACTAGTTTAAAAATTTTTTAAAGAAACTGATTACTTATCGAATCTCATTCAAATACATGAAAAACTTGTTGTTAAAAAAAGTTTCACTTAACATTTATCAGAAAGTAAAGGACGATTGAAGTGAAAAGAGAAAGGATCAGGGCCAATAAATAGGATAAACCATTAATAAAAATGGTTTTCTTTAAGTTTTTGAATTGAAAACTCACTGGCTTTTTATATATAGTCAAAAATTGGCTGGATTCCTATAATATGTTTCAAATAGTTACTGTTCCAAAACCTATATATTGAAGATCTGATTTCTATACAAAAAAAAAGTTTTTTTTTAAAAGCTTCGAAATTTTATTCAAAGCTCTACCTGAAAATCTAGTATCCAATTTTTCTACAAAAAAAAGAAAAAAAAAAACGTTAAAAAAAACTTTTTTTTGAAGTTTCAAAAATTTCAAAATTTGAAACTTTTACCTGGTCCCAAATTGGGATTCCTATAAAAAAAGTCATAAAAAAACGTTAACGTTAATATTATTCTTAAATTTTTGAATTAAATTTTTCGAAAAGTTACCTGAAAATTCAAAAATTCCTGCCAAAGTGACTATGAAAACCAGACTAAAAAAAAAAGAAATATGAACTGTTAGTAACAGTTCGTTAAAAGAAATGTATTAAAAGAAACCTGACGTTAAAAAAGAAAAAGAAATAAAAGTTTCAACCCACCAAAACTTTTATTTGTCCAAAAATCAATATTTGAAAAAAGAGAGGATATTCCATTTACTGAATCTCTCACACACCTAAAGAGCTGAAACTAACCGTCTAAATAATAGAAAAAAATTAGTAACTATTTTGTGAGATCAGAATAAGGTAATTAAAAAAAACATCCTACTTTCTGAATTCATACATACAGAAAGTCATTGAGCCAAAATTATCCAAAGAACTCGTTTAAAAAGTGTGACTGTTTCATTAAATTGAATAATATAATAAAAATCCTTCTCTACTTACCAAAATCTCACACATCTAAAAAATTAAACTAAAGAAAAAAACCAAATGTTAGTAATAATTTCGTTATAATAATTAAGCCTACTTTCTCACTCATGTCTCTGTTCACTTCTTCACTCACTTTAATTTTTGTTTGCTCCTTTGCTGACTTCTTCGCTAACTTCATCTCCCACTTTTTACCCAATTCTTTCATTTATTTTATTTTCAATTTAGGTCACCTAAAAAAAAGAAAATTAAGTATTTCATTAAAGAATTAAAAAAATAACACTAAATTCTTACCTGTCCAAAGATCCTAAAAGACTGACCATATGCAACCTCTTGTATTTTTCTTTTTCCTTGGCACGATAAGTAGATGTATTTAAATCACCTAAAAAAAAGAAAGAAAACGAATTATTTAAAACTGTTTGTTAAAAATAAAATAATTAAAGAAAAAAAAAAAATAAATAAAAAAGGCCTACCTACCAAAATTTCATGTCTAAAAAGACTGAAGAATTACTAAAAATAAAGAGAAAAAAAACAAAATGTTTCATTAAACATTTGAGTTCTATAAGTGGTTTAGATCTACCAAAGTCTTACAAAAAAACTGAGAAACATTAATAAACTTTCCTTAATTAAAAAATAAATAAATAAAAAAAAACTAAGTTCGCAATATATACGAAACTTAGTTTCTCACCAGAATCCTAACCGAAACTTCAAAACCTAGAAAAAATATAGGAATGATTAGTGAAACTGTTCCTTTTTTAAAGAAATTAAAAAAAATTAAGTTTGTGATATATACAAAACTTAGTTACTTTTCAAAATTATCATCTAAAAGGAAAAGAAACGAACTATAAATAACCGTTCATTAAAAAAAAAAATAATAAATTTATAGAAAATAAATTACTTACCAAATTATTACACGTCCAAATATTATTTAAAGTCAAAAAATTTCTGATTCCTTTGTCAAAAAAAGAAATGAAAATATAGTAATATACTGTATTTTGTTATTATTTATAATTATAAACTCACGAAATATTTAAATATGATTGATCAATCAATTGGACTTTTTAATCGAACAAGATTCAGATTTGAAATTTCACACATTTAAGGGTCTGGCCATCTAATAAAAAAAAGTGAAAAGTAAAACGTTAATGAAACGTTTTGTTAAATGAATACTTTTAAAAGGAAATAGCCTTTCTCTCCAAAATTCACACGTCAAGATTCCAAAAAGCTGTCTAAAAAGGAATAAAAAATGAAATCATTAATTATTATTTGTTAAAATAAAAAGATCAAAAAAAAATATTTCATAATCTACCTGAACTAGCTGTTTAAAAAGGGGTAAACGAAACATTAGTGAATGTTTTCGTCAAAAAATACCAAATTTTTACATGCCCAAATATCTGAAAAACTGTCCTAAAGAATAAAATGAAACTTCAGTAAATGTTTCATTTAAAGATATAAAAATTTCGAAGTTAATAATTAATTACCTTTGAAATGACAATTTTCCTTAGAAAATTTAGTTAATTATTTAATGACTATAAGAAAAATTCGTGAGAATTTTTCTAAAAAAACTAATTGTTTTTTAACAAAAATTATTTAAAAAAAATTTTCCATTTTTTTGCATATGAATTTTGATAACTAAGTATACACGTTTGAGTAATGTAAAGAACAAAACATTTTGTTAAAAAAAAAAACCCTTCCTTCTCTGAATTCCATGTGTCTAAAACTGAAGTAAATGTCTAAAAAAGAAAAGCTCTTTATTTATGGTAGGGAAGAATAAAAACGAAGAAGAAAAAGAAGAAAAAGTGGAGGATAAAAAGGAAAAGGAAGGGTAAAGGGGTGTTTTAACTAAAAGTTTAAATTTTTAAATTTAAACTTTTAATTGAACCATTGCAACTGAAATGATACGCGTAATGCTCAATTAATACATGATACATGTGATACTTAAAATACCATTCGATCATGATTCAACAATCCTGAATATATGTCTAATTGTTGATCATTACTAATTGAAGTCAAATTTTTTTAATTTTAGTCTGAATATAGGTCAAATTTCATTAAGGTCGAATATTCCTTTTTTGACTAGTGTATTACAAACTGGACTTTAAAATTAAGGTAAATGAAAGGGAAGAAGCAATGTTGGGTAATTGAACAATTGGATGTTTTAGACATTTGTTCAAAACTTGTTCAAAACCAAAACCAAAACCTTTTTTCCATTAGACAAGTTTTGAACAGATCACATAACTAGATATTTAATTCAAGCTAGAATTATGCCTGATTTTAGCCTAATTTTGACTAGTAATTAAAATAATATTATAATTAATTAAAATTAAGGTATTTTTTTTGGTATTATTTTGTAATTTTACATTAATTTCTTGTTCATTTAATTTATTAGATATTCACCTTCTTTTTTTTTATTTTTAATTTAATAAAAATTTAAATTTTTGAATAGTTTTAGACTGTCCAAAACTGTGTTTAAAACTGTGTTCAAAACTGTGTCTAAAACTGGTTTTGGACTGTCCAATTAAAAAACTAATTAAACAAGTCTAAAACCCATCATTGGGGAGAGGTTTTACTTTGTTGTTAATAAAAATATTTCTAATGTTTCTTCTTTTCTTTTTGTAAGCTATCAGACTATTTAGACGAACCTGGATTTGAAATGTAAGAAATAGGGAAGATGAAGAATTCTTTTAATATTAAAAAAACATACTAACATTTCTTTCTTTATTTTTTTAAGTTGCCAGACTCTTCAGACAAATTTAGACTTGGAATGTAAGGAATGTGAAATGAAAATGAGAAAGCACGTTCTTTTATTATTAAAGAAATGCAATGTTTCTTATTGTTTTATTTTAAGTTACCAGGTTCTTAGTTTTTGAGTACTAAAAGCCAATACTATACTGAAACTATAATACAATACTAGTGTCAAAACTAAGCTAAATACCAAAACAGTTTAATCAGTTTTGACACTATATAAGGAATGTATAATAAATTTTTTTTTAGTACTGTATATAGAAACTTCATATCCGCCGATTTGAGGAATTTGCCGATCATCAGTTGTGTGGTGCAGTACCGATTAAAATCGATCAAAAACCGTCCCTACGTAAGAAAAAATAAGCCAAAAAATACATAAAAAAACTTTTAAGATCTTTTCAAAAAATTTACCTCTTTAACCTGAAACCAGTAGAAGAAATTTCTAAAAAAAAGGAATAAAAATATTATAAAATTAGTTTATTTTAAAAAAAAAGTAAGAATAAGCACCAGAATAATGATTTAACGAAAAAAAATTGATTGAAAAATAATTAATAACAAATATTAAATAGATTTTAACTAAATAAACTAATCAATATATAATTTAAATTCACTAAAACATCGTTATTAATCTTAGAATTATTTATTTATTGAAAGATTATTTTTGAATAATTTTGCTGTTTAAATAAATTTTTTTTATAAACTATTGAAAAAAAAAATAAAAAAATAGCTTCAAGTTATATTTAATGTAAAATAACAACTAATATACTTGCAAAAATTTTTGACTTACATAATGTAAAAACTGGTGAAAAAGTTTGATGGGGAAGTTGATGGGGAGTTTAATATGGAGTTTACGAAAGAAAAAATTTTTTAACGCTACTTTTGTTGAAGTAATTTCTCGATATTTGTGACATATGATCATGTAGCACAAGAATGATCATTTTTGTGAAACTTATTGAACTTAATTTTTATCTAATTATCATCAAATTCCTTAATTTAGGCTAATTTTGTTAATTCTGAAAATCGGCGGATATGTGTAATTTTTATAATATCTTTATGTAATATATATAATTAGTAATAAAAACAATAGGGTTAAATAAATAATAATAAAGATTACCATTTTGAGTGTATTTTGGAAATTTTAAATATCCAATATTAAATTAATTATAAAAATTTATACAAATCAGTCTATTTTTATTGATGAAAATTATGTTAAAAGTTATCAATCGATATGCCAATAGTAGACAATAAGAAATATCCTATTGGTAATTAATATAATATATCTAATTATATCCTATTTGAACACTCCAATTGAAACCTTAGTGTTCTTCTTTTGCGCCATTTTTTGGCAGCAATTAGGATTTTAAAATTTAATAAATAAAAAAAAATAAGGGACCAATCAGGTTGAATCCAGTAATCCAGATTTTACCTGATTGATCCCCCTATTTAACATCATTTAACTAGTAAGAATAATTAATACTTCAATATTTAAATATTTAAGTTATCTATATTCTTTGAAATAATAAGAATATTAAAAATAAAGATAATATTCTTACTTCTGAACATTATAAAAGAGAACTTGCTGGATGAAAAGAAATATTAATAGAGGAGAAGTATTTCAGTTAGAAAAAAAAGTGTTAAAAGATAATTCAGATAACTTGAAGGATGACTTTTTAACAGAATATACCCACCTAGTAATTGTTACAAAAGCAAATTTGCAGCTTAAAAAACTTTATTTAGTTGTATTACTATTAGTATTCCTAACTACTTAAAGTCAAATAAAATGATTTAAATGTATATTCATTGAACTTTAATTTTAAATAAATATTCAGATATATCAGATATATTAAAAACATTTTATTAATTGTATAAGTTACAATTTAATTCTATTGGTTAATAAATAAAGATCACGTGAATTAAGTGCTTTCAATCTTCCAATAAAAATTTATTGAAATTGGAATTGGAAGAATTGGAATATTCCAATAGCTTCCAATCTTCCAATGCACATCACTGCTGATAAGTATGATTTTGCCATTATTGGTAAGTTTATCGATCCCCCAATTATTGTTAGTGGACAGAAAGACGTTATTGGACAACAATAGCCATTAGTAAAGCAGCTAAAGAAGTCGAGTCCATTAAAAATTATATTTTTTGGCGAAAAGGTTCTAAATTATCTCATTCATACTAACATGAGATCTTATATAGGTGGTATTATTCAGCTCTGCATCAAGAATTGCTGTCAGTTTCTCATGAACACGAAAAATTTAAAAAAGATCAAGCCAAAATTAATTTGATATTAATTAAAAAGAAGGCTGCAACTCTTGTTTCTGCTTGCCGTTTTATGTTCGTCTTGTTCGAAACAAATCCCACGGCAATTCCGGAACCATGCCGAAATTACGTTCAGGAATAACAGGCCGAGATCGATGGAGAAAATACATCATTTCTCGAATGGGTAGAAAGTAGTTTGGATCAAACAAGAAGATGGTTAATCTACTAGGGTTACCAAGTAATAATAATAGAATTCGAAATTTGAACAACAGTTTCTATTTTTCAAAGGTAAACGCAGAATTTTCATTTATTCAAGAAAATTTCCTGTATATTATTAGTCAATAAACCGTGAGTAGTCATAATTATAGCCATATGACCTTAGCATTTATATTAATTTAATGATCTGGAAAGTTGGTCGCGTCAAGGTAACAGAGAGAACTCTAAAATCTAATGATAATATGCACGGTCAAGGCCAACACGTTTTTTAATATGGTATAATCTGTAAAGGATTATTTAGTTTCTACAAATTAAAAAATTTACATAATTATATTAAGTTACAAAAGAAAATATTTTAATTAGTCGGTGGTTTTTTTTTCTGTTTGAAAAAGTTTGGCTGATTATTCTAGTTACGATTTACAAAGATGGTCATCTGTCCGGAAAGACCGCGGGTTCTCTTGGTCCTACACTTTAAAAGACGGACCGGGTCTGCAGTCTGCACAGTCTCTAAAGACTGAAAAAAACCGCAAGACTATCGGTCTTTTTAAAGACCGCAGTCTTTTATTATGCTACGGATCAGCATAGTTTTTACATAATGTATATTTCTTACAATTCCTATTTTAATTAAAGGCTTATACTCGCTTTATTGTGCTTGTATAATAGTAATTCGTGCCGAATGAGTGATTTATCCGGTGTAACCACCAGGTTTTTTTTAAAATCTATTGATACACATGATATTTTGATAATAAATGGTGGTTATACTAGTTACTAGATTAGACGTATCAGATGTTGAAATCACATAATACCGTATATTCGGCACTTCGTGCCGAATAACTATTACTAAATATTTATATAATTATTCCGAGCGGTTGGACTATCTTCATCCATATGTCAAATGTTATTTAACTTGGTAGTAATTTAATATAAAATATTAAATTATAGAATTATTTTATAAAAAGAAGGAATGATTTTATTTGGATGATTTAACCTGGAAAGAAAGTTAGTAAGTAAACCTCATTTTTTCAATTTCCAATTTTTGAATTGATATGTACAATATTTTTTTTTTTTTTTTTTTTTTTTTTTTTTTTTTTAATATTTTAATATTTTATATAAAAAATTCATAACTTTTTTTCCATTATACACTAGGAATAAAATTTATAGGATAATTATTAATGAAACCAAATTAATCCTTTAATGTATGATTTAACCTCTTCCAACATATTTCCACTCTTTGTTATAATCAGTCCATAAATTTTTAAATAAATTTTTACCAACAAAGTCTAAATTAACCATAATCATATCTCTTTCAAATTGTCCACATAAATCTAATAAAGAATAAATTCCATTCTTTAATATATCCCTAATATTTGCTTCCAATATATTATTCTTTGTTTGTATATAAATATATTCTGCTAATAATGAAGGAATATGTTTAGAAAAAGCCTTATTACTATTGCTTGATCTATTTGATTTTTTAGAAATTGTCGTTAATAATCTTGAAAATATCTTTGCACTTTCTATAGGTAATGGTTTTTTTATACGTGATTCCCACCATGAAATATATCTTCCTTGATGATCTTTTTGTTGTATTTCTTTAAAATTATTTTTAAATGATTTTTGAGTTTTCTTGAAACAATGAAACATACTTTGTAAAATAAATATGAATGTTGGTATTGAATGATATAATTGTTCACGACGATGCATAAGTATATCACAAAGTAAATAACAGATTTCTTCAAATAATTCTTTAAACTCTTGTTCTTCACTTAATTCATAATGTCGTTTAGGTAATATTAATGATATTACTGTAGATAAAACTAATCCAATATCCATGCTTTGAAATGAAAATGCCTAATGAAAAAAAATTTTGAAAGTTTAATTTGATTTTTTCATAAAAGAATATTATATAAAATTTATTAATACATACTCTATGACAAATAAGAAATTTTAATATTTGTAATATTTGTATTCCGTATGTAACTTTATTTATTAATTCAGCTATACCACCAATTCCACAAAGTAAATTAGGAAGTTTTTGTTCCAATTGGCGTAATTTTTCTATAAATTCCAAAGTGTTAATTTAATTAAGTTAAGAAAAACTTACTAAATATTTAAAGATTAGAATATTTACCATAACTAGATTTACAAAGAAAGATATTGGTTAAATGAATTAAAAATATTATATTATCATTTGTATTATTGCCACCTGAAAATGATGAAATTTCAAGCTTATTCAAAATATCATCAGCAATAATATTATAATTTTCATTTGACAATTTTGAAATAATTGAATTAAACATCGTATCTAGTTCTTTTGACAATTCATTATTCGGATCTGAAAAAAAAAATTATGAGAGATTAAAAAAATAATTATAAAGTTAATCAAATCCAAGAAAAAATTAATGTAAAATATAATTTGATACCTTCATTATAGAAAATTTTCATTAAATCACAAACAAATCTAAAAATTTTAATTAAAATATCCTCATTGAATTTATAATTAATTATAAATATAAATTCAATAACAATTGATAATAAAGTTACACATCGTATTAATACAACTTTATTATCAAGTGTATCATCCTTTTCTAATAAACTTGCATGTAACATTGATGTAGTAATCTTGAAAAATTTTGAAAGCAAGGAAATTACGTTTGAAGCTTAATACAAAGAAAGAAACCATAAGTATTACTTTACCAATTTAATAATAAATAATTATATTAACGTCATACCTTCTCTCATAACTTCCAATTCCGAATTCTTAAATAAACGATAATATTGTAAACATATTTTATATGTTTTTAGCTCATTATTATAATATTTAAATTCAATAGATAATTTTTCTTTCCATTTTAAATCATCAGAATTGTTAGAATTATGAATTTCTTGAATTGCTTTATCAAGAGTATTTGAAAGAATTTTAATTAATGTCTTCTCTGAAACTGATTGTAATGTTATAATTGATTTCCAAACGGGATTATCGCTATCAAGTTGAAATGTTTTTGATTGTCTATCATTAAATATTAGTTAATTAGACTGTGTGATACACAAATTTGTACAAAAAACAATGACTATAGCTAACCCTTACTTGCGAGATTCAGCTAATTCTATACCTAATTTTAGAAATTCAGAAGTAAATCTCCATATAATATCACTTGATGAATCCTTCTCTTTGGAAGATGATTCCCCTATACTATCGATTAGATTTTTAAAATAATCTACAGTTTTATTCAAATAATCTATTTTAAAATCATCATTGTCTTGAAAAATAATGAGAACTTGTCTAAAAATAAATAAGCAAAAAAAATCAGGTAAGTAAAATAAGTATTAGTTATTTACTAATCTAGTAGTATATGAATGGATCATCATCCTTCGGATGATGATCCATTTATATACTAAACTAGATCAGTAAATAACTTCTTTATCATCCTGGATATACTAATTGATCCGCCAGTTTATAACTGGTGGAAAAAATCCTAAATACCAATTAGTAGCCATATTATTAATATAAAATCCCTTACCTTATTATAGATGTAAATACTTGGCATGTCATTTGTATAAATTTTTCAAAAAGATCTTGAATAGTTTCATTATCATTTATATAACCAACTGTGTACGTTTGATACATATTTATAGAAGATATCCACCATATAATAAAAGATACATCTTTCTTCTAAATAATTGATAATATGTGATATATTGAATAATTAGTAATATTAATAAATTTTATAAACAAATATTAAATTTATTAAATTCCTTACCAGAATGTCATCTTTTCTATTCATACATGAGATAAATTTACACATTAAACTTCTACACAAAATAGAGCACTTTAATATATCTAAAAATTCATCACAACTTTCTACCTTAATAAGTGATATCCATTTATCAATCAACAATATTAATAATGAAAGATCATTGACTTCTTTCTTTGTAAAATATTCCATAGGAAATAAATGTAATAAATTAAAATATTTTATTAACTTGTTTATACTTGTTGAAGGAAAACAAATTTTTGGATTTATAGTTTCAACACTTTCGTTAAAGCAAGATATCACACTCTTTAACATATTTGGTCTATCTGATTGTTGACCAATAACTAGAATAATATCCAATTCCTTATTGTTCTCATTTGATATTTCTATTTGTTTAAAACATTTGGATATTTCTTCTAAATATACCTTTACAAAATTGTCTATATCATATACATAAAAAAAAAAAAAAATAGTTAAAAAAAAATAAAATAAAATAAAATAAATCAAATAATATTCATAATGGTTAAAAAAATATATTACCTCGCAAAGGTTTCAATTCAAAAAACTCTGCAGATTTTAAATGTCGCAAGCATAAAGTTCCAATAGAAACTTCTTTGAGATGATGTAAGTCGATTGATGAATAAATTATGGACCAGTTGATAATGAATCTTACAATCAATGCAAGATGATGTTCATAACACATGTTGCTAAATTAAAATAAATTTGTTAGATAATTATTAATATTTAATTAAGAGAAGATTTTTTTTTTAATTTACCTAACAACATCAAGCCAATCTCCAAGGATTATCATAAAATTAGCCACAACAAAATTCTCTTCATTCAGATCAACCAATTTTCCTGTCCAAGTAATATCAGGACTTTCTGGTTCTTTCAAAGTGAGAAGAACTGAATCTATTAATTTACGTAAAATAATAATTGAATCATCATTCATATCATATTGATATTTCATTGATGAAATTGATTGATATACATGTTGAAGTCGAACTTTGTTCTAAAATAAACAGAAAAAAAAAATTAGTCCTACGTCTAGAATAAAAATCATAAAAAAAACATACCAAAAATAGTATCGATTTTGGACACTTTAATGTAGCATTAAATAATATATCCACAAAATGTGAAGTTGCAACATTCTTCCAATATGTAGTAGAAATATCCACTAAAACATGGTGCAAATTAAGCGCAGCATATAACAGATTTTCATGTAATAGTTCATCCTTATTGCTGTAATCACGAGATAAAATTGGATGAATAAATCGATCAAATATTGTTTGAAATACTTTATCCGTTTCATCCTTAAATGAAACAGAGATCTTTAAAGCCTTCAAAAATTTAACCATCAGTAGAATCAATGGATCAACTATTTTCATATCAGTAATATTCTTTTCATCCAATTTTCTTCTCTTATTTGATTTGTTGATGGCAATACTTTGTTCAAAAAATCCAGGTAAACTGAATAACTCTGATGTAAATAATGCTATAATCTCAATGGCTTGAGATGTTGACACATTACTTGTTACTTTAATTGAGAATCTACAATAATTATAAAAATAAGTTTCAGAAATTTTTCTTAATTGAAATAAAAAACCAAAACAAACACATACTCATCCAAAATCGCTGTAAAAAATAATGGAGATCTTAATATTATATGTGCATCCATTTGTATATTACTTAAAACTGATAAAAGGCTTTTAATGTATAAATCCATTTTATGAGATTTGGCATACACTTCCAATATCCTTTTCAATAATTCTGTACAAATGTCTATTGATTCAACCTTTGACTAAAAAGGGATTATGATATTCAATAACTTTTTTTAATCTTTTAATGTAAGTAAAAATATATCCCTACATACCATAAGTATAATCCTCCATAAAGATTCAATATGCTCTTGAACAATAATATATTCAATTTGTAACAATAAATTAAATAATTTTAATATCAAAGGATAATTATCGTCAGCTAAAATCCATGGACAGAATAATAAATAATTAATTAGAAACTGAATTAAAATAAAATATGAACAAAGTCTAATTATTTACATCCAAGATTGGAGATTGAGATAGCATAAGAAATAATTCTCTTAAGAATTTCTCCATGTTGACGTGATACATCATCATTCTTTGCTTGATAAAGATTCTCATTTAAAATTTTCTCTAAAGATTCCGTTAATTTTGTTAAAATATGTTGAGAATTTTCAGAATTGGATTCTAAATTTTGTATAATCGAATTTAATTCTGTAAACGCTTCATTTTCCAATTTTCTTTTATTATCAATGTACTTCATCGCTGATTTATTTTTTTTAAAAAAAAAAAAAAAATTCGATTCAAAATTTTATGTACAACGTAGATCATAAGATCTGGTGGCTTAGAGTGTTAACCGATCTATTATTAATGAAAAATTATGCAGCAAAGATTTTATACACGTGGTCGTTATACTTATAAGTTCAACAAGTCATTACACGTGGAGTTATTGCGGCGGTGTAATTATTGCTCTGTGCTCTGCGTAATGTCGAAATTGTTCATAATGGCAGAATTGCCGAATTGATGAATCGATATTAAGTTTATGTTTTTTACAAATAATATAAATTTTAATCTTATAATGAAAAATGTATATTCCCAACGTATTTGTAAGCAAATAACTTGCTTATTAATTCTTAACTTCATGGAGAATCTTTTCTGTAAATTAAAATTGGAACGAAAAAAAAGTAAAAAAACTCAAGTACTAGAACTTGTAAAATTGCCAAAAGTTGTCATTAACGTTCTTAAAGTTTTAAACGATATTGACAATCTCAACGAACCTACCCGCTTATTTCAAAGCTTGTTCTAAGAGAAGTTCAAGGACTATCCGTTAAAAAAAAATATTAAGAAATATTTGACTAAAGAAAAAGAACATAAGTGCAAGTCGTTGACCATTATGGTATTACGGCAATTCAGCATTGTGACGGCATAATTCATTTCGATACGGGGCTGGTGTACACTGCCGCAATGCCAAATTGACATAATATCAACGCTCCCATGTATAATTCAAATTCTTGTAATGAATTTTGGGAGATGTCTCTGAAAAGAAAAAAAAAAACAAAAAATAAGCGGTAAGATTAATTAAGTTCTAACTTAAATCAAAAATTCAACCTAAGTCTAGAATTTCATGATGATAAAATGAGCTTTATTTATAAATTTATATATATAAAAATAGATACAAAAATAGATACGAAATATAAATAACAAGTAACAACCATATAATAATGCCATGTGTTAAAAAGGTTACTGCGGTATATTCTAAGAATAATTTAACACAAGTATGATTTTATTTCTGATTCAACATATCTGAATTGTTCAAGCTTGTTTAATGAAGAAGAAACAGGAATAATAATAATTTGACTGCCAGGAACATCAAATCTGAGAATTTCGGAATAACATTCATGTCAGGTGGAATATCACTTGTCATTTGAGTCATCGTTTGAATAGAATATGCTGCATTGCTGCATTGAATTTTGATCAGGTACAGTACATACGATGGGGTATTTGAAGTGCAAAGTTGCGAAGTTGAAATATGTTGGTTCGTTAGAATCCGGAATAGCAACATAGTTGCTAGGCATATGCGGGTGGAAGAATATTAGGAAGTTAGTATAAGTGTAAGCATCGTTGTAATCAATATTTGGAAAAAAATGCAGCTGGAGATCGTTATTATAATCATCATTTTGTACAAGATTATTATTATTATTCATAACTTATTTTGTCAATCGATTTAATATAAAATTGAGGTTAAATATCTCAAGCGTATTATTTACGATGTAACTAGCGTCGTCACCGTACTTATTAACATGTGATCCAAGACTCGGTTCCAATCTAATGAATAAGTGTTGGCACTGACTTGACCCCCTGTTGCACGGTTACTTAATTCGTTTATAACCCTGATTTTAAGTAGAACGTTACATCAACAGATCTCCGTTATACAATGCGAATGGCGTAATACGATAAGATTTTCGAACGTCGAAAACTACGAAGGTTTCGTAGATTAACCGTATATATCATTAAATGATTTATATTTTAGTAAAAATTTATGAAGATTTAGGTTCGTATTAATATTTCTCTGTGAGGAAATTAAACAATGAGAACAACGAGAGATTATCTTAAAAAATCTCTTATTTTGTATTGATCATTCATGTTTTCATCTGATTGTTCTAATTATAATTTCTTAAATGATCTCCTTTTTTTAGGATTGATTGTAACATTCCACATGAAGGAACCATTCTTCTTATAAAGTAAGAAAAAAAAATCACCTTTTTTTCTTTAAAAAGAAAAGAAAAAAAAAAAAAAAAAAGTTCGTTAACAAGAATTCAACATAATTTTTTTTTTTTCGTATAATTAATTTATAAATTATGTCAGAACAAGGACAAGGAGGAGGATATCAGCAACCACCACCATCATTCCCAATTCAGGGATATCCACAATATAATCATCCTCCTTCAACTTTCCCTGATAATTCTTATGGTGCACAATCTATTTTAAATGTACCTCAAAATTCTTATAATTCTCATATGATTAATATGGGAACTACGGGAACTGAGCTTATGCCAACTCCGCAACATCATCAAAATATTTCATCAGAATTTCAACATCAATTGCCATCGACTAATTCATTACAAACAAATTTGCAAAATGATTCAAATCAATTAACTATAGAAATATCAGAAAAAATTCAACCTGAAATACATTATGGTGAAGTTCCAATCTATCAACCACGTCGTCGTTATAAACAACAAGAAGTTGAATTATCTGATGGCCATTTCTCTTATAATTGTCCTGTACCTACTGAATTAACGAGGGAATTTCCTCTTAAAGAGGAAAAAGAATTTGATGAAGTTAAATACACGGCTTGTACGTGCGATCCTGATGATTTTGAAAAAGAAAAATATACACTTAGACAAAAAATTTATAAAAGACATACTGAAATATTTATAGTTATTACAATGTATAACGAAGATGCAAAATTATTTGCGCGTACATTTTATGGAGTTGTGAAAAATATTTACGAATTATGTAAACGAGATAAATCAAATACGTGGAATGAAGATGGATGGAAAAAGGTTGTTGTATGTGTCGTATCAGATGGATTTGAAGAAATTAATATAAGTACAAAAGCTTATTTATCAGCTATAGGAGTATTTCAAGAAGGTGTAATAAAAAAAGAAGTAAATAATAAATCTGTGACTGCACATATTTTTGAGTATACGACTCAACTTTGTCTTGATCCGGATGATATGAAACCAGTAGGAGATAAAGTTGGTCGTACTCCAATTCAAGTTTTATTTTGTCTTAAAGAAGAAAATACGAAAAAAATTAATTCTCATAGATGGTTTTTTAATGCTTTTGGTAAAATTTTAGAACCAAACGTTTGTATTTTATTAGATGCTGGTACAAAACCTGGTAAAAAATCTATTTATCATTTATGGAAAGCTTTTGATACAAATAAGTCTATTGGTGGAGCTTGTGGTGAAATTGTTGCAATGAAAGGAAAATATGGAAAAAATATATTATTTAATCCTCTTGTAGCCGCTCAAAATTTTGAATATAAAATGTCAAATATTTTAGATAAACCTTTAGAATCCGTTTTTGGTTATATTACTGTATTACCTGGTGCTTTTTCTGCTTATCGTTACAAAGCTTTAGCGAATCAAATAGATCCGGAAACAAAAGAAGAAGTTGGACCATTAGCTTCTTATTTCTTGGGAGAGAAACTTCATGATCCAAAATCAAAAGATCAAAAAACTAAGGCTGGTTTATTTGAGGCAAATATGTATTTAGCAGAAGATCGTATTCTTTGTTTTGAATTGATCTCAAAAAGAAATGAATCCTGGTTATTAAAATATGTTAAGTCAGCTTCCGCAGAAACGGATGTACCTGATAAAATAATCGAGTTAATTAAACAACGTCGCCGTTGGTTAAATGGAACTTTCTTTGCTAGTCTTTATGCTATTTCTCATACTTATAACATTTGTAGAAGTAGTCATAGTGTTTGGAGGAAAACTTTGTTATTAATTGAAATGTTTTATCAAACTTATAACGTAGCATTTTCTTGGTTTGCATTGGTAAGTTATATTGTAAATACATGATATATTTTTAAAGAATTTTATAATAATAATAATTAAAATTTATATTATTATAGGGAAATCTTTATTTAATGTTTCATATTATAGGAAATACGTTTAACTCATCTGTATTTGATATATTGAGATATATTTATATAGCATTAATTCTTTTTCAATTCGCATTGGCTATGGGTAATAAACCAGGAAGGTAAATTTTTTTTCATAATTATTTACAAATTCATACCGCTTTTATTTAATTAACGTTTAATTAAATTTTATAGTGCAAGACGGGCCTATATATTTACTACCATATTTTTTGCGTTATTAATGATTTATACGATAGTTGCGACAGCGTTGATAACTTATCAAAATTTTAAAGAATCACAAGTAAAATTGAATGATCTTGATTTAAATAGCGTAAACATAGCTTTTGACAATATCAGTTTTAGACTTGCTGTAATATCATTATTAAGTACTTATGGATTGTATTTTATTGCTAGCTTCTTATTTTTTGAACCATATCATATGTTTACTAGTTTTTTGCAATATACGTTATTGATACCTTTTTATGTCAATATTTTAAATGTTTATGCTTTTTGTAATATTCATGATGTTAGGTAAGTCAAGAAGGATACTTCTTTTTTTTTTCAGTTTTCTTTTTATGTTAATATCATAATGCCATTTTTTCCTTTTCAGTTGGGGAACAAAAGGAGATCCCAAAAAAAAGGTACATGATGAAAAAGAGAAAGTCGATGTAAAAGAAGGTCAAAGTGCTACAGTAGCTGTACCAGAAGATGTTAATGAAGAATATGAAAGAGTACGGAAATTTTTGTTGAACCCAGAAACACAAGAAAGTTTACAAAGTATAGAGGAGGATTCAAAACAGAAATTAGGAGAAGCGCAAAAGGAATCAAATGCAAAGTTTAGAACTTATCTTGTAACCTCTTGGATATTTTCAAATATGATATTAATTGCTGCTATAACTGTAAAGCTTAATCCTAACATAAGTTCAAATTATTTTGTTTTTATACTTTGTAATGTTGCTGTTTTAGCAACTATTAGATTCTTTGGTAGTTGCGTTTATTTAATCCTTAGATTATTCACTGAAAACATATTTGGTTAGTGATGCACGGGCAGATTTTAAGATTTTGAGAAATTTTTCTTTTTAGTTAAAATGATATATATGTATATATATATATATAATATCTTTACTACTGTATTTGTTAGTACATAATTTATTTGTATTATAAAGTGTGAACATTGAAATGAAAAAAAAAAATTCAAGAAAATATTAGTATTTAATTTGAAATGTAAAAGGTCACCGACGGAGTAATCCATTTTTTGAGTACTTTGTTCATATGACTATGATCAGCAAAGTGAATCAATAACTGACGAGCCACACGCATTTCTCAGGTGATAATAATTGACGGGAAATTGAATTGCCGGTAATGTCGGGTTGCCGGGTTGTCGGGTAGTCTGCATAAACTTGTCACATGTCCCGTACATTATGTAGCAACTGTCGGTAATGTTGAACGAACAGGTCCAAATAAATTATAATCAACAATATTCCTGTACCCTAATTAAAATGTAATTTACATATAATTTAATAATAGAATTTATTTTGATTTCTATCAAAGTGAAAGAAAACTGAAAAAAGTTTGTTTCATTTAGGGAAGGTATAAACAAATCTGTTGTGGACATAAATCATGATAAATTACTCGGTACCAAAATCTGTTGTGGAAATAAAATCATATAGGATAAATTATGATACCGAATTCGGTTATCAAATCTGTTGTGAAAATTAACCAAGTAGGATAAATTATGATACCAAGTCGATAGTTATCTGATAATGATATCTATATATTTTTTCTTATCTATAAGCCATCAAAGTATTCATTTCCGAAGATTTCCTAAACAGTAATAAAGATAATTTTTTGAAATTTCAGGTTAATTTTGTTTGTAAGAAATTAACTTTATTTTAAGTAGAATTGCATCGCGTGAAACGTTAACATATTGTTATTCGTATCATAATTATTAATAATAAAAATACAGGGTAAATTGACAATTTCCAGCCTGGTAACATCCATTCTTGACACGGAAAAACGCTTTTCTTATAATTATTTTAAAAAGGTTATATAAATTAACTTAAAACTAGTACGTGTGATATATATATCTTACAGAATTTAAAAAACTTGGCAATATTTGTTTGTTTGAAGAAATGAATCTGAAACAATTCGTTTTTTTATTAAAGTTTAGAAATTTTATCGGTTTCCCCCATCCAATAAAAAGTGATATTAGTCAGCCTAATTATTGATCAACGTCAAAAAGAATTTATCAGTCGATATTTTCTTAATAGCCTGATTAATATTAATAATGTAATTACATATCTGTTTTATTGATACAGTAAATGATGGTTTAATTAATTGGTTTTACTAATTTCACCCCATAATTCATGGGGGAAATTGTCAATTAATTATTTATTGTCCTCCCAATAAAATTCAAGTAAAACATTCAAAGCATCTCGGATTCACATTAAAATTATCGCAGTTTTCAGAATTCTGCTACCCCAAAGTATTTGAACGATTACTGGACAAATTGTCTAGGTTTTGTCCAGTAATCGTCTGGTAATCTAATAATTTTTTATTAAGTACTTTGCATAGGGTAACAGAATTCTGAAAACTTCGATAATTTCCTACATTAGTTTAATTATATTCCTAAGATAAAAACGTCGTGGATTAAAAATTTGGCTTATACAGTATCACTTCGTTAGGAAGTTGCCAAGATCGACATCCCGTAATGTTCCGAGATCGTCTATATTGCGGGGAGGAATTTTTTTTTTATCGTGTAATCAAGTGATATGCCGGCGTTCGCGTATTATCGTCGATTGAACGAGTATATACTATATAGTAAGCATGTAGGTGTATGGTTGTGATTGAACAGTCCTATAGTGCACTCACCATATTACGTGCCAACTGGAAACCGGCAAAGATTTAGCTTTGACGCGTATTCGCGTATTCGAAAATTTCGTAAATTGTCAATTTTCATCCAAAATTATTAATTATTATACAATTAGAAGACTCAAATTTTATTGTATAATTCTTTTAGTAATTGAATCTAGCGTCTACGTGATCGTTACAAGAAAATAAATAAATAAATTACAAGTTTACAAGAAAAAATAAAATTTAATACAAAAAAAAAAAAAAAAAAATACTATCTTGCTAAATATGGTTTCAAATTGAACAAAGACAATTATATTAAAATACCACCATATAATATTTTCTTTGGCCCATTATTAATCCCGCATATTACGCGTAAAAAAAAAAAAAGGGGGTAAAAAAAATTTTTTGTTTTTTTTTTCTTTGTATACAATGAACTCCCTTCTAAAATTTTAGAGAAAAAGAAAAAAAAAAAAAATTAAAAAGAAATTAAATTAAATAAAAAAAAAAAATTATTTAAGTTATTTTTATAAATAATTCCTTTTTTTTTTAATTTAGAAAAAAAAAAAAATGATTATGAATGAAAAATTAAAAAAAAAAAATGAATAATAATGAAGTTTATGATGATTTAATTGTAAGTAAATTGATTGATTGTATTGTGTGAATGCGGAATTATTTAAATTAATTATATTAATAAAGTTATATGGTGGATGAATGATGATGATTTTTATTCGTTTAACTGTTCATGTTGGGTCTTTTGGTTTGTCTTTTGTCTTTTGATGATATTTAAAGAAATTTTAAAACACTAAAATTCAATTCTTAAAAGAAAAATCACTTAAAAAAAAAGGAAAATAAAATTTACAAGAAGATACCCAATTATAACGAAAATAAATACATTTTAGTAAGCCCTACCATAACCATTATAATCAGGTACATTGGCTAAAGAAGTATTTAATTGAGCAGCAGCATCTTGTCCACGACGATAATGTCTACGCCACTTAATTCTTTCGTAGGTATTATAACCAACGAAAGCGGCACCAATTGAAACAATAACACTGAATATAACAAGGCCAGAAAATGCAGCACCACCACCATTGTCTTTTTTGACACCTGATTGTTGGTCTGAACTGGTAATGGAATTAGTGGGACCAGTTTGACTATCTGGACTAGTTTCTGCGTTTGCTGAGGTTGGATCGGCTGGATCGACTTTGTCAGTATTATCAGAAGTGTTTTGAGAACCATAATCACCAGGTGTTGGTGGTGAAGAACCATAATCGCCAGATGTTGGTGGTGAATCTGATGGTGGTGAACCTGAATCTGGTGGTGGTGAACCTGAACCTGATGATGGTGAACCTGATGATGGTGAACCTGATGATGGTGAACCTGATGGTGGTGAACCTGATGATGGTGAACCTGATGATGGATTTGAATCATTGGGTGGATTATTGGATGATGGTCCGGCAGGTGATTTTTTAGGATCTTGAGAGTTCTTAGGATTTGTTTCCTGTTTATTTTCATCATTATTTTTATTATCTCCATCATTAAGAATGAATTTTGAGAAAGGGATTGAAACTTGTTGATCATCTTTTAAAGTTATACTTTTCTTATTATCTTTATCAATTATCGCAATACTTGATGGAGAAAGTCTCTTTAAAGAAATCTTATTCATAGATTCATTCTTTGAAATTTTACCCTGAATTAAATGAGTTTCAACCGTATAATGACCATCACTAATTTGAACACTTTTCTTTGAACGATGTATTTTACTTTTTTGATCCGATAATTTAATATTAGAAAATTTAATTGCTACATCATAATTATGTTTATCAGATTTCTTCTTAAAAATTGATAATTGACCAATAAAATCTCCATTAACTTTGTTAAATTTAGCAATTTGATAACAAGTTAAAATTTTTGAATCTTTAGCATTCTTCAATTCTCCTAAAGCAGCTTCACAACGACAAGTAGAAAATTTTTGCCATTTTGATTGGATGAACTTCTTATCATGAGATTTATTTTGACATTTATGATGTTGACGATGTCTCTTCTCATATTGTTTATAATGATTTTCCTTTAAACATTTTGATTTAAATGATTTTTTATAATGGGAAGGACTTTTAAACCAAAACTCTTTTTCACATTTACTGAATTTTTCGGAAAGAGAATTAGTGGCTTCTGTGTTTGTTGAAAATAGTGCACACAGTGCTAATACCACCAATATTAATGTTAAATTCCTCATATTATTAATAACCATCTTTATTTTATTTATTTTTTTTTTTTTTTTACGTGGTGAGATTATAATGCGTGTTTATAAGTCATGTACCGGCATGAAAGATGCTTGCCTTCACCTAATATGATAAAAAAAAAAAAAAAGAGCTGGGACGCCAAGGAATTTAACTTGAGAAAAAAAAGACAGTAAAACAGATGTAATTACTGAAATTTCTTCTCCAAAACCAAAAGGTATATTGATAAGAAAAGAACGTTAAACGAATAAAAGGAATGAAAAGGATGAAATTAATGGAATTATAAGGGAAGGAATAGGAATGTTATATGAAAATTAAGGAAGAAAAAAAGAAGACGAAAAGCTCGAAATGTTACAAACCAATTTAATTTATAATATAAATACGACCACAGTTAAAGTTGTTGATCCTTTATTCCGTAATAGAATAATTTAATTAATTTGTTAACTAAATTTATAATTTCTTTTATTGGACACAAAAATAATTAAAATCGGCAGTAAAATGCGATACCATGCAGAAGTTTTCCCCAAAGACGATCATTTCATGTAATTTCCGGAAATGTAATATAAATAAAAAAAAAGAACCTCGGTTGAAAGTTGATAAGTTGAAACGCCCTTTTTATTTTTTAATAAGGTTTCATAATAATGTATAATAATAATGTACAAGTAAGCTGAAATTATAATAAATTTTTTTATATTTATAATAAAAAATGATTTGTTAAAAAAAAAGAAAAAAGCTAGATACTAAATTATGCACCTACGATATTGTTGTTTCAAATTCTTTTTTATCTTGCATTTAAAATACCTGCATATCATAATCATATGATTCTAACTTGATAATTATTAATTTATTTAAAAGTAAAAATAATTTATTAATCGTTGTCAAAAAGTTTCGTTCAAAGTTTTAAATTTCTATCCTTTAGAATATAAAGGTTTGGTAATTAAAATGATTATTATTATTATAATAAAGATTTTCATAAAAGAAAATTAATACTCTTTTAATAAAAGAGGTGAATTTTTGATTTTAGTAACTCTAATTAGAATGGAACTTATTTTATTTTAGGAGATGATTGACTTTTTTTTTGAAACATTTCACTTGTGATTTTACTTTAATAATAATACAAATTATCTAAAAGCCGAGTATAAAAAAGGTAATGAAAAAAAAAAAAATTTTATTTATTTTTTTTTTTTTTGTTTCGGGCTTTCGGCCGGAATCCAAAAACAATAATACTATGCACTATATAATAATATATTCATTACATTATCTGAAAATTATCACTAATTGAAAGTAAAACACTTCTTTTTAACTATGTAGCAAAAGAATCAAATTCTCTAATTTTTCTTGATAAAATAATAATAAATCAGCACGAATATTATCTTTAAACACTGTAGCGTTACTAGTGAGTCGCACAAGGAAATACAACATAAAGAGTAAGTGACACAACTTACGGGAGAAAAACACCATAAATGTGAGATTGGCGGGATTGTACTAAATCATATAAGTTAAGTTTCCATGTTATTAAAATAAGGAAACTATTGTGCATTTAATTGAAAATCAAGTATATTATTTCCATATTCTTATCAAAAAAGAAATAAATTATTAATCCAATATCGGATTATAATCTATTAATTTCCATTAATTTCCATTAATTCATGTAAATCGTATAAGAGTTGTCGTCATGTTTGTCCTAATCCAATTCAAATACTGAAACCCTTGAAAATAAATTGTCATATTGAATCGTCTTATCGGGAGATAAGTGAAATTTTGAATTTTTAATTAGTCCCTCGTGAATTATTGATGTCGTATGTAAAAATATTTGTCTAATCGCATGGTGTCATTATCATGAACATGATCGTACACGTCTGTTATACCAATTTTTATTGGATAAGATTTACGTAATTGATGTAATCTTGTACTATGCTTAATTTATAAAGCAAAAGACATTTAATGGTATTACATTTCAGAAATTACGGTATTTTGTCTAATGCCGTGCTGATTTTAAAGGTTTATAATAGAATTTATCAGTCCGATCAAATATCATGAATCTGAAGATAAGTGTAGAAGTGAGTGAAACAAAAATACATCATTATTTGGATTATTATATTAATTATAAACAAATAAATATGTCATCTACCACAATAAACATTGTCTGGAATCCACTCAAGATTAGTCTTGGCGAAAATTGGTTTGACGTAATCTGATAGGGACATACTATCATGCCGGTCGGACAGTCATGTTGTCCGACGATCTTTGTTATCAAAATATCCCTATTTTTTTTACCCCCCCCCCATCCCCTTCCCCCGTTTAATTTCGATCAATAGATCGATCGGTTTTCATATGTGATTATACTACGAATTTTTAATTTTTTTTCTTTCGTTCATATTCCATCAATTCTTTTTCCTATTTTTTAATTGATTTAAATAATTGATTAGTTTTACTGGCTAAGTAATATTGTTTAATCTAAAAAATAATTAAATAATTGCATACAAAAAATCTATTGGTTGAGATCGGCAAATCATCATATGCGTGCATTTACGTGTTAAAATTTCTTAACGACCGGAAGTCCAAATTTTTATCTTTTATAGAATTATTAATTTCATGTGATTGCCCGGAGCGTAGTGAAGGACATTCTACTGTTATGTATTAGTAAACGATGTTTGATGTTTAGCCCCCGCAATTCTCCTTCGAAGTAACACACCAGTCATTTACTATGAAAATTCGTGTAACAGTAAATTTTTGCCCCGTTCTATAATAATAAAATATACTCATAAATCGGCTTTTGTGTGTCAATTTTTATTAAAAAGGGATGAAAGTTGAACAACTTTTATTACACGTGCAATATTAATTTTGACAAATATCAAATGGATAAAGGTCAATTATGACTCAATTCAGGTATCAGATCGGGTTACAGATTTGATCCAACCTGATAAGCCGAAATTTTATATCTATTTTTATAAACAGTTTAAAAGAACCATTCTTTAAAAAATTGAAACTAACGATCGAAGCCTTACTGTAGACTCTGATCAGTAATTAACAAAAATTGAACCGACTTGCTTGTATTTTTTAAATTCAATTTGAATTACTATTAGAAATTATCTGAAAATGATCCATTAAGCGAAGAATCAGTAGATAACGAAGGTGAAGAAGTCCACTGAAATTGCCAAATGATAGAAACAGCATCTGATACTACTAATATAGAAATATAAATAACGAAATCTGGTTAAAAATTTGGAAAGAAAATTAGCATCATTAGAATGTTAAGTAAATAAGGCTTAGAAAAGAAGTGGCAAAATCAGAAGCTATTGGATTATGAAATTGGCAGCTAAAATAAGCATGGATTTAACTTTTATTATAGAGTAAATGTTAAAAATAATCCATAAAAAAAATATTAGAAATAATATACAAAAAAAAAAATAATGTACGAAGAGATTAAGATTTTTGTACGAAATTTTTTAGCATTTTTAACCGTATGTATTAAATAAATTGCATGTCCGTCCAAATTTGGACCAACGTACCATACTGATATTCAGGTTTATAACCGATTTAAAATTGGTAATCGAAACCTCTAAGTTTAAAGGAGTCCGTATTGTACGATTAGTCATCAAAGTTCTATGTGCCTAATGAACCAAATATCTGATTAGAAATAGTTCATTAAAAAAAAATTAAAAAAAAGTGGAGTCTGTGACACTTTTTTCATTGGTACTGTTAGTTTTAGCTCTTTCTAGTTCTTTGTTTAGATTTGAATGTTGTCAACCATCTGAAAAAAAGAAAAAATTTGAAAAGTTAGTGACGTTTCAATAGAATAAATAAAAAAATATATAATATATTTCCTCACCAAAATTTTACGCGTCCAAAGTAACTACCTGAAAAAGAAAGAAAACATCAAAAACAGGAAGCAGAATAGAACAAAGAAAACAACCTAGAGATCTAAAAAGGAAAAGTGAATCAACTGAGGGTTGTGAAAAAAATACGGAATCTTATTTTTATTCTCTGATGGTTTGTGATATATAATTTTAACTGCAGTTGCAAAGTAACACTATTTGGTAAGACACGAGCTTATGTATACAGTACATTCAAAATACTCTCTTCAAAAATCTAAACTATTGATATTGATATGTATAAACATTGATTTTTTGATGTATATGTTATGTCGAGCTTAATTGAAGATTTTACAAATTATGTAACACAGCTCAGATGAATCCTAAATAAACTACTTTTAGTTATATTCTTGATTACTGTAAACTACAAACTTGGATATTTATGTTTAAGCAAAATTTTTGCACTTTCAAACTGTTTTTTGTTTTCAAAATACAAAAAAATTGTCATGTCATTCTCTCAATACCACTTACAATACCAAATAATTTCAAAGTACAAAAGTATCCATTTCAATTTTCCAATTTCCTTTTTTTGACCTTTTCTATTAAAGGACAATAATCATCATTGCCAGCAACTAACAATAACATACCTGGATTCTAAGTTTTGTGTCAACTTTTTTCTCTTTGTTTGAAGCGTTTTGTGGCTAAGTATGTACTTCACACCATGATCCCTCTTTTGGGCCCATATCATATCATTAGATGGTGGAATAAAGATAATAACAAAAGTCCTTGTAGACCATTATTTACATAAAAATCAAGGAAGTCCAGTTTCTTATGGTCAAAAACATTCAGTTTTTTAAGGTAACTAATGACTTTTGAAACTTTAATGAAGAGATTAGAGTTGTCAATACAAATGGAAACAAAATTGTTTGGAGATTTCAAGATTCTGCTACAAGAAAAGTCTCCTATTATAAGCATAATAAAACTAATAAAGTTGACAAATGAAACAAAGGTGTGTGTGTTCACTGATTGTTACAACTCGCATAAAATGTTTTTTTTGGTTTGATGATAAAGAGCAAGAAAGAATATCATAAGATTAAAGTAGGTATTCAATATTACTAGTAAACGTTAAACTATTTTAAGATAGAACTTGCTTTGGCTTTATCAGTAAATTTTTAGTATTTAGAATCCTTGAAAAATCCTAAAATTGTTAAAGAATCCTTAAAGTCCTCTAAATTTATAGAATTCTTTATCAATTTTTAAAGATCCTTAAAAATTCTATAAATGTTACATTCCTTAAAAATCTTTAGATTTTTATCTTTTTAAAAGAAGTTATTTGGTTGGAGAAAACAGAGATTCCATATATTTTCAAATTTTTTACATTTTTAGGCAAATTTGCAAAATATTTTATTCATATTCAAATATTTGGGTAAAAAAGTTCTTAAAGAATTTTCAGTAAAAATTTTGTGATTCAGTTACAAATCAATGAACTTATTACTTATCTGTAAATATAATAAAGACTTTGATCAACAACCAAAATTATCTTATCAAGTTATACAAGCACAGGTCGAATGAAAAAAAATCGGAATTTGCTTTATTTTAATATGCTCTTGCCGATTTTTATGTAATTCTGCCGATTTTTATATAATTCTGCCGATTTTTATGTAATTCTGCCGATTTTTATGTAATTCTGCCAATTTTTATGTAATTCTGCCGATTTTATATAATTCTGCCGATTTTTATATAATTCTGCCTATTTTTATATAATTCTGCCAATTTTTATATAACTCTGCCAATTTTTCAATCAAAAATGATCATCTTTAATTGGCTGACTATATAATTACATCATTTGTTTATTGATTTATTGATAATTTTTTTTTATTTTTGCTTATTACGTTTCATTTTTTTCCTTCTGCTCATTTACAAATAAAAAAAAGCAACTGTTAGAATGTATTTCTTTAAATAAAAAAACAAACAAACAAAAAGTTGGTACACACCACTGAAATACCGTCATCCAAAGAAGCCGTATTTTTTTTTATTTAATCTAAAAAAATGAATTTTTTTTTTATTTAACATAAAAATGAATTTTTTTTAATTTAAAAAACGAATTTTTTTTTATTTAATTTTAAAAAAAATTTTTTAGCTTTATTGTAAAAATGGCAAGTTTCGTATTAAAGAAACATTCTAATGTTTCTTTCTTTTCTTCATTTTTGTAGAATGCAGCCTTGAAGATTTCAGAAAGGCGAATTGACAATAGGTTTTATTATTAATGATTTTAGAAACGTACCAATATCTCTTTTTTCTCTCCTTAGACGATGGGCGTAATTAATGTAAATTTCAAAAATTTTCATTTTCAAAACTTTATTTTTTCTTTTTTTTTTAGAAAACGTTTACTAACGTTTCCATCTTTTTTTTTGTAGCTTCTGGTCTTCGATTCTTGGATGATGGCCATGGGCGTAATGAATGTAAGTTTCAAAATTTTCGAAACTTTTTTTTGCTTTGTTTTTTTTAGGAGACGTTTTTACTAACGTTTCCATCTTTTTTTTTGTAGCTTCTGGTCTTCGATTCTTGGACGATGGCCGTGGGCGTAATGAATGTAAGTTTTGAAATTTTCAAAACTTTTTTTTTCTTTGTTTTTTTTAGGAAACGTTTTACTAACGTTTTCGTCTTTTTTTTTTGTAGCTTCTGGTCTTCGATTCTTGGACGATGGCTGTGGGCGTAATGAATGTAAGTTTCAAAATTTTTGAAACTTTTTTTTTCTTTATTTTTTTTTAGGAAACGTTTTACTAACATTTCTGTCTTTTTTTTTTGTAGCTTCCAGTCTTCGATTCTTGGACGATGGCCGTGGGCGTAATGAATGTAAGTTTCGAAATTTTCAAACTTTTTTTTTCTCTGTTTTTTTTAGGAGACGTTTTTACTAACGTTTCCATCTTTTTTTTTTAGTAGATTCTGGTCTTCGATTCTTGGACGATGGCTGTGGGCGTAATGAATGTAAGTTTTGAAATTTTCAAACTTTTTTTTTCTCTGTTTTTTTAGAAGACGTTTTTACTAACGTTTCCATCTTTTTTTTTTAGTAGGTTCTGGTCTTTGATTCTTGGACGATGGCTGTGGGCGTAATGAATGTAAGTTTTGAAATTTTCGAAACTTTTTTTTCTTTGTTTTTTTTTAGGAAACGTTTTACTAACGTTTCTGTCTTTTTTTTTTGTAACTTCCGGTCTTCGATTCTTGGATGATGGCCGTGGGCGTAATGAATGTAAGTTTCGAAATTTTCGAAACTTTTTTTTTCTTTGTTTTTTTTAGGAGACATTTTTACTAACGTTTCCATCTTTTTTTTTAGTAGGTTCTGGTCTTCGATTCTTGGACGATGGCCGTGGGCGTAATGAATGTAAGTTTCAAAATTTTCAAAACTTTATTTTTTCTTTTTTTTTAGAAAACGTTTTACTAACATTTCCGTCTTTTTTTTTTTGTAGCTTCTGGTCTTCGATTCTTGGACGATAGCTGTGGGCGTAATGAATGTAAGTTTCAAAATTTTAGAAACTTTTTTTTCTTTGTTTTTTTTAGGAGACGTTTTTATTAACGTTTTCATCTTTTTTTTTGTAGCTTCTAGTTTTCGATTCTTGGACGATGGCCGTGGGCGTAATGAATGTAAGTTTCGAAATTTTCGAAACTTTATTTTTTCTTTTTTTTTTTAGGAAACGTTTTACTAACGAATCCATCTTTTTTTGCAGGTTCCGATCAAATGTTTTTAGTAATTGGGCTTCTTTACAAGTATGTTTCTTTTTATTTCATTTTATTTTTTTTATGATCGATTACATTTCGTTATTTACTAATTTTTCTTTCATTTTTTCTTTTATCCCCTGTGTTTCTTTTCGTTTGTTTTCCATTCTTTTCGTCTCCCTTCAATTATTTTTGTATATTCACATTTCTCTTTCATTTCTTCCTCTTTTTTTTCTTTTTTTTTACGTTTTTCCTTCTATTTTTTTTTGGTTATTACGTTTAACCCTCCTTTTCATTTCATCACTTTACATTTGCCCTCATTTTTGCTTTATTCCTTTACGTTTCATCTCCTTTTCATTTGTCTCTTTACGTTCCTCCTCTTTTCATTTTATTTTTTATATTTTCCCTCCTTTCATTTCACCCTTTACGCTTCCCCCTTCTTTTTATTTCGTTCCTTTCCCTTTTCGTTTTATTTCCTCTTTTTTTTGTTCTTTTACATTTCTTTCCTTTCTTTTTGTTCCTTTATGTTTCCCCCTTCTTTCTTTTCGTTCCTTTACGTTTCCCTTCTTTTCTTTCCGTTTCTTTATGTTTTCCTACTATTCTTTTCATTTATTTTCACTTCTCCTCCATTCTTTTCTTTTCACCCACCTTTCGGTTTACTTTGTTTCTTTTGTTTCCTTTTGTTTCTTTTCACTTCTCTTCATTCTTTTCATCTCCCCTTTAATTCTTTTGTATATTCACATTTCTCTTTTATTTCTTCATGTTTCCTCTATTTTTCTTTTTTTACGTTTTGCCTTCCATTTTTTTCATTCTATTACGTTTCACTCCTTTTTGTTTCATCACTTTATGTTTCCCCTTCTTTTCGTTTTGTTGATTTGCATTTCCTCCTTTTTTTTTTGTTTTTTTACATTTCTTTCCTTTCTTTTTGTTCCTTTACGTTTCCCTTTCATTCCTTTACGTTCTTTATGTTTTTCTACTATTTATTTTGTTTATTTTCACTTCCCCCTTCATTCTTTTCTTTTCACCCACCTTTCGGTTTATTTTGTCTCTTTTGTTTCTTTTTGTTTCTTTTCACTTCTCTTCATTCTTTTCATCTCCCCTTCAATTCTTTTGTATATTCACATTTCTCTTTCATTTCTTCATGTTTCCTCTATTTTTTCTTTTTTTACGTTTTGCCTTCCATTTTTTTCGTTCTATTACGTTTCACTCTCCTTTTTGTTTCATCACTTTATGTTTCCCCTTCTTTTCGTTTTGTTCTTTTGCATTTTCTCCTTTTTTTTTGTTCTTCTACATTTCCTTCCTTTCTTTTTGTTCCTTTACGTTTCCCTTTCGTTCCTTTACGTTCTTTATGTTTTTCTACTATTTATTTTGTTTATTTTCACTTCCCCCTTCATTCTTTTCTTTTCACCCACCTTTCGGTTTATTTTGTCTCTTTTGTTTCTTTTTGTTTCTTTTCACTTCTCTTCATTCTTTTCATCTCCCCTTCAATTCTTTTGTATATTCACATTTCTCTTTCATTTCTTCATGTTTACTCTATTTTTTCTTTTTTTACGTTTTGCCTTCCATTTTTTTCGTTCTATTACGTTTCACTCTCCTTTTTGTTTCATCACTTTATGTTTCCCCTTTTTTTCGTTTTGTTCTTTTGCATTTTCTCCTTTTTTTTTGTTCTTCTACATTTCCTTCCTTTCTTTTTGTTCCTTTACGTTTTTCCCTCCTTTTTTTCGCTCCTTTATATCTCCCTTCTCTCTTTTCGTTTCTTTATGTTTTCCTACTATTCTTTTTGTTTTTTTTTTTATATTACACTATCCTTTTTTCTTACATTTCCTTCTTCATTCCTTTTATTTTCTTTACCTTTGTATTCTTTTCATTTTTTTTTGTTTCCCCTTACTTCTTTTCATTTCCCCCCATTTCTTTTTTTCTTTATTGTTATTCTTATTTTTTAACACATTTCTTTACTTTGATTCATTTTTTTACTTTCATTATAGATTTCTTTTTAATAAATTCTTATTTTTTAATTACTAATAAAACATGTAAATTTTTAAATTAAACTACTTTGAATAAAATTTTTTGAGAAAAAATAAATTTTTGCATGTGTCGTACTTCATAAATATAAATAAAATAAATTTAGCTAATTTGGTTGAATTTGTATGCACTATTTAAAAATCGGAGTGCTGATTTGCATGCACTATTTAAAAATCGGAGTGCCGATTTGCACGCACTATTTAAAAATTGGAGTGCCGATTTGCATGCACTATTTAAAAATAGGAATGCCGATTTTTTGGCACAAATCGGCAATGCCGTTCATGAACAATTCGCGCCATAAAATCGGCAACAAAAAACCACAAATCAGACAAATATATCCAAAAATCGGACAAAAATCAGACTGCCAATTTTTGGAGATTTTTTTTTATTCGACCTGTGAAGATTGGCAATTAAATACTAAGTTTAAACTTTTTCACTAAGTTTCAAGCTTTTAAAACTTTTTTTTAATTTTTTTTTAATGGTAATTGATAAGCACTGGTCAAAAATGATGTTATTGAATACATATTGGATACCTATTAGTGACTAAACAAATACATATTAGGCATTTAAACATATCTCTACCATATCAGGTATCCAATTTGCCACATATCAAATATACCTAAAAATTTCATATTGTCAAGTTCCCCAATATCTAGACTATTAGTTAATGATATATTTGATTAACGTATATATCAGTTTATCATACACATATTGGGTATCTAATATATAAAGAATAAATGTATTTGTAACAACCTGTTACAAATATTATTTGTAATAACCTTAAAAAAAAAATTATAAAAAAGTTTATAATATATAAACTTTTAAAAAATATTATAATAAATATGTTTTTGTCTCCTCAGCAAGTTTACTTAGAATGACAAAGATGATTTTGAATGTCATTTTTGACTTATTTAACAAAAACCATTTTTTCACTAAGTGATTGGCAAAGAAATTTTCTTTTTTGAAAGCTGGTGTAATCTTGCGTAATAAAATTTTCCATTTTTCTGGAAACAAAAATTTTCTTTTTTTGGATTTGTGTAATGTCATGTGATTTAAACTGACCAATAAAAATGTGCTAATTAGGTTATTACAAATAATATTTGTAACAGGTCATTACAATTAGATTTATCCATATGTAAAATATTTTTTATATATCAAAATAAAAAAAACATGTAAAAAAATTTAACTTTTTATAGTTTTTAGTTAACCTTTATGAAGTATATTTGCAGTTTTTATTTTAATGTTATTTAAGAAAAAAATTAAATTTTAATTAAAAAATTTTCTAATAAAATTTTTTAATATTATAATATGTAAATTTAATTGTAATATATACTATATGTTTAATGTATTCTGAACTTGATAGTTTTAACAGTTATTATACAATCTGCCAAATTATCTGGCAAATTGTTGATAAAAAAAACAATTAATTTATTTAATAATAATGTGTTTATTTATAAAATATATTTATTTTAAATAATCTATTTATTTATTTAATTTTATTAATCACTATAAATTAAATTTAATAAAAATAAACTCCAATTTCACCTTATACAGTTCATCTTACTATAGTGAATCCTATAGGTTGAAGATTAAAATTTGTTATAGTGACTATACTGAGGATTGTTTTATTATAAATGTAAAAAATTTGTATCTGAACTTTTTCTTCATTATAGCAAGGTATTCATTATATAAAAATTTGTTATAGAGAGAGTAAACTGTAGACATATTTATAGATTTATAATATTTCTTTATGTAGTGATAAATCTAATTATGTTTCTTTCATATATATTATGTTTAAGTTAAAATCTACAAATAAAGTCTCTATATGAGCTGATTTGAACTTTATCTATCACAATATTGATTTGATGCCATCATAAATCAATATTGAATTAATATCAAATTAGCATATTTAAGTTTAAATTTAACTATATTAATTTAATTTTTAATTATGATATTGTGAATATCTCAAATTGATATCAAATTAACATCATCTTAGAATCCCAAGTTTCTGTAAAGTAATTTATAAAGTATAATGTAAATAAAAAAAAATTCTATGTAGTTTTTATTTTAAAATTAAAATTATTTTACATTTTGCATTCATAAATTTTTGCGATTCTTCTTTTATTTTTTTTTATATGTTCCCCCTAAAGATTAATATTATATACATAATGATAAGAACTTTATTAACCATGAAGTATACATGAAACTGAAATTAGTTAATTTTGACCTCTGAAATGATTGAAATAGTCAAAATTAATTTCAATTTTAAGTCATAAAAAGTCAGATAGATATAATTAAATATGAGAATTAAAAATAAATTATGAAAATCAAAATAAATTACTAATTGATCATGTAATTACTGATTAATAATATTTATGATAACTGATAATTGATAATCTAAGTTTTATATTACTCTAACTTTAACTTATAAAGGCATAGTAGTATAAATAAATATACATTTTATCAGTTGTAATTTTTTCTATTTTTGAACTACATTTACTTCAATATATTGTATTTCTTAAATGCATTATATAAAGCTAATACTATATTACTTAAAGACATTCAAAAAAATCTTATTAACAAAGATGGTCTAAAAGAGTATTGCAAAACTTGTTAAAAAACTGCATTTGATTGTTTTGTATTGATTTTGAGATGCAAAAAATTATTGCATTATGTTCTTAAAAATCATTCAAAAATTTTAACAATGAAATTAAAGTCTTATTTCATAATTAAATCTTTTATCAGAATATTAAAGAGCTAGTTAAAATCATCAAACTAATTAAGAAAATTTTTAACTTTCTTAGAATTTAAAATAACTATTCTTTTAAATTATTTTATTCAGTTAATGAAACTTGAATTTATAATTAAACTTCTAAATTTATTAAATTCAGAATTCTATTTATATTGTTTAGAAAATTTTAATTTAAGGTAATATTAATTTGACTTTAAACTATACTTATTGGGATATTTTTTCCATCTATCATATAGAGAGAAGGGATTGAAAAAAAGTTTTTTCATTAAATTGTTTATTAGTTAATTGAAATTTTAATCATATTGATGGTAAAAAAATTTGATTAGTGAACTAATATTATAAATGTCTAATTATAAAAATTATAAAGAGCTATACAAATACAAATATATTTTCAAAAAATATTCAATAGAAAATTAGTAAAAACAATTAAGCAAGGTAATAGTTGAATAGGAAAAATTACGTTAATAACTAATTTTATCACTCTTTACAACATCAGTTATAAAAGATTATTTTTGATATTAGGATAGATATGTTTAAAATGCCATTTTAGATTATTGGTTGATCAAATATAAATAATAGCTAAATTGTATGTATACTATGTTAGTAATACTTAGAAAGAGATAAATTATGCATTTTCAGTCCTTGAACAAAATGATTTTTTAAATAAATCAAATAAAAGTTTTAATGATATTACAGAATTTTCTGAAGTTGAAATTAATGATCAAAAAAAAAGAATATAATCAAACTGATAAAGATGATGATTTTGATTAAGATAATAAAAAAACTTTTGTGAAAGATAATTTTTTTTTTTGATGTTAAAAACGCACTTGTATTTATTAGATAAAGAGAGGATATAAAATATTGCTTCTATTCTATATACTGTGCTCCTAGTAATAATACCAGTTCAAATATCCATTGACTTGTGAGAGATAATAAAATAATGCTAGATAAATATTTTAATATAAATGTTGAATTGTAAAAAGCACTAAGAGTAGAAGTTAGAGTAATCATCAAGAAAGAAGCAGATTTCTCTTATGATCATAATAAAAAAGTATTTAATATTGATAATTTAGTAAATTCTACTTTGAGTAATTAGTGTAAATTTATTATTCTTTTTTTCATATTAATTATTTTAAAACACAGGTTGAATGGAGGTTAAACTAGACAACAATTGGTCATATGACTGATTAATAATTGATTGAAAACTGGTTGATTACTTATTGATCAATCTGATATCAATTGTTTATCAATCAGATATAAATTCCAAGTCAGATATCAATCAGTCATATGACTGATTGATGACTGATTGGTATACAGTTGAAATTTATTGGTTATCAATAGGTCATCAATCAATTATATCAGATTAATGACTGATTGGTTGCTAATTGACTTATTATATATTAGTGAATTTTTAGATTTTTTCAATAATAACATTTTAAAATATTTAATTTATAAACCATTTTAAAACTCTAAACTCTTGATATTTTTATTTTTTGAAATTTCTAAAAGTTTGTATAGGAAGAGTTCATATAGAATATCTGATAGAAATTTTTTTTTATTTTTTAAGAGTTTGTATAGAAAGAGTTTATATAGAATATTTGATTTTTAAAAGATTTTCTAAGAGTTTATATAAGAAAGGTTTGTTGAATATTTTTAATAGATAATTTTTTTTAAGAGATTTTCTAAGAGTTCATATGAAAAGAGTTTGTATAAAATATCTAATAGAAAATTTTTTTGTGAAATTTTCTAAGAGTTCATATAAAAAGGGTTTATGTAAAATAACTAAAAGGAAAATTTTTTTGAAAGATTTTCTAAAATTCGTATAAAATATTTTTGATAAATAGATTTTTTTTTTATTTCTAAAAGTTTATATGAGAAGAGTTCATATGAGATATCTGATAGAAAATTTTTTTTTTAAAAGTTCAATTTATATGGGATATCTAATAGAAAATTTTTTTTTGTAAGATTTTCTAAGAGTTTGTATAAAAAGAATTTATATTTTCCAAGAGTTTATATAGAAAGGATTTGTATAGGATATTTTTAATAGAAAATTTTTTTTTTAAGAGATTTTTAAGAGTCATATGAAAAGGATTCGTATAGGATATTTAATAAAAAATTTTTTTTTTGAAAGATTTTTTAAAAGTTCATATGAAAAAAGTTCATATGAAATATCTGATAGAAAAATTTTTTTTAAGAGATTTTCTAAAGTTCTTATAAAAAGGATTTGTATGAGATTCTTTGATAGAAAATTTTTTTTTAAGAGATTTTCTTAGAGTTTGTATGAGAAGAGTTCATATAAATATTTTAATAAAAATTTTCTAAATGTTTATATAATAATAAGGATTCATATAAGATATCTTTGATAAAAAATTTTTTTAAGAGATTTTTTGATATTTGATAAAAAAATTTTTCTTAAAAGATTTTCTGAGTTTATAAGAAAAGAATTCATATGGATTTTTTGATAAAAAATTTTTTTTTAAAAGATTTTCTTAGAGTTTGTATAGGAAGAGTTTGTATAGAATATTATAATAAAGATTTTTCCAAGTATTTATATAGTAAGGGTTTGTATGGATATCTTTAATAGAAAATTTTTTTAAAAAGATTTTCTAAGAATTCATATTGAAAGAGTTTGTATAGAATATCTAATAGAAATTTTTTTGTGAAACTTTTTAGAGTTCATATGAAAAGAATTTGTATGGAATTTTTTGATAAAAATTTTTTTTTATAAGTTTTAAAAGTTTATATGGAAAGAGTTGTATAGAACATCTGATAGAAAAATTTTTCTTAAGTTTTTCTAAAAGTTTATATGGAAGGGTTTGTATGAAATTTTTTAATAGAAAATTTTTTTTAAATAATTTTTTTAGAGTTCGTGTAAGAAAAACTGGTATGAGATATTTTAATAAAGATTTTCCAAATATTTATATAGTAAGGGTAGGGTTTATATAGGATATCTTTAATAGAAAATTTTTTTTAAAAAATTTTCTAAGAGTTTATATTGAAAAAGTTTATATAGAATATCTGATAGAAAATTTTTTTATAAAATTTTTTAAGAATTCATATAAAAAGAATTTGCATGGGATTTTTTGATAAAAAATTTTTTTGTAAGAGATTTTTAAAAGTTTATATGAAAAGAGTTCATATAGAATATCTGATAAAAAATTTTTTTTTTGAGAGATTCTCTAAGATTCATATAGAATAATTTTAATAAATAAATTTTTCTTTTTTAAAGTTTTCTAAAAGTTTATATGAAATATTTTTAATGGAGGATTTTTTTAGATTTTGTAATATGTTAAAAATGACTTTAAACCTGCCTTTTTAATTTTAAGTAACCTTGAAATAAAGTTTAGATCTAGTTTATTCGTTGATATTCATTAAATGCATCTGTTCAAAGATCATAAATCTGAATATTTTGATATTAATTTTAAATGTCAACCCAGATGATAAAATCTGAATATTCAGTTTAAGGTTGTCTGTCTAAACTAATTTTAAATTTGGCTAAACGACTAAACTCTAGTTTTACTGATTTTTTAATAATATTTTACTATTGTTTCGCTATTTAATATGATTTACTATAAGTTTTAACATTTGTCAAGTTTCGCTAATTTTTACTAAGATTTTAATATAGTTTCATCAAGTTTTACCCTTTCGACATTTAGATAGTTTGCTAAACTACCTAATTTCACCCAGCAACCTTAATATTTACAGGATATTTATTGGATTTTTTAAAAATTTAGATCTAAAATTTATTTCACAATTTTATAATAAAATTATTATAGTTATCTAATATAATATTATATATACTATTTTTTTATCTATCAATGAAAATTAGTAAATTTACTATAAAATCCATTGGTAATTATTAATAAAGTAAAAATGTTAATGCCTGCTTTATTTGTTATTTAATGGCTAGTATATTATATATTTAATAATGAATATCATCAGTTATTTCTAAATATATTTAATTACTAAATATTTCACCTACAATTAACCTATTTTTTTTAAAAAAATTAACGATTCAAATAAATTGGATTTTATGAAGGTGCATTTTGCAGTCATAATATTTTTTGCATCACTGAATAGTCTCTCACTTGCAGCTGATATAGCTTGAACTACCAAATACTTTCATGCTAATTCAGATAAAATTGGAAATTCTTTTTTACGTATATCCCATCATTTTAAAGCATTGATACTTTTTACTTGCTGAGAAATTGCTAAATATTAATCAATTTCATTATCTTTGCTATTAATAGTATCTTCAGATTCAAAAATACTTCTTTGGTAAATACAATTTTTTTTTTTCTTAATTCCTAACAAATCATTATTAGAACTTTCAATTATTATAAAACTTGAGGCTTTTGCAGTTCCATATAGGGCTCCGATCGGTTCGGTTCGGTTCGGTTTTTGCAAAAACCGATACCGAACCGAATTAATCGGTATCGGTATTAATGATTACCAAAACCGATCGGTAATTACCGAAAACCGAACCGATTTACCGAACGAGTTTAGTAAAAAAACGTTTCGCAACGTTTAGCAAAAAAAAGTTGCGAAACGATTTTTTCTTATCAAATCATCCATAAAAAAACGTTTCGCAACGTTTTTTATTAAAGTGACAAAAAAAACGTTGCGAGACGTTTTTTTATATTAAATCGTTTTATAAAAACGTTTCGCAACATTTTTAAATAAAAAAGGAAAATAACGTTGCGAAATATTGTTTTCTATATTAAATTTCTGATGTAAAAAACATTTCGCAACATTTTTTACAAATTTCGCAAAAATAACGTTGCGAAACGTTATTTTTTTTATATCAAACGTTTATGTAAAAAACGTTTCGCAACGTTTTTTACAATGTTCGCAAAAATAATATTGCGAATCGTTATTTTTCATAATAAATTGTTTATGTAAAAAATGTTTCGCAACGTTTTTTACAAGTTCCACAAAAATAACGTTGCAAAACGTTATTTTTTTTATCAAATCGTTTATGTAAAAAACGTTTCGCAACATTTTTTACAAGTTTCGCAAAAATAACGTTGCGAAACGTTATTTTTTATCAAATCGTTTATGTAAAAAACGTTTCGCAACGTTTTTTACAAGTTTCGCAAAAATAACGTTGCGAAACGTTATTTTTTATATCAAATGTTTATGTAAAAAACGTTTCGCAACGTTTTTTTTTAACTACATTATTTACGTTTTTCTTATAAAAAAAAAACGTTTTTATTATCAGTAAATCGGTTCAGTAAATCGCAAAACCGATACCGAAACCGAAAGTTTCAATTCAATAAATCATAAAACCGAAACCGTTCCGATACCGAAACCGGTCGGTACAGTTCAGTAATTACCGAAACTGATCGGAGCCCTAGTTCCATATATATCTTTAAGATCCTTCTGAACTAATTTATATTGCTCATTTGTGGTAAATGACAAATCTTTCTATCTTGGATTAAGAATTGCCACTAAAAAATTTTCTTTTTCAATAATAGGAAAATATGATTGTAATGCTTTATACAAATTAGATTTAACAGAATTCACCAATCCTTTAGTATTCACAGAATCATTAATTTAATTTTTCTAATAGCACTAGGTTTATTTTCTTTTAGTGCATCCTTAAAATTATGTTCATCAAAGGTATCATTAGGAGATTCTAAATCAGTATTAGTTTATATTTTATTTAAAACTAATGGTATGAGTTCATTCTTAAGTTTTTCAACAGCTAGATATATAAATCCCATTGTTAAATAATGGCTATTTTTTAAATATTCAGTTACTTTAACAAATAGATCTAATACTTCAATTAAATCTCTTATGCATTCATATTCATCATCTGTTAAGTTAATTTCTTTTAACTGTTTTAAATAGAGTTCTGATCGGTTCAGTTCAGTTCAATTTTTGCAAAAACTGATACCAAACTGAATTGATCGGTATTGGTATTGATGATTACTGAAACTGACCAGTATTGGTATTAATGATTATTGAAACCAATCGATAATTACTGAAAACTGAACTGATTTACCAATATTGCGACATCAACTAATAAAATGTTTCACAATATTTTTTATTAAGGTGACAAAAAATAAAGTTGTGAATCATTTTTTTACTAAATTAACTAATAAAAAATGTTTTGCAACGTTTTCTATTAAAGTGACAAAAAAAATGTTGCAAAATATTTTTTTTTATTAAATTAACTGATAAAAAATGTTTCGCAATGTTTTCTATTAAAGTGATAAAAAAAATGTTTGTGAAATGCTTTTTTTATTAAAATTAACAAATAAAAATGTTTCGCGACAGTTTCTATTAAAGCAACAAAAAAAATGTTTGCAAAACGTTTTTTTATTAAAATTAACTGACAAAAATGTTTAACAACGTTTTCTATTAAAGCAATAAAAAAATGTTGCGAAATGTTATTTTTTTATTAACTAACTGATAAAAAATGTTTTACAATGTTTTCTATTAAAGTGACAAAAAATGTTGCGAGACATTTTTTTATTAAATTAACCAATAAAAAATATTTTACAACGTTTTCTATTAAAGTGGTAAAAAAAATGTTTGCGAAATGCTTTTTTTATTAAAATTAATAGATAAAAACATTTTGCAACGTTTCTATTAAAGCAACAAAAAAAATGTTTGTGAAATATTTTTTTATTAAAATTAACAGACAAAAACGTTTTGCAACATTTTCTATTAAAGTGATAAAAACATTGCGAAACATTTTTTTATTAAATTAACGATAAAAAATATTTTGCAATGTTTTCTATTAAAGTGATAAAAAAAATATTGCAAAACATTATTTTTTTATTTAATTAACTGATAAAAAATGTTTTGCAACGTTTTCTATTAAAGTGATAAAAAATGTTTGCAAAATGCTTTTTTTATTAAAATTAACAGATAAAAACATTTCACAACGTTTTTTATTAAAGCAACAAAAAAAAACATTTGTGAAATGTTTTTTTTATTAAAATTAACAGACAAAAATGTTTCATAACGTTTTCTATTAAAGTGATAAAAAAATGTTGCAAACCATTTTTTTTTATTAAATTAATGATAAAAAATATTTCGCAATGTTTTTTATTAAAGTAATAAAAAAATATTTGCAAAATGATTAAATGATTTTTTATTAAAATTAACAGATAAAAACATTTCGCAACATTTTCTATTAAAGCAATAAAAAAATGTTGCAAAATGATACTTTTTTATTAACTAACTGATAAAAAATGTTTTGCAACATTTTCTATTAAAGTGATAAAAAAATGTTGCAAAATGTTTTTTTTTATTAAATTAATGATAAAAAACATTTCGCAATGTTTTTTATTAAAGTGATAAAAAAACATTTGCAAAATAATTAAATGATTTTTTTATTAAAATTAACAGATAAAAACATTTTGCAACGTTTTTATTAAAGTGATAAAAAAATATTTGTGAAACATTATTTTTTTATTAAATTAACTGATAAAAAACGTTTCGCAACATTTTTAATTAAAGCAACAAAAAAATGTTGCAAAGTGTTTTTTTTTATTAAAATTAACAGATAACCAATAAAAAATGTTTCGCAACATTTTTTAATTATAGCAACAAAAAGAAATGATTTTTTTTTATTAAAATTAATTAACAAAATGTTTCGCAACAGTTTTGTAATTAATTTGACAAAAAACTGCTGCGAACATTTTTTTTATCCAATTAACATTTCGCAACTTGTTTGTTGATAAAATACCACTGTGAAATGGTTTGTTTTATCAAAATAATTAATTAAAAATGTTTTTTTATTATATTATATTATATAAAATATTTTTGTTTATTATGTTATTTAGTATAAATCGATTCAGTAATTTAGTTTGGTAAATCACGAAACTGGTACTGAAACTGCAGTTACTGAAACTGATCAGTAAATTTACCAAAAGTTTTGGTTTGGTAAACCGTAAAACTGAAACCGCTCTGATACCAAAATTGATTAGTATGGTTTGGTAATTACCAAAACTGATCGGAGCCTTAGTTTTAAATCTTTTTTAGTTTCAGCATCTCTGCTTAATGTCATGATACTTAGCATATTATTAATATAAGACTTTAAAAGAATTAACTGTTTCCATGCAAAATATGTGCTACTCCATCTGGTATCAACATCAGTTATAATATGCAAAAAGTATTTACATGATTCTTTAGTTAAGTCATTATTAAGATCATTTGAATTATCTTTTTGAGCAGTAATAAGCCTTTCACTTTGCTTTGGAGTACTAAAAAAATTTATTACATGCTTAACTCTAACAATTAAAATTTCTGCTGGTAACAACCCTTTCCCTATCACTAACTGCAGTATGTGAGCAGTGCAAGAAAGCTGTTTTATTCATGAAATCTGATTAAGCATTTTTTTCATATTACTAGTTGCATTATCACTGATACAAAAAAATATTTTTTCTTTTAAACTCCATTGATTAATAATATCTTTCAAAGTTTCTTGAATTTGATTAGCTGTATGTGGATATTGAAGATATTTAATTGCTAAGATAATCTCTTTGAGTTCAAAATCTTTAATAATATAATGACAGATTACTCCAAGGAAACCTTGCTTTGATCTTGATGTTCAAAGATCATATGTGAAAATATTCTTCATATGTTCAGTTATAATCCTGCATGCTTTATTAATATTTTGTTTAAAGCGCTTTTCATTTGGAATCTCAAATAAAGAATTCAATGCATCCACAAATTGGCCAAATGCAATTGATTTAAAGAGCATTGGCTGCGCATCTTCAATTACCCATTCATAAAGAAGATTTTCAATATACATTTACTGATCAGCTTTAAGTGTAGATTGTTGATGTTGCACTTGCTGTTGTTGTTTAACATCAATAGCATAGGCATCTAATTTCATCTGCTTTCTTTGTGGCTGGTTTAATGTAAGATCTTCAATTTTTGTATTTTGATAATTCCATAAATACAACTTAGATGATGAATAATATTTCCCATTGGTCCTTTAATTTTTATTTGAGATTTGCATTTATCATCATTTTTCGTTTTCTGATTACAATGAAAAACCCATACATTATTCTGATGGATGAGATCATCTATCACCTAAATTCCATACCCAACTATGCGGTTTAGATCCACCTTTTTTGCATGTATTTTGATTATAGCCACCAGATTCTAAAAGAATTTTAAAAGCATTATTTTCATCATCTGTATTTTGACATTTATCAAGATTTAAGTAATCCTCAATGTTTTATCTACTTCTATTATATTACGTTTTTGGCTAGACATTCTGTTTCTTTAAGTTTAGCTTTTTTTAAAAAATATTTTATTATATATGCCGTTAGAATATTTTATAATTTTATTACATCATGTTTACATCATAATTACATCATAATTACATCATATCCTAGCTATCCGGATTATATTCAATGAATATCCTATTTTTTTTAAGTGAATCCGGATATCCTATCCAAAAGTGAACGGATATATCCGTAACCTAGGATATTCACTGAATAAGCCATTAGGATATTCACCGGATCTAAGCTCTAACTTGTAGAGCAGGTAAAAATATATCTAGAATCAAATTCTAAAGGCTCTATGATAAAAGGAATAGTTTTTTTCACATTGCCATGCCACAAAACCTGTCAGATTTCAGATATGCAATCAAAATAAAACTCGAATGATTGTTTATTACTTGCAATTGTATAAAAAAAAAATCATGAAATCAAACAACCACTTGTGCAACTCGCACAAAAAAAATCCATCTTATAAATATGATTCAAATCCCAGGCAATTTTTTTATTCTATCAAAAGATAAAAATAACTTCATTATAAAAGATTGTATTCAACATTTATTCAGCTAAAATAATTAATTATGGGTTGGCCTAAAAATCTTCTCGCTTCCAATTGGGGAAGCTCAACTGCTATGGCGCCAAACGGCGAAAACATTGTCGTATTCGCAAACCACATGTATGAAGTTACTCCAGGTGGCAGATACACTCAAATTGGTTCAGAATGGCCAAATATTGTAGCAGCAACTACTAATGCTAACTTCATTTACGCTATTCGTCCTGACGGATTCATTTACAAGATTAGTACCTCGTCTTACACTAACGTTTTCAAATGGGCTGAAGCAGGCGGTGGATGGGAGAAAGCAAAAACAATTTTCGCTTACAATGACCACATTTACGTCGTCCTTGATGCTATCTGGGAAATTCGTCTTGACGGCACTTATCAAAATGTTCAGAATGATAACTGGGGGGCTACACGATCCATCACAGTAATTGGTGATTACGCTTATTCGGTCCATGATAGTGGGAAAATCTATAAAATTAATTTGAAAGATTGGACCTATAGAATTCTTAGTAACGGATGGGAAAATACACTCCAATTACTTACATTAGATAATAAGTTGTTTGCTTACGACGTATTTCTTACAATAGTTGATACAAATACCGGTGAGAAAACTGTTGTACATACAGATAATTGGAATGCGAAAGTAGCTGGTTGTGCCACTGCAAATGCAATGTATACGGCTTTTATTAGTGGAAATCTTTGGAAAATTACGAAATCTTAATATAATTCCTATTATTATTGTTATTTGTCCTTTATAAATAAATGTATCGTTTATTTTTACATGTTTATATCGTACAACTTTTTTTGGTCACATTTTTAAGATACCGTACGCAACGAAAAAAGGAAATCTGTCAATTAGTGTTGTCCGAGTTTGTTTTTTTTTTTAGAAAATATTACAGCATTATTGGGTTACCGGTAAATTGAAAAAAAAACAAATAGTTCGCGTAATGTTGAAAGTGAAGGAAATTAGAGTCTATCAATCGTAACAACTTCCTCCATCAAAATTACTTCAACGAAGCCTATGTATAGGATTTTTTCCTGTTTAATGAAACTTAGTGAAGACATTATTCACATCTGAATTCCCCCTAATGAGTAGTAAGTTTTTTCTCACACGTAACGCGATGTATTGTTACCTTTGATATTACAGTAGTTGCTGTTTCTGGCAACGATTTAATTATGTAGCCAATACTGTTTTTTCTCGTACGGTCAATAAAGGATTATGAAGTAATGAATGCCGAATTCCTAGTATCGTCCTGGCAGCAAAAAAAAAAACTGACACGTTTCATTATGCAACAAATTTCTTGAATTGGACAATTTTGGACCATCCAAAATCAGGTTTGGCAAGTCTATACCAGGTATCTTTTGATTTAATTGATTTTTAATATAATTCTTTAATTATAAATGATAAATCATAAGCAACTGATCTAGTAATATTTCAAGTCGGTCTTGAACTAAATAATTTTCTCTTTTGGAGCTCTACTGCTTCTTTCTTCTTTTTGTGTTGCAGTATTAAAAAAAGACCACCCTATTTCGGAACAAATTATCTGCATGAGGCTTGTCCCTATAAATAATTCACCCGCGACCGAAATATTGCTGAAGATTTCGTTATTTTCCTCTACTGGAGAATGCCTACCATTTGATGTCATATGTGCATGGAATCATAACTTTATTTGATTCTTCCGTAAAGGAATTATAGACGTTTCTTTCTAAAATAAAGTATTTTAAATCCTCGTCTTTGGTTTTGCTGTTTTTTTACATGATGAGGTAAAGATCCGAATATTGGTGCTATCGGTAAATCAATAAATCATGAATGTTAGCCTCTTTTTCTAACGTTTTCAGATCTAAATTTATCGCTCGAATTACCTAGATAAAAAGTAATTCATTTAATACAATTGAGGAGAAGAATAAAAATTAAAAAAAATAAAGGAAAATAAGAATGTTTACAAAACTGAATATTTTCTCGTGGTAAAAAGAAAAAGAATACTATACGAATTTTAGTAAGCTACTGTAACACGGCAAATTTTCGATTTTTTTTTTTCCGCTAATAATGAAATTAGTTTGATACTGCAGATGCAAGATTTCGATATGAAGTGTAAATTTTATTTCTCTTTTTTTTTTTATTTATCTTTATTTCTCTTTTAATAAACGTTAATAACAATTTACATTTTTTTAGACAGTTCTTAAGTTTTTTTTTGGGTAAGTCTTTAACGAAAATTTATTAACGGTTCGTTTCCTTTATTTTTTAGACGACTTTCGGATCTCTTTGAACACGACGTTTCGGTAAACTCGGTTAAAAATGGGCTTTACAAGTATTTTTTATTCTATCGTTTGAGTATATGTTGGTGTGCGAGTACCGAAATGTTATGTCAAAACGTCGTTTTCTTCTTTTTAAGACGCGTGTGATCGTGGAATTTTGATTTGAAATTAAATACGAAGTAACCATCTATATGTCATATTGTTGTTGAATCAATATACTTGAAGATTCGCTATAAAAAAAAAACTAAAGTTAAGGTATATCCAGTGGATCTTTCTTTGAATCTTTAACGAAACGTATTACATTAACGTTTCGATTTTCCTTTTTTGGACAGCCGGGCCCCTTATAGCTCTGATGAGTCAATAATGAAGCTTTGGCCTTCTTGAATTAACTTGGACCTTTCAGTTCTACAAGACCATCTAATAAGTAGAAAAGGATTTGGTAAGGTGAGAGGTTATTTGTTTTTTTTTGAATGAAAACTAACGTTTGAATGATGGAAGTGAAAACGTGTTGCGAAACACTGATTTTTTAATTAGAAACGTTTACTAATGTTTCTATAATCCTATTATAAGTTTCGATTTGGAATGCTGGAAACTCGGAATTGTAAGTTTCGCAACATGAAACTTAATTTTATTTATTTATTTATTTTTTTTTAGAACAAAATCGTTAAATAACATTTCTTTGTTATTTATTTATTTATTTAATTTTTCTTGTAGGTCCTCTGGGGTATCGATTGGAGAGTTAACGGTAAGTTTCATTTTTTTCTTTTTATTACTAGAAACATTAAGAAAATGATTATAATGAGACAAATATTTGGAAGGAAAGATAATATTTGGAATTTACATACCACCGCACTGGCAAACATGAATTAACGAAGATAGATAATCGTTTAACCACAACTTTGAGTAAATATTTTACAAATAAATGATGAAAAAGTTTCATCAAATTATTTATTTTTTTTTTTTTGGTTGCAATTTAAGTGAAATTATTTTCAGTATATTTTTATTAATTCCGGAAGAATATGATCATATACTGTATGATTGAATAAACAAATACAAATAAATACATTGATACACAATAAATAGGAAATATAAATAAGCTACTTATTAAAATAAATATCCCTAAGGATTCTTTCCGATCCTTAGGATTCTTTGAATCCTTTTTTAATAAGGAAGGAATCCCAGGGGATGGGGAAGGTCCTTCTTATTTTACGGTCTCTGAGAATCTTGACCCCGAAAAACTATCTGAGCAATATACTTCGCAATGTTAATGACTTGTCCTCTTCTTATTCCATCTTGCATAAGCTTTCCTTCAGTATACCAAAGGAGCGCTGTACTAACGAACCAACGCCGATGAAACGGCCTGTTGTGACGTCTACATCCTCTACTTTATCAATTCTAGCATCTGTAATAACAGATACTTTTTCGCGGTCAATTAATTTATTCCAAGTGAATGGATTATCAGGATCATATTCTTTCTTTTTTAAGATGAGCACTGATCTATAATTTACGTTAGATTGGATGTCAATTGTCTTGGACAATATTTCAAGGATGCCAAGAGACACCCAAAATAAATTTCTTTAATGGTCATTTGACGAATTCCATCCAAATCCGTAATATCAAAATGATATCAAAACATTAACAACCTCTACGCTCCAACTTTCAATTGTTTCAATTGAGTGAGTACTTGTATAATCAGGCACTTAGTTATTTATCTGAGCAATATACTTCGCAATGTTAATGACCGGTTTCAAACAACTCTCTTGGAATAGCAAAATAAAATTTGATTCCTTTATTTTGCTACGAAGTAAATTTAAACCAATTAGCTTAAATAGGATGATTTGTAGGCAATTGTAACAATGGTAATTTGAAAAATATCTGAATCAATTGTTTACTTTTTGGATGATAGTATTTGTTATTTTTAATTGTTTCGATATAAGTGCGTGTCTTATTCTGCATACAAAGATTTAAGATTTAAACGTTTATATTTCTAGTCATCAGATTCTAAAAAAAGATCCTTCTTTTGATAAACGATCTATTCAAAATAACAACCATCCAAAAATGCGTTTTTAATCATTTCTATTTTTGCCTGTAATAGGCTCATTATAACTTCTTTAAGTCTCTTAGTTATCTTTTCATCTATGTAGTCAGAAATATATTTTATAATCGTTTACATATAGCATCCCCCTTTTAGTAGTATATTCCGTTCTAAATCATCAGCGTTCAGAACGTTTGTTCAAATATGGATGGCCACGTGACTAATGTTTACGACATATACTGGATCTACTATCGCCGGATAGTTCGCAAACACTAGCAATCAAGATTCAAGACTAGCTTCTTCAAAATTGTCCCTCGATCAATCTACCGCTGTCCCACCTGCTAGAAGTCTTGCGGCTGGATTAGATCCTTCTTTGTCCAAAGCGATGAGGGTTTCTCTATTAATTTGGCTTAAAGCTCCGGGAGAACTTTTCCTAAAATTACTTGTATTAAAGACGAGAAAAATATTGTACCAGGTAATGAGTCAGGATTTAATTTTGCTGCGCAATTAATATCTTCTTCGGCACGCTTCGTACGCTTCTTGAATTTATCTAGAAAATAAAATTATAGTTGATAACATTATTATTCTAATAAAGCAGGAACTGTTTAAAGCTATACCTCTCGGAAAGACATCTTAATCTGTAAGAACTGGTTCAAAAGTTAGAAATTGGAGAGACAAAATAATAGAGCATTTCTAAAGCGATCCTACTTATTATATATAGGTCACGCGATTTATACATCGCACGTTTTTTCATAATCTGACCGAGATGGCTAACGCCAATAAAATTTATTAGGAAATTTAGCTTAATTCTAATTTTAATAAAAATACGCATAAATCATCTGCACAGTAAAGCGACAATGTCTTTATGATATTAGTTTTCTTTTTAAATTGAATTTTTTTTTTTTTATCTTAATAAATGAATAATAACGTGCGAGTAATAATATACTATTTTACAGATCCAAATACATATTAAAATAAGTAAACCGTTTGAGTTAAAGGTAATTTTGGAATAGGATCACAAGTACATACAACACCATCAGCTTTTACAACATAAGTTTCAGGATCAACCTCGATTTTAGGTAAAGTATCATTTAATTTCATATCTTTCTTTCCAATACCTCTGCATTTCTTTACAGCTTCGATACGTTTTTTCAAATTATATTTTTGTACATTTCTTTCCTTAATAGATACTTGGCTAACAAAAGCAATTGAATTCTTTGCAGCAGCACTTGCATAATGACCAAACATTGGTCTTGAAATAACAGGTTGTGTGGTTGGAATTGATGCGTTTGCGTCTCCCATTTGTGACCAAACAATTATACCAGATTTCATAACTATTTCAGGTTTTGATCCAAAGAATGCTGGTTTAAACATTACTAAATCAGCAATTTTTCCTGGTTCAATAGATCCTATTAAATGACTTAAACCGGCTGCTATAGCACTATTATAATTACGATTAGAAATATTGTTAATGTTTTAAATATAAACATATTTAATTACATATAGTTTGAACTTACGGATTAATAGTGTATTTTGCAACATATCTTTTGATTCTGAAATTGTCAGCAGGACCATCCTCATCATTCCCTAATTTTCCTCTTTGCAATTTCATCTTATGAGCTGTTTTCCAAGTTCTTAATACGACTTCACCAATTCTACCCATAGCTTGAGAATCTGAACTTATAATACTAATAGCACCAAGATCATGTAAAACATCTTCTGCAGCAATAGTTTCAGCTCTTATGCGTGATTCTGCAAATGCTATATCTTCTGGTATATTCTTATCTAAATGATGACATACCATTAACATATCAACATGTTCATCAAGTGTGTTTGCAGTAAAAGGTCGAGTTGGATTGGTTGATGATGGAAGAACATTTGGTTCACCGCATACTTTAATGATATCTGGAGCATGACCACCTCCGGCTCCTTCTGAATGATATGCATGAATCGTGCGATTTTTAAAAGCTGCAATTGAATTTTCTACGAAACCAGATTCATTAAGAGTATCAGTATGTATAGTTACCTATAAAGAAAAGAATTAAAAGAAATCAATATTTTTTAGATCATAAATTTAAATTTAAAAAATTGATATTGAAAACTCACTGCTACATCATATTTATCGCAAACTTCCAAACAAGTATCAATTGCTGCTGGAGTTGTACCCCAATCTTCATGCAACTTCAATCCTGTTGCGCCAGCTTTAATTTGTTCACTTAACGCGAGAGGATCCGATGCATTTCCTTTACCAGTGAAAGCAAAGTTCATTGGAATATCATCAGTAGCAGTGAGCATCATTTCTATATGAGTTCTTCCTGGCGTACAAGTTGTAGCATTTGTACCGGTGTTTGGACCAGTACCACCTCCTATTAAAGTTGTAATACCCGAAGAGATAGCCTGTAAAATGTAATAATTAAAGATTAAATAAAATTCAGAAATAAGAAATAGTAATTTTTAATTCAACCTCTGGAATAAGTTGTGGACAAATAAAGTGGACGTGAGCATCAATTGCACCAGCCGTAAAAATGTGACCTTCACCAGCAAGTGCTTCTGTAGAAGGACCAACAATGAGACCAGGAGTAACACCTTCCATCACATCAGGGTTACCAGCTTTACCAATATTAACAATTATACCATCCTTAATACCAATATCAGCCTAAGAAAAAGAGGAAAAAATATAAATATTTTTTTTTTGTTTTTCTAAAATCAAAGAAATTTGTTTAAATATAATATGCTATATCGGTAAATCACCTTGATGATGCCAGTATGATCAACAATTACGGCGTTTGTGATAACCAAATCCAAAGCATCGTCAGAAGATATAGAGGTAGCTTGCCCCATTCCTTCTCTTAAAACTTTTCCACCGCCGAATTTACATTCGTCGCCATAAACAGTATAATCTTTCTCAATTTCCAACCATAAATCAGTGTTCCCTAATCTTACCCGATCACCAACAGTTGGTCCATAAGTATCAGCATAAGCTTTTCGATCCATCGAATAAGGAACACAATTTAAAGATTGGTCTGATAATGGATCATGTTTAAAATTTTGACTTGTAAGTTTTTTAACAATTTCATCGACTTTTGAAATATCAACAATTCCAGAAGCAACATTATTTCCTCCAGTGATACATTTTTTTCCACCAATTTCAACAAGTGTAATTGTTTTAGTTTCACCCGGTTCAAAGCGTACTGCCGAACCAGCTGGAATATCAAGTCTTTTACCATAAGATAATTTCCTATCGAAGCTAAGTGCTGGATTTGTTTCGATAAAATGGTAATGAGATCCGACCTAATAAAATAAATTATGGAAAATTGCGGAATTATTTCCTATTGGTTACAATATTTAACGTGACGTTCTGATCACATAAAAATTGCTTACCTGTATAGGTCTATCTCCAGAATTTGTGACCTTAAGTAATACTCTTGTTCTCTTTTCATTCAAAATAATTTTACCAGGTTTAACAGTGTATGCACCAGGTGCAATTTCAGCTTCAGGTAAAGGAAATTTAGAATTATCAGGAATCGGTAAGAAACTTCCATAAAGAGCTAATTCTAAATTTCCATCATCAGAAGAAATTGGGTCATGTACAGTGACAAGATAAGATCCATCGGGGAAAGTTCCTTCGACCTGTACTTCGACCAAGGTTCCTAGAACATCAGGTTGAACATGTCGTTTTCCCAACATTTTTTTCCCCACATCCATTAAGTCTGCAACAGTATTTGTACCATCTCTCATCATTTCAATTAATTGTGAAGCAATTAAAGCTGCTGCTTCAGTATGGTTTAATTTGACTCCGCGGGCCAACCGTTTTTGAGCCAAATAACCAACTTGATGAAGAATAAGTTTATCCAATTCCCTCGGTACTAATCTCATTATTGCAAATTTCCTTTAAAAGAAGAGTAAGAGAATAGAAAAATGAATAAAAAAAATATTTAGCGGACTCAACTTTCGAATCAAAAGTTAAAAAAAATTTTTTCTTCATTTCCCGAGATTTATAAAAAAATTTATTGGGGTACTGATTGATTATCGCCCCACAATAACCTTAAAAAATGATAATTTTCGTCACAAAAAGAAAAGACCGGGATTATCTAATTAGTTATTGAAGATAAAATTCGGAACGATTTGTTTGATAAAAGTACTCACACGTGTGCTACATTGATAAGGTTAATTGTGAGAAGATTTTGCAGTATAATAAATACCAATTTAGTTATTACCTTGGGAATTTCTTGCATTGTAAAAATTGTAAATTGTATGTCTGCTGAGGATCAACCAAAATTTAGTTGATAAACATTAATGCAACTTAGAAACCGGAAATGGTTACTTCTCCATTAGATCTTGTATCTTATTAGATTGTAAGACTATTATATAATAAAAAACTTTTTTATCGAAATTTTTTTTTTTTTTAAAAAAAAAAAAAATATTATTTACTTGAAAATTTCATATTTTTTATTTTATTTTATTTTATTTATTTATTTATTTTTTGAAAAAAAAATGTCTACTCAACAAAAAGAGGTTTGCCAATTTGAAGATCACATGTCGGCAACAGGAAGTGCACATGGACACGGACATTCTCATGGTGTTGGAGAACATGGGCACACTCATGAACAATTAGATAGTCCTGGTAAATATACCGAAAGAGAACCACCAAAATATGATAAACGTAATTGGAAAGAAAGAGCCTTTACTGTCGGAATTGGAGGGTATGTAAAAAAAAAGGAAGTGGCTTTCGTGCTCTGTTTTGATTAAATTAACATAATTTAATTTATCAAGTCCTGTTGGATCCGGAAAAACAGCATTAATGTTAGCATTATGCAGAGCTTTAAGAGATCAATATTCTATTGCAGCTGTAACAAACGATATTTTCACCAAAGAAGATACCGAATTCTTAGTTCGTAATAATGCTTTACCAGCAGAACGTATTCGTGCAATAGAAACCGGTGGATGCCCACACGCTGCTATCAGAGAAGACATATCTGCTAATTTGGGCGCCCTCGAAGAATTGCATGCTAAATTTAATGCTCAAATATTGCTTGTTGAAAGTGGCGGCGATAATTTAGCTGGTAAGCTTAAACAGGAAACCTCTAATAAATGATTTATTTATATAAATAATTATTGATCAGCTAATGAAATTACGTTAATGTATTCTCTATGTAGCCAACTATTCTCGAGAATTAGCGGATTATATTATCTATGGTAAGACTAAACCATTTCATTATCATAAATTGATTAATTTATAGTTAAACTATTCTAAATATCATTTTATATAGTTATTGATGTAGCGGGTGGTGATAAAATTCCAAGGAAAGGAGGTCCAGGCATTACACAATCAGACCTTTTAATCATTAATAAAACTGATTTAGCGGAAATAGTCGGGGCAGATTTGGGAGTCATGGAAAGGGATGCTCATAAAATGAGGTATATTATCTATTTATTCTCATATAATCAAGTGTATATGCTAACAAATATTCTCTCATTTATAGAGAGAATGGACCAACAATATTTACTCAAGTGAAGAACGGCGTTGGAATTCCGCAGGTCGTTGAATTGATATTGAGTGCTTGGAAGGCGTGTGGTGCTGATAATTTTTAAACACCGTCGAGACATCCCTTTTCAATTTATTAATCTTAAAACAAAAATAAATTAATAATTAATTTTTTAAATAATAAAAAAATATATTATTTCTCTCTTATATGTGAATACCTGAAATATTTCATAATCATCAACATAAAATCCTGGAATAGGATTAATATCATTTCTTAAATAGTGAAACTTAGGTTCAAAATTCGATCTAGAATTTTCATTACAATTATCACTAATACTTAAATCAGGATATCCAAAAGTTGGACCTCTTGTTGGATCTTGATAAATTGCTCTACTTGCATCTTTAACTCTACATAATTTAATATTTTCTTGATTCAAAACATTTTGGTGATGTGAATTATTGAAATTTATTGAAAATATAAATGATTCGGATGTTGAATAATATTCATATCTAGATGTATACCATCCAACTGGGTTGAATCCTCCAATAACTTGATCATGCCCTCTAATCTTTATTACCACCACACATGCACCTCTGTTATCACATTTTAAATGAAAATCATTTGAGGAATATCCATCTCTAGATGCTCTGTATAATAATTTCCAATTGAATTCTAGACGTTTTGTATAATTAATTAATGAATTGTTTTTATTACTAATGTTGCTATTGTTGCTGCTATTGTTACCGTTGTTGCTATAATGTAAGTTTTCATCAGATTTCTTTTGTATCCAGCATTCTATTAGAGAAGCATGTTTATTAGTTATAATAATAGAATCAATTGGAGAAATTCTTGGCGGCAAAATGACAGATTTTGGATTATACCCTTGTGATAAGAAATATCCATAAATATCTTTCTTTAGTGATTTAGGTAAAATTTTCTTGAAAGGATAAACTTTTTTATAATAATCATCTGAAGAAATATGAAAAAATCTAATCAATGGAATACACGGACTTAGCGTTTCTTCTAATCGTTTGAAATGTTCTTTTGACCAGTTCTCCATTTCATGACATGATGGTAAAGAAGGTGTCTTTGCTATGCCCCATCTCATTAAATGATCCCAGACTGCTATTTCATCCATCTCTAAATCATCTCTTTCTAACAAAGAAACTAAAACGTGAGTATCTAGAGAAAGATAATCTTCAGATTCAAATAAAAATTTAGGATCGTTGGAAATAATCTCCATACAATAATCTTGTAATTTACTACAAGTTTCGTGTCTAAAAATTGTGTGAAGCACTTGTACAATGTTCTGTTGAAGCCATGTTGGCCGATTTTGTATTATATATTCTTGTGCGTATTCAATTAACTCATCTAAAATTAATTCATCTGATGCTACCAATAATTCAAGTATATCACTCATTTCTTGATTTTCGAAATCTATTACACCCGTATAAATATATCTTTAATACATAAGTGCGCAAAAAATAGAGATTACTTCATGAAAGAAAAAAAATCAAAATAAGAATTGCTTAATAAATTAAATCGAATAAACTCACTTTAGAATTACTTTAAAAACCTTTGGAGAAATGTTTGGTTTTTTTAGGACTATAATACCTTTTTCATCTTTTTTAGCCCATTCATTTGATAACGCTGCACGGAAATAGGGTGAACGAGCCGATAATAACAATGAATGAACATAAAATTCCTCCATTTTACAACAATCATTTTCATGGAAGCAATCATAAGATATTTCTTCATTTTTATTCTTTTTTGAAAACATGTAAGAGGAAGTAGAGCCAGGAAATTCACCACCAATCTTTATAATTACATCATAATTTTGAGAATTTTCAAGAATTTTTAATAAATCCTTTGATAAACGATCAAATAGTTTCGTTGAACTCATTTTTTTTAAAGTAAAGGAAATATCTTGACGAAATAAAATCGATCCTTAATCACTTGTGGTATTGTACCATAAAGGGAAAGGAGAAAAAGTAGATAACAAAAGTATTACGAATTAATCTTGGCATGTCACACGTTATGTAAAAATTTACTGCGCCTGTGCTGGATTCTGACATAATCTTCATAGTTAAATAAGTCATTTCTAACTTATAATGTTTCACAGATACTAAATAATATAATTTCACGCTAGTTTTTTATTTTATAACCTTCGCTTTGTTAAGGAAATTGACAAAAATAACGTTCTATGGACATTGTATGATTGAAGAAAGAAAAATTCACGGAACTTCTTATCATTTTAAAGTTTTTTTTTTAAAAATTTCTCCACGTTTTAAACTCTATGTACGTAATGCAGTTTCATCTGCTATAGCCTATAAAACTACATTTTCGCGTAATATGTATTTGTTTGTTGATGATACCCACAGACTTAATAATTTTTTTTTACCATAGTTATCGCGTCTTTCTTATTTCCAGTATGAAACAAATCAACTTTGTCCAACTTGATTTGAAATATGCAGGAGAAGGTTTGTGTAAAAAGATTTCTTACCGCAGTAACCTAACTTATTAAATAACTGATGTAACACAACTTTTCTACACATTAATTTCAACTATTGTCAGCCCACCCACGAGAAATGTATTCCTAAATACCATATTTCTTTATTTGTCAAAACTAAAATTTATTAATTTATTTTGATAACTAATCGGGACAGTATCGGGACTTCAGCCCAACCGTTTATAATTAAATACAACTTTAAATATATAATTAATTTCCTAAAAATAACAAAAATGTATCGGTAATTTTCATTGAAATGATTCATCATAATTATTGAAATGAAAAGTGAAATTTGAAGTACAAAGGGGTTTTTTTTATTGTTAAGACGGTTTTTCTACTATACCAGATATTGATTAATTAATTTACGTTCGAAATTTTGTACAAAATAACATTTTAGTTTGTGAATGCGTCATATGCATAACAGATAAGTATTTTACCTTTCTCCCCCTGAATAGTAAAATATTTATGAGTAAATCTTTAACATTTTTTCTCGTGTTTTCGTATTTTTATGTTACATTACATAAAAATAGGCAATTATGTTTTGGTATCACAATCCCGTTGATAAATAATTCAGCAAAGTAACGTAAAAAAATTATTGTTATTTGTTATTTATAAACCACTTTACTCTCTCTCTGGTTCTCTTTGTGTCTCGTCGAAATATAACGAAAAAATAACGTCCAATAAATTGATCCAATCAAATGCTCGAGAATTGATCTCTTTTTGTTTTTTAATAATTTTATTCATTTACACAATAAGTTTCCTTAATTTCTCTTCCTTTCAATTTTTCCTTTAGTTAATAAAAATTTTTTTGATTATAATTTATGTCATAAGGTTATTAAAAATAGTCGAATAAATCAATAAATTCTCCCGGGTTGGAAAATTTACATAAACTTTTTTCTGTCAGCGAAGTTTCACAAATAAGTTTCGGAAAACATGGAAATAAGTTCCCCCATCTCTATTTCTGAAGGCAAAGAGGTTGTGGAAACCGCACCTCAAGTTACTGAAAATAATGAAAATAATATTAATAGTACTCGGAAAGAAACAGTTAATATTAAGCAGGATAGCTCGGACCAACTTAATTACTCCGGTTCACTTTCTATTTCTACAAAAATTGCACTTAACAGCGATAATCAAGATAATGTCGAAACTCCAACTCAAGCTAATCCTGGTGATTTATTTAATCATAAAGATTCAGAAAATTCACAAATTTCATTGAATGAGAGACCAGGTGTTCCAAATTTACAAGACCCCCCTACGAAGCAAACTTTAGGATCAGGAGCATCAGGGGCAACGGTTAATGATGTTCCTTTAATATCACCGAAAATTATTGAATTACGTCGTTCAGAGTCCGTAAATTCTACGTCATCGTCTAATGTTAATGATTCATCTCAACCTCCTCCCCCTATTACTACTACTACGAATTCTACTTTAAGATGGAAAATGGCAAAAAATTATATTTCAAAGACAAGAAATGCGTTGGGGGCATTGCCTAAAGGTGAGCTTAATAAAGATTTACTCGCGAGATTAGAGCAAGAAAATTCTCAGCTGCCACCACAGGTACGTAGTTACACAGATGTTCAAGTGACGGTGACGTCATTGCTATTTTATAAATTAACAAATTGAACAAATTTTTAGAACTCTACTGAATTTTTACTTGCGCGACTTGAACGTCAAAATAATATTTTGGATAATGATCCAAAATCAGTTTGCATTCAATCTAATGTACTCAAAGCTAATTTTGAAACCGTACAATCACTCATTGATGATATTAACACGAGTCCGACAAGTGAAAATGATATGTCTGATTTAGTTCCAATCCTTAAAGAAGAAAAAGACGACGAAGCTTCAAAAACTATCGATTGGGATTTCTGGTCAGCTTTGATTCAAGATTATTCGTCAGTAGCAACTAAGTTACCTCTTCTTCTTTCAGCAAAATTGCAACAAGGTCTACCACCAAAATTGAGAGGTATAGTTTGGCAATCAATGTGTCAAGCTTCTTCTACTTATTTAGAAACAATGTATTCTCAATTATTGTCCGAGTCTTCACCATATGATAGAATCATTCAACGTGATCTTGCAAGAACATTTCCTCATATTGAAATGTTTAAAGAAGAAAATGGCAAAGGCCAAACAATGTTATGGAATGTATTGAAAGCATACAGTTTATATGATTCATTAGTGGGATATTGTCAAGGTCTTGGGTTCTTGGTTGGACCACTTTTAATGAATGTAAGTTATTAAAAAAAAATTTAAATCATTTAATTTCTAATATTTTATCTAAAAATTCTATTTTGTTCCTTATTAGATGAATGAAGCACAGGCATTTTGTGTATTTGTTCGGTAAAAAAAATTAATTTCACGATTTTTTTTTTATAAAATTAATTTAATATTCCTAATTTATTTATTTTAACAGATTAATGGAGACCTATGATATGCGAACAATGTTTACATTAAATATGGAAGGTCTTCAACTTCGACTTTATCAATTTTCAGCTCTTCTCTCACAAATTCTTCCAAAGCTTCATGCACATTTTCAACTTCATTCTATACACGCGGCAATGTTTGCTTCACAATGGTTTTTATCATTATTCGCTTATACATATCCATTACCTTTAGTCCTTCGAATTTACGATGTAGTATTTGCAGAAGGAGCTCCTGAGACAATTATGCGTGTAGCGATTGCATTGTTAAAAAAAAATGAGGCAAGTTTACTTGAAATTGATGAATTTGAAGATTTGTTGGAATTTCTTACTTCACAACTTTATGACGCATATGATAATGAACCGACTGGATTAATCAAAGATGCTATGGGTTTAAGTAATGTAATTACTAAAACTAAATTAGATCAATTGAACACAAATTATCTTAAAGAGTTAGAAGATCAAAAGAAACGTGCTGAAAAATTGGTGGCAATCCGGTTCAATGGAAGATTTGACAAATCTCAGAATGAGAAAAATAAGGATGTTAAACAAAATGAGAAACGTGATAAACCAAAACGTTGGTCATTTACAGCACTTCCAAATTCAAGACAATCTACTGCTTCAGTTTCTTCATTAAATAGTGTATCCAGTGAAGTTTCGACTCATTATAATGAGAATAATTCAACATCATTTTCACAAAAGGCCACAAATTCCGGATTATTACATCAACAAATTGAAGATTTAGCTCTAGCTTTATCTCAACTTCAAAAGGAACATGCAGATGTGACTGAGCAATTAGTTATTGTGAAAATGGAAAAGATGGATTTAGTTACGGAATTAGAAGAATTAAAGAAAAATATTCGTGGTCTTGAGAAAGAAAATAAACGAATGTCGTCATCTCTGATTTCACTTAATTTTAATGAATATGGTGAAGAAGGAACGGCAGTAGTATTATCTAGAAGGACTTCAACTTCTTCTTCATTTTCATCAACAAATAGTCCAAAACAATCTCCTGAAGATCTTAATCCAACGCCGAGACCTTCAACAGAAGTTAATACGAATAATATTTATAAGAGAAGAACATCAGACTCGGATGTACTAAATAAACCACGTCGTGGTTCGGCAACAAGTTTTATGTCAATGTCAAGACTATATTCAACATCTTCAACATCATCAATATTATCACAATCGACTACTAATATATCACAATCAACGACTATATCTACGCCCGCTTCAGAATTTGGAGAAATTGATTTTAATGAACAAAATAAAAACACAATACCAAGCGAATCAGCAATAACTGATGAATTAATACAAGTTAAAATGGAAAAATTTGAACTGATGCAGGAAAACGATGGTTTACATAAAATAATTGCAGAATTGGAAATTTCAATAAAAAATTCACAACTTGCAAATCAATCATTACAAGAAAAGAATGTCTTCTTGAGAAAAGAAATTGAAAGATTAGATGAAGAAGTGACACAAGCAGTTTATGAACAAAGTGTAACGGAACCACAAATTAGAGAAGTAAAAAATTTGAGGTTAAAAAATGGAAAATTAATCAAAGAGAACGAAAAGATGAAAAAAGAAATGGAAATATTAAAAGCCAAAGTTGCAATGCTGGAAGGACAAGAGAGAGATACTGTTTTAAATGAAGATGATGTAATTTATGATAATAATAATATAGCACAAGATGATAATAATAGTAATAAAAGTAGAAGTTCATTTATGAATTTCTTTGCCGGAAATATATCAGATGGATCTTCATCACCTATACATAATGTCGTTAGAAGAGAAAGCGGGACCGAAGATTTACCATCAATTAATGCTGGAGATGAGTACGAATTATCAGATGATTTAGATGAATTTGATATAATACCACAATGTAATGGAGAATGTTTTTCTGCTAAAAGAGTGGAGGAATTAGAACATATGTTAGCAGAAGTCAAATTACGTTTCGCAGAGAGTGAAGAATCAAGAGAAACTATGAGTGCACAATTAAACGGATTGAGAATGCTAATAAATGGTTATAGTAATAATGAAGGAGCTAGACCAATGTCACCTGGTATCGCTCCAAAGAATAAACAAGAAAAACGAATGAGTACAATGTCTTTAACTTCATTTTTCAGCGGCTCATAATCATCGACATATTCCATCTTACATTTAAAAATATTTTGTTTATAAATCATAAATAGAGCGATTTTATTTATTTGATAATTTTCATTTTTTTTTTTCCACTTTTTTTGTATTATTCTGTATTATAGCACTTTTAAAATTTAAATAATATTTTAAGTTAATTACACTTTGGATATTTTAATTATTCGTGGTATTATTTTCTAGAGTTACAAATACAAAATATATCAATATTAAATAATAAAGTGTACATTAGTTTAACTTATACTTATTAAAATTCGTTTAATTCAATGATTGTCTTTATTACGATAAGAACGACTATAATAATTACTGTATTTTTGACTACGATTTAATTCTATTAACCAGAAATGCTTAATATATGTAATGAAAAAATTAAATTAGTTTGCGCAATCATTATAAATGTTTGCCAAACGGTTTTAAATGTCTATCTGCCAACACAGGATTTTTATTATGACAAAATGCGACTTCAATTTCTTGATATGGTTCTTTAAATGATATAATATATGAAGAATTCGCATCTTCGATCTTAATCACTCCTCTTAACCATTCAAAAAATTCATTTAAGAAATTTAAACATGTAACTGCATCCCACATTTTATCTTTTCCTCTAACCATTCTTGGTATCTCCAAAGTTTTAATCTCTTTTAAACTACATAAATTTCCATCATCGTCTCTAAAACCGATAATTATTTTTGGTATCCCAATAAGAAATGATTGTGCCCAAAATTTAATCAACTTATACCTAAGTATTAATGATTTTCCGGCATAAATGATGTTAATTAAAATTGATTTTTTTTTTTTTAATTTAAGAATTTATTAATTATCCATACCTTTCAAACACGAAAGTATCTCTTTCATTTTTGAGAATTTTAGAAGTTTTTAATTCAATATATTTATTAATCGGATTCTCAGGATATGGTGGTTTAACATCTATAAGACAATCAACATCTGCTCCCATAATCAATCTATTTTTACCCAAAGATGTTTTAGAAACAGAACAATATTGAATATTATTGTTAACTATAGAATTTTTACGTTCTAATAATCGAGGATCATCTTGAGATTTTATTTCAGTCGCAGGTACACCAATCGTGCTTAATGCCTCAAATTTATATCCCCAATATACCATTAATTTAGATTTTGGTGTACTTCTTTCACGATTTAGTCGTGCTTGTTCTGTTTCATGCTCTTCAATGAAACTGTAAATTTGATAAAAATAAATTAGTTTGTCAAAAAAACATTTTTTTTTTAAGCAAGATAAATAATAACGTAACTTACATTTTATTCTAGAATTTATACATAAAAAAAAAAATAAAAAATTAAATATGCAAAAAAGAAATATATACATATATATACATATATATACAAAAAAAAAATACAAAAGGATAATTAAATAATCAAAGTTGCAACTATGCTAACATTATATAATGTAGCTCCAAATTCCCATGGCTCGTTTCTATTATATGGAGTACACAACATCTTTGTGAAAATTCCTCTCCAAGAAATCTAATTTGAAAGAATAAATTTAGATTATAAAAAAAAAATTCCTCTTGACTCATAAAAATCAAGAAAAAGATTACAAACTTACAATATCAGCTTTGATTGAGTCGCCCCTAGTTTCTTTTATATGAATCAAAGCATCCAATAAAGGATGAATTGTTTCAGGACCTTCGGATTCTCTTTGTATAAAATTTTCGTATCCAACTGACAAATTACCATCTTCCAAATTGGCAGGATAATAATACCTCTAAAAAAAAGCAGAAATAATTAACAATTCTGATTTTTCTAATATAATAACAATGAAAAGTAATGAAAAGTAAATGAAATTTTACCAGCTCTCTATCATCTATGTGCATTTGACGATTTTCATCATACCTGAAGCTCGTAATTTCAACAGGTTGTTTATATTCAGCACTTTTCTTATTAAATCGTTTAAGAGGATGAATAGGAAATTTATAAATATTTGGATCAGGACGTATGTTTTGTTCCATTATTCTTTGAATAACTGCTATTGCTGTGATAAACAGTTTTGCATTTTTGGTTAATATATTTATCATGATCGGATCAGCGATCGTAGGTCGTCACCAGTATCACGTGATTTATAAAATTTTTATTGTCTAGTTTTCGATTTTTATTTTGATCGATAAAAAATAAGTTACACCATAATAAATCACAAATTTTACATTTTTCTACCTTAAATTTTTTAGATGAATCTAATCTGATCTTCATATGCATTTTGTCTATCTATGATCGGTAGCCATATGTCGTAATATTAATGCCGTTAATGCAAATATGTAAAAAAATACATTAAGGAAGGACAACAGAAAAAACCAAGAGAGAATAAAAAAAAGAAACGATAAATGAAAATGGATTAGTAAATGAAGAGGGATATAGGGAAGCAAAAGATGAATGAAACATGATGAAGAAATATGAACGATAACAAAAAAGGGATAGATAAAATAAAGGAGATATGAGGGAACGAAGATGATCGAAAAGAAACAAGGGGGAAGTAATGAGAACGAAAAAAGTGAAGGTAGCAAAAAAAAAGGAATAAAGAGAATGAAGGTGAAATGAAAAAAACGAAAGAAATAGGGGGAATTAAAGGGAGTAATAGAACCAAAGGGTAGTAGTAAAAAGGAACAAAGGCAATAAGTGAAGAATGAAAAAAAAACGAGGAACGAAAGGGAACGAAAGTGAATAAAAAATAATGAAAGAAATGAAGAGAAAGTAAGGGGAACAAAACAAGTAAAGGATAAGTGAAAAGAGATAAAAGACACGAATGATGAGGAATGGTGAAATGAAAAAAAAAAATGAAGAAATGAAGGGAAAATTGAAGGAAGCGAAGAAAATGAAAAGATAGTGAAAGGAACAAAAGAACGAATAGGAATGGAAAAAAAAGCAAGAGGAAATAAAGGGAACAAAAGAAAGTGAATGAATGGAGAATAAAAACAATGAATAGATCAAAGAAAAGAAGGGTAGTGAAAGGAACAAAAAAAAAACAAAGGGAAAATGGAGGGAAACGAAGTGGTAAAAGAAACGAAGGGAAAATAAAGGGGGAATAAAAAACAATGAATGGGATGAAAGGAAACAAAATAATGAAAGGATCAAAGGAACGAAAATAAGTAAAAGAAATACAAAAGTCGAAACACCCACCCCATAGAAAAAGAAAAAGATAAAGTAAGACAGTTTAGTATCATTTTAAAGAAAAAGTAAAACAATAAGTGAAAGAAAGAAACTATATACCTTGAATTTTACTGAAATAATACATGCCTAAAAAGAAACAAAAGGTTAGTAAAAGGATAAAGGAAAAAACAAAGACACACCTTGAATTTCTGCCAAAACGGAAACTAAAAAAATAGTTGTGCCTAAAAAAAAAGAAGAAAAAAAGCTTACCTTGAATTCTGCAAAAAAATATAAGCCGAAATCGCGTATAAAAAAAAAAATTTAGATACCGGTAAATAAATCAGTTATCAGTGTAACAGGTAACAATAAATAATAAACACGTGACATTCGTGATCACTGGTGGTGCTTCGCAGTAATTTTCTTTTTATTATAAGTTCAGTAAATGTAGTCACTTTTTCATTTTAAAAAAATGGCTTCAAGATTACCAATTTCTGCGAGAGAATTTTCAGGATTCATGAGTAAAGTAAATTTAAAGTATAAAGAAAGAATAGGTATGAATTATTTTTTTTTCTCTTTCAACTTCTTGTTTAATAAAAGAAATTTCTCTTAATTTTAATAGGAGTTGCAGTATCAGGAGGAATGGATAGTATGGCATTATGTTATTTATTAAATCAATATTGCAAAAAATCGGGAAATCAAATTACAGCTTTTATCATAGATCATCAATTAAGAAAAGAGAGCACAAAAGAAGCATCTCAAATTTCTAATATTTTATCTACACTAGGTAATTTTTAAACTTGAAACAATAAATTACTTTAACAAAATTAATATAATACTTTGTAATTTTTAGAAATTAATAATAAAATAATGAAAATTCAATGGAAAAATGTTAACATTTCAGATTTAAAAACTGATAATCCTAATTCTTCATTTCCTACAAAATCACAATATGAAACATTTGCTAGAATTGAAAGATATAAATTATTAGCAAAAGGATGTAATGAATATAAAATTTCTTCATTATTTGTTGGACATCATTTAAATGATCAATTAGAAACTTTAATTATGAGATTATCAAGAGGAAGTGGAATTAATGGATTGGCTTCAATGTCAATTATAAGTAAATTTCCAGTTATAAGAAATATTGAAGCTATTGGATTGCAAATTGTTAGACCATTATTATTTGTAACAAAGGTATTATTTGTCAAAAGTTGATATATATATATTTTTTTTCTTTTTAATGATAAATATAAACTTACCAGGATAGATTGAAAGAAACTTGTATTGAAGCTAATATTCCTTGGGTTGAAGACCCTTCAAATCAATCAATGGATCATAAAAGAAATGTTGTAAGATTTTCATTAGATAAATTTAACAAAAGATATCATGTTGAAAGAAAAAAAGAATATGAACCTTTAACTACGGAAGGATTATCAAGATTCATGAGTCACATGCAATATCATAAAAATTGTATAAATTCACAAGGTAATTTAATAAATATGCATATATATAATAAAGAATTACCTTATTTAATTAAATTAAATTCTTTTTTTTTTTTTTTTTTTATGAACAGTGAATGAGATCATAAATCATTCAGAGATTAAATTTGATAAAAGTAATGGAATTTGTACATTAATCTTACCTGATCCGATTCCAACTTCTCATTGGATTTTGCAAAAACATTTAGCTATCAGAATAATAAGCAAGATAATAACATTTGTTAAATGTTCGGAACAGCCACCAAGATTAGAATCTGTAATGAGATTATATGATCATATATTGTCTTTTTCCACATTATCTAAAACATCTAGAATTCTTCCTTCACATAACATGACTTCAAAATACAATAATATTACATTAAATAATGTTTTATTATGCTATGAAAAAAAAGCTAATCACGTATTAGAAGCTTATGAGGACATACTTTATGAATATTGGACATTTTGTAGACAACCATTTTCATCTAAAGAAGAATCAAAAAGTACTATAATAATTCAAAATGGTCAAGTTGTATTATGGGATAAAAGATTTTTTATAGGCATAAATTTGGTTTCACAAGAAGTTAAAAAAGAAACATTGAATGATAGCGACAATTCAATTCTCTTACAACCACAGTATTATATAAGAAGATTATGCAATAAAGACATTTATGGTATAATTGAAGCGAAAACGGAAGCAACTCATGCTATATATAAAGATATAATTGAAAGATATAAAAAAAGTGCACCTTCCATTGCTAGATTTTGTATTCCAGCAGTCATTGAAAAGTCATATTTTATTTCCTCAGGTAATATTTTACGTGAAAGTGAGAAAATTGTTAGTATACCTACTTTGGGAATATCATTGAAACCAGAAAGTATCTCTTGCTGGGCCAAATTTCGCGGAAATGTTCTTATTGACATGGATGATCTCGTTAAAAATAATTTTATCCCTTGATTTTTTAAAAATTATAATTTGAAGAGTTTGGAATAAAAAAAAAAACTGGAATTCAAATAATCACAATGAAAAAGAAATCATACGAATTGTTAATTAAAATCAGAATATTTACGAATATAACACGATAAAATCTGAAATTAATCTTGTTAATGTATTTGTTGTCCAATATCGTAATGTTTAAAATCCTTAATTAAAATATCATTCGTAGTTATTGCTAGAATCCTATATTCGAAGATCTGGAATTCTGACTCCAGAACCCTCAAGTTCGCCCTACTATGTACACAAAAAAATATGCATTTAAAGTTAAATATCAAATAATTTACATATGGAACATTGTCAAAATACCCTCCTTCCTCATATAATCGTATTTATCCTTCAAGTGCTATTATAACCCCGAATTTTTTTTTTTATTATTATATATAAAATACCAAAATTTCATATTAATCAGGTTACCATCGTAAAGAACATGATAATTTATTTTTATTGATTCTATTATAATGACCATAAAATATAAAGATTGAAGACTAAAGAAATTGTTATATTAAATATAAATAAATTGAATTTAATTTTTTTAATTATGTGATGATTTTGAGTTGTAAATTACTTATTCTTGAAAATTTACAGTATGTTAAAAATTGTAACGCCTTTAAATCCATAACATGTATATAAACACTCTTGCAATACTTTTTTTTTTTTCCTAATTTTTTATGTTGAATTAATATTATAAATATTTTATTAACCTTCAGCAAAACACCTTTCTCCCTGAGATTCTCGGTTATTTCCCCACCATTCTGGGAATTTAATCTTCAAAAAAATTTATATTATGAGTATATAACAGTAATGTTAAAAAAAAAAATAAATCTTTTGATACGTCAAAATTATTTTTTACCTGGATAACCCCGTTAAAAAATATGAATATAACCAGACTGACTATTTGAGCTGCACTATCGAAAGATGCAGAAATCACATAATTGTATCTAAAAATATCCAAGTATTAGATATGAAAATATGATCAAATCAACGATTGTATATAAAATATTACAAAGATTAAGTTCTTACTTTTTCCATAATCTATAATATATTCAAAAAAAAATGTTGTTATTAGAAAATGAAAAAATTTAAAATTTTTTTAATAATAATTACAAATTATAAAACTCACCGATGCTTGTATCGATAAGCATAGAATTGACTCGCAAAACTTGCAATGAATCCCATAATAATAAAATTTGTATAAGATTCAGGAATTAATTGTAATCCATTACAAATTAAAGGTACATTCACTAAATCGAATCTGTATTTTGGAAATCTTCGGTGTAATAAATAAAATGGAACGGGAATAAAGACTCCAATTAAAAAACCCCAAAGAAGTGGGCGATATAGAGAATTCGGCTAGATAAAAAATATCTGATTAGGATATTTAGTTGTAAGAAATTAATAAATATTAATATTAAAAATAAAATGAAATTTCTTACACCAAAAGTTCTTGCAGGTCCAATCAAACCCCACACTATTGAAGCTGTATTAAAAACTTGTGTTCGATACCCTGTTACCTATTGTTTTTCAAAAAGTGCGAATTTGTTAGATTTCAAGTTTTTTTTTTTTTTTTTTTTTTTTTTTTAAAAAAAAAAAAAAAAGAGAAATGTTTTTTAATCTTACTTGACCAGTTGGGTCTTCCATTGTACCATCAAGAAATTGTCGTTTTGAAGAAAGAATAAGTCTTAAAACCCAATAATTCATAAAACCTCCGATAACTGTACCATATAATTGAGATACAAACATTGAACGTGGAGGAATTTTCATATAATAACCTATAAATAAAGAAATGATATTATTTAATGATATATCGTACATTTGAATCAAATTAAAATAGTAATTCATATTACCAAGTTTAAGATCGGAAACCAAGAGAAGACATTGATACATTGTCACGAAACCATAACATTTAAAGTATACATTGGCAATAGGGCGGCCAAGAAGGACATAACCACAAATCATTTCAGTTAACACATTTAACCCAATTTGGTTATTTGAGATCGCTTGAATTACACCTAAAAAATTTAACAAAACAACATTCAAAAATAAATTTCATATTTCATTCATTTCTTTTGAGAAGAAAATCTTACCAATCGGAAGAACCATAATTATTGATAATCCTATAGCCATAAGCAATCCCCACCACGGTAAATTCGCCTCCGTCGTATACCCAAGTACGATTGCGATTAATAACATAACAAAGAATATTGTAGAATACCAAGTATTTGGAATTTCTAAACAATTTGAATGATTTATTACCAGCAATATCCATATTAAACATAAAATTTCAGCAATATATATACCTGGATAAACGCTCATTAACTTGGAATAAATATCATGTTCCTTTTCTCCTCGACTAGATTTGAATCTTTCCCAAATTTCTTTACCATAAAATAAGAACACATGACTTATGACCGCAGTGATCGAAATGAATGAGTACAGATAACTAATGGCAAAGGTGGCCGATAAATATACCGGACTATAATTATCATAAGCTGTAACATTTAAAAATCCGGTTGTCTTATCAACGATTAACGACTGATTATATCTACAACAAAAATAATTAATCTTCATGTCGATGTTCAAAATTTCGGAATCAAATCGTATCGCTTACTTATTTCCGTATTTATCCAAAGGGTATGTGGCTATAAATGGAAATCTCTGTGCTTCACTATTCATTTGCGTATTGAAAACAATTAAAAAGATACGATCATCATAAACAAATTAGGACGAAAATTTTTGGATTTTGGTTCTTACAAGATATTAAAATAATATACAAGCGGGGCAATGATCCATACGCCAATAACTATACCGAAATAATAATTTACTTGAGCCCACCTAAACAAAATATTTCTATAAATAAATATCTGAAATCATTTTTATAAGGTTATTAACTGTTACAAACCATGGAGTATATAGCGGCCCGGGTTGTCCAATTGCATTCCAATCTAATGTAAAATTTAAGAGTCCTATACCATGATAACCGCTTCCTAATATCTTAATTTTCTTACTATATGGAGCTATTAGGCATAATAGAGCCATACTTGTTAACCAAGTGAACATGTATTGCGGTATGAATTGCCAAGCGAACATAATCGAAAATGCAATGATGAATATCCGAAGTTTGTCACGCGTTTCAGACATGTTGCCATGAAGTGTATTATACATGGACGCGATTACAAGATTGGATGGCCAAATCATGTTTTTTGGATGAACTAGATCTATTTTGTTACAAAAAAAAACCAAAAATTAAGGACACAGTATTTCCAAATTTCGATCACTCCTGAAGTTTAACGCTAACCTTACATTTTTTAAGAAATCCAGCAAGACCATACCCTATAATCTGAGTACTCATAAGCAAAAGAATACCTTGAAAAAAATTGACTGAGTGATGATAGAAAAGCTCTTGTATGGAAATAATATCCTATCATATAATACCTATTGATTAATGATTTGATATCTCTATATACATGTAAAAACGCTTAATACATACCGTAGCGTAAGCTGAACCGCCGCCAGCACCCGTCGCTACAAATATACAAACGTGTTCTTTGATGTTGAATGGACCTGCAAAAACAATAATAGAGTGAGTATTATCATTGTTATACTATTATTTCTTAAAATAAAACTAAAAACAAACCCGGATTGAGACTAAAGCTCCATCGTAAAATCCGGAATACCCGTGTTGGTAGTACACTTGCCATCCATCTTCCAGCAACATAAGATACAAACACCACAAAAAACGGAGAAAAATCTCCGTTATTTGGACGAAAATGATAGAATTGTGATATCGCCGCACAAAGAGATGTGAAAAACTAAATATAGAATAATGAAGTTATTGACATAATTCTCCAATAATAATGATGAAAACAATACTCACTGTGCTCAAAACCCAAAACCTAAATGTCAAACATGGTAATGTTGGATCATCCTCTTCGCTAACAGCCTAAAAAAAAAAAGAAATGAAAAAAAAAAATCAAGAAACATTTATACGAACATCAAAATAAAATTGATAGTTTATCCATACCGCAGAAATCATTGAATCTCCTTCGTCCTCAATAATTGTATCATATTTTTCTTTTTTTTCCCTTTTCTCGGGATCAACAGTTACACCCATTTTCTCCAAACGAACTTCAGATATTGTTTAATTAAATATTGCTTATTATTTCTATCTAAAAATATAACGGTAGTTTTGTTGAACCCGAAACCATTAAGGAAAAAAAAAAACAAATTAAAGATCGATTTTCAGAGAGTCGTAAAAATAAATTACTTGCGAGGCTATTATAATAACAATTATCAAATAACAAATAACAAGGCTTTTTTGGCATTACTATACCCTAATTCGTTAGCAATCGTTTGTCAACAATGAAAAGCCACAAACCTAAGGTTGGATTTTTTCAACAAAAAAAAAAAGGTTAGGATAAAATTGAAAAAATATTGATAAAAAATAATTAAAATTCTTTATTTTAATAGTGATATCATTCATTTCGCTCACAGTTCACGTAAGAAAATTTCTTGAATTTCTTGATTTACTATAATTTTTTAAAGTTATCATGAAATTTTTAGCGGTAATATTTTAGTTGGACCAAATCCGTTACTTCCGAAACCGGATATGTATCCAGTAAATACGAATCGGATCAACCCAGATCCGGATTTGATCGATGCAAATCGATTTTAAAACAAGTTAGAATGTTAGATCGAATAAGCCCAATTATGACTTAATTAAGTTTCGGTTTGGGTAGTTTGAGACATAATTAGAAAACGATTCGAATTGATGGTGGCTAAAGCGGTTGCAACCCAAGCCTCAGCCGATCGTTTATTTGAATTTACTAAATTCTTTTATTCCTTTATTAGTTGGTCAGATAAATAGTCATGATCGGACGATCAAGAATGTCACGGATCTTTAAGAATTGATAAGAGGTTTCTGAATTTCGACGATCCATATTTGACGTAATATTTTCATATCTCAAAATTTATTTACGAAATACCGCAAACAATATAACGTCATGTCTCGTAGAAGTATATTTCATAATATCGACAAATGAATCTGCATAATAGAGATAATGTGTGATAATTTAGATAATTTAGATGAATGAAAGATGACACGGCCAAATGAGTTATATAAAATTGTTGATATCCACGATTGCTATCAAAAATTAGCAAGTCATTTAGCTTGAGGCTGAGAACACCACTAAGAAAATGGAGCTGAATTAGATTAAGTTTACAGAATTCGTTCGAGATATGAAATGTATTGTAATTACTGTATGGACCCATTTATGATGCATTATTGTTTATTTTAGACATCAGATAATTACAGAAACGCTGCAACACCATGTAAATGAAAGTTCGATATACTGTTACTGTATACATCATATTTCATTATTATTATTATTATTTTTTAGTTATTAAATTACTTTAAATCGTAACAACATTTCGAGATATTTTAAAATGAAAAAAACTAATGAAAATTGTTAAATCTCACCAATCAATACCAGAATTAGGGCGAAAATTCTGGTAGAATTTCACTTATTTCACTTATTATCTACCCAGAAGTCTACTCTTTTTTCAGGATTTATGTTTAAATGATAATAAAATTAATGTTTTGGTTTAAGTATTTTAATTCGCTATTATACATTTATACTAAATTTACAAAATAAATAATGGAAAAGTTTCAGTTTAATTGTAATAAATATAATAAAATCTTATATTGATAAAAATTTTATAGGCATTATTATTATTTTATTTTATTTTGTGCAATACCAAAAACTTTTTAATTTTTGCATTTATTTTCTTTTTTTTTATTTTTTTTTTTTTTTCCAAAGCATCTATGTCGTCGCCATAACAAACCATTGATCAAGAAGAGTCTATTATTAGTCACGATACACTCATAAAGGATATATACATACGCTCAAAGAACTCTTTCAAATCATTAAAATGGAAAGTTGGAAATTCAATTGTTACGTTCTAAAGGACTCTTCCGACACTTTTACGACCGATACTCTTACGATTGAAATTTACAATGAAAGAGACTCTTCTATTGGACAGAAACATCATTAATTTTATATACATTGAAACGATGTTGATGTTTCTATCATGAGGAACTGAAACTTTGGAAAGTTAATGTCAAGGAAAAAACGATCAAGAATAAATTGTTTTTACCGAAGGACATTAAGCAAAATCTTTATGAAAATTGGAAAAGAAATGGATCCTCATAAACTATTTCTACCAATCATCGTGATCCTCAACTTTTTTTAAAATTATGCAATTTATATCTCAGCTAGAATAAACAATAATTAGGGCTCAGACTAAAACAAGCGCTATCTTAAATGTTGTTCGTATAGAAGTTACTATGTTTTCAGGTAATATAGAATCAAGGAAGTTCGTCTTTGGGACAACCTTTTGAAATTGCGAAGATATTTAACTTTTTTGATTATGACAGTGAACCAGAATTCAAAAAGACCGCAATTTATCGAATTCACACTTACACTAAGGAAGAGTTAGAAGAAACATTAATAGATAGACTGTCAATTATGAAGAGCCTTTATCTGACGAAATTAACTCTCATAAGTTTTATGATGCCAATGTTGTCGGGTGTTAAACTTTTATCTCCACAGTCCACATTATACCTTTTCGTAACGAACTATAAAAGAAACCTCCGGCAATCCAGATTTTTGCTTACAATGTAGCTACAACTTACCAATTGTGGTTAGACAGATTTTTCGTATATGGTTGAAGCTGAACAGTATGATCATCACTGGATTTTGCACCGGCCAAAGAGTGAACCATTTATGCTTTATATTAATCACAAAATCTCTTATTGATTAGGGATCACCAACGGTTTTTGAGATATGATTTCTACATACATGCATGGATAGGTTTTCTCCAAAACCTACAATAAAAATGGATGACGAAAAGGATGCAAGTTCAGATTCTGATCACTTACGGCGTTCTGCTCGATTAATGAGAAAATTTACTGCACATGTTACCTCTAATAATGAGACTAGCAAGACTAAGTACTTTATATAAAACCCAAAAAATCAAATACAGTATCCTCAATATAACTTTGCAGATTTCAAAAATATAGGAAATGAGGGATGTGAAATGTGATTTCGATCTATCAAAAGTTACACTCGATACAACATGAAGTGCATACGGCCACTATGGATGTGAAATGCACCGTATATCGCGGGCCACAGTACCCCTCCATGCATAGTACCCCCCCTTTCACCCGACAAAAGGTTCCATTTTTTATTGATTTTATTATTTAATGAATCTAATTTTGCCCAGATATTATGTAAAAATAATTTTCTGGTTACTATACGATCTTTTAAACACATTCTATTCATAATAAAAATTTGAGTTATTGACATGGTGGTACAAGGTCAACCCTCAGGAATTCACAAGATACCCGGGGTACTATGGCCCGTGATATACGGTAAATTGGAGCTGGCACTGCATAACGATCAGGTTTTAATGCATTAATATCAATTATAATCGTGGTATACTTTGAAAGGAAAATGATAATAATACTGATGATGATACTTTGATCGATTTTAGGATGGTACGTTATCGTCAATCGTCATGATTATTCTCATCTGAAAAAGTCTGATATTGGATAACGATAGTGTAATATTATTATATGAATAAATTATTATTAGAGTTAATATTAAAGAATTCCATAAGATAGTGCAACAAATCTTGAGGTGAAATATCTCTCATTAATGTACAACAATTGCGAAATGTTTTGTTGTATCGATTAATCTCTAATTTTAAATTTATATTATCGCCGTTTTCAAAATGGTGTAGGCTATTTATTCGTGATTAAATATTCGAATACCAATATTCGTCCGGTTTTTGTTTTGTTCGGTTTTCATCTAGTTTTCGTCCGGTTTTCGGTTTTCTTTTTTTTTCTTTTATTCAGATATAACTGCATACATCATCTTGAAAACGGCGATAACTATGTATTCACAGAATCAAGATGTATGAGATGTTCTGCAAATAATAAAACGAAACCCTGTCCAAATTTTTTCACAAAATATTTTCCAAATGAAAGTTACAGATTTTGAAGAGACAACGACGAACCATCCTTTTTATCTTTCAAGCACAAAGTTAACTACCTCCTAGAATGTCCATTATGTTAACAAGTGATTTGTATATATTATTTAAGCATTGCTTTTAAAGAAGTGATGGAATTTCAATCGGTCTATTTGGTAGTAATACACAAATATTATCTAAAAATTTTGGTAGAATAAAAAAATAAAAAAATAAAAAATAAAATTTCATAAAAACCAGTTTTTCCGGTTTCCTGATAGATCATAATTTCTGATGACGATTTATTATTTTTGTTTTTGTTTTAGGCAGGTTCATACAACATGATCAGTAACATGATCAGGAGTGTTTTAGAAGAACAATATAACATTGACAACTCTTTATTGGAATCGGAAAGTATTATCCGAAAAAAGAACTATATAATATATATATTAAAATATTCGATTTTGGAAATTTTCAAACCGGTATTTCTTTTAAAAAATAGACCTATTTAGTAAGTAATACATTACGTACATTTTAATACGACAAAATTTATAAAAACCAGTTTTACCGGTTTTTTTTCCTGAATGGATCGTAGTTCTGATGATTATTTGTTTTTGTTTTAAACAGGTTTATGCAGTAAATTCAATGTGATCAGTGTCAGGAATGATTTAAAAGTACAATATAAAACATTGATTTCTCTTTATCGGAATTAGGATGGAACGTAATAACACTATAAAAAAAAAAAAAACTTTACTAACCATCCCGTACTATTATTAATGTAAAATTACGTAATATATTTACAAAATCTCTTAACAAATCTCTTGACGTATCCCTAATTAAAATCTTTTCACGAGCGAGCCAAGAATTTACGCCTTAACGACATTTTTGGCGTTGTGAAGAAATCCGATCCAAAGGAAGGGCCGCCAAAATCAATAATAATGACAATTTCCATTGCGTATGACCAAACTCAAAGAGAAGGTGACTAACCTTTTATATTTGAATAAAAAAAAAATGTGAGAAAAATGCGAATAATCGAAGTAGATAATTCGTAATTTCCTTTTTTTGATACCGTATGTTGATCATCAATAAAATGTGTTATGACACTCCCGTTATTATCCGTTATTTTTAACGGAAATTTTCCGAATTTTACCTAGCGGGAATTATTTAAAATATCCGAAATTAATAGGTATATGTAGTAAATCCTAACGGGGATTTTTTTGTTTTTTTTTTGAAACACAAATTAAAAATATTCAAATTATTAAACCTAACGGAAAATTTTTTTTAAAAAAAAAAAAAAAAAAAAAAAAAAATATTCAAATTAATTTATTTAAACCTAACGGAAAATTTTTCTAATTTATCAAACCTAAAAAAACTCTCATCATTTTTCAAAATTTTCCACTAAAACTTATTCATACAATCAATATAAAATATGTAAAAAAATTTACATTTTTAAAAGGAATCTTGTTAAAAATCGAGTTTTTTTAATTTTACAAAAAATGCAATAAACTTGTTTAAAAAAATGATGAAACCTAAATAGGTAATGTAACATTTAAATGACTGATAGGAAAAAATAAATTGTAAAAAATGAAAAATCCTCGTGATAATTAACTTCCCTTTCCAAAATGTCGTGATTTTAAGACCGAATATAAATCCAAATCCAAAAAAAAAAAAAAAAGTATAATAATGATAATAATTCACATTGTTGCTCATTTGTTAGAATTTTATTATGAACAGACATGTGTCAGCCCATGGTAAAAGAATACAAATTCCAGGGAACCCTTTTCAAACAAATACTTAATCGGATTATCAAGAGGTTTGATCGACGACAAGAATTGTCATTTTTGTAAATCGAAAGGTTTGTTTGAATTTTAGTGGCTTTTTCACGGGTCCTCAATTTTTGTTTGTACACAAACCAATTAACCTAAAATTAGAATAATCTAAAAAAAAAAACCCATTTTCTGGGATTTCTTGGATAAAAAAATATATATATATTTAATTATTTGAAAAATTTCGAGTCTTTTTTATCAAAATTTCTGATAACAAATTAAAAAAAAGAAAATCCGAAAATTAATAATTCAAACATTAAATTTACAATTGAAAGATGTTTTTTAAAACTTTAATTGGTTAAAGCAAAGATGAATTTTCATTTCTTTCCATGAAATTCCAAAATACAAGTATATAAATTTCGTCATATTGTCTTTTTAAATGTTTCAATAACAATAAGCGCATAATTACATAATTACATACAATCAATCATTTCAAAGGAAACTATGTAATAATGATCTAATAAAGTCGAATAATAAGTGTCAAAACAAATATAAAATTAATAACATTAAATAAAGAATAAAGTAATATGTAAAATAGGTTAAATAACCTAAAAGAATTTCAAATAGGTATGAATTACGCTCTTTCCAAATAAAGAGAGTTTTAGCTCAGTAACCTGTCAAGCAAATAAGGTCTACTGTAAATAACTGCTGTACTTGTTATTAGTTGTTGAATAATAATAATAATAACGGCGGTAAAGTTAACCTTAAATTTAATTATTTAAGGAAATGATTTGAATAGTTGTATAAATAGGTAAAGTGGCTTTGCTTACTTTTTTTGCCTTTTGTGATTTTACTATGATCATATGATCATAAATGAAGACATTTTGTGAAACGTAACCACGTAAAGATAATGAAGATATAATGAGATATAATGTAATAATCTCAGTTAAAAAATAATATTGTCGGGCATTCTTATAAATCGACCTTTTAGAACATTTGATACCATAGTATAATACGTAGTATAGCATAGTATGTATTATACGTAGTATAATGCGTAGTATAAGTAGTATAAGTGGTATTTAAATGCGTAGTAAAATATAAGTGCGTAGTAGTATAGTGCGTAGTATAGTGCGTAATATAGTGCGTAGTGTAATACGTTGATTCGTTTTATAGTTTTATTGGTAAACAAAAAAACTCGATTTAAAATATTACGTTAATGTCAATTCCGTTAATTTATTAATTAAAGCAATTTTTAGTTTTCTCTAATTAATAAAATAATTTTCTTAACATTTGATAATCATATTCGCATTTTCAAAAAAGTTCAAAATCCATTCCATTATATTTCGATAATTGTTTAATATATTAATTAATAATGTCCGAGATTGAATAGAAATCAAGTATCATATCAAGTTTATTTAAGGGGAAGGAAAAAAAAAAAATAATAAATAAAAATAAACAAACAAACAAATGTTTAAGGATGTTAAAGATTCCTTCAATCTATCTTTTTTTTTTAAAAAAAAAAATAAAGGTTCGAATGGAATTATGGTATTGAATATGTAATGATAAGTACGGAATATTTAAACGATTAGTTGATTAGTTTCTTTGTCCATATATTAGTAATATAGTAATTAATATAGCAATACATTTTTTAATTCTTAAAAATAAAAATAAAATAAAATAAAAATAAAATAAATTTCAATTTAACCAAAATAATCCACAATATTAGGAAAAGATGTATGTAACACGAACTAGTAATATTTGTGTTACACATTACACACTTGCACTTTGTCCTACACAATGAGTGAAAATTATTTTTCTCCTCACATTTTTCTTTTTTTTCTTTTTTTTTTTTTTTTTTTTCTCTTTTTTACTTTTTATTCCATGCAGGTAATACTTTATAAAAGTTCATATAAAGGATAAATATGGAATAGCCATGAGAGAAAAATCGAGAAAATTTATTAAAATTATTATTTAAATGAAAAAAAAAAAAAAAAAAAATTTTTTTTCTCACAGTAATTTAATAATAAAAAATTCCTGCAAATGTTATTCGTTTTAAAAAAAATTTTAAGGTTTCATGTAAAAGAACGCATGAGGTAAAGAAAGTGCATTTATCAATACTTTTTTAAGTGATTAAAGTAGGTCACAAGTGAACAAAGTCATAAGTCATCTCTTTATTTTATATATATATATATATATATAATGAATCCTTTATATCATTATTCTTTGATTTTCAAAATTTGGTTTAGCAAAAAATTTCTCGTGACCTTTTTTCTGACTTCTTTTGGCTTCTTTTTAGCTTCTTTCTTCCATTTTTAATAATTGATCAATACCAAATTCGTTAAGTAATAATAAATTTTTTAATTTATGTTTAATTTATGTAATTTATTGTAATTTATGTATATCAATTTCTCATCATCAAAAAAGAAAATACTGACATGTTGGATTTTCTTTTCATTGTTATTGATTCAATATTATTTTGGATAATTATTTTTTTTTTTTAAAAAAAAAAAAAATTACCCCAATAAAGATTTTCTTATGGAAATTATAGAAATTTCTTTTTCTTTTTTTATTTGCTATTGCAGAAATATTCATTATATAAAAGGTTAAAAAATAAACCCATTCTTATAAAAAGAAACTAATCTTAAAATATTATGTTTAAAATTCCATGTAAAGTTTAGTTTGTTCATGATTTACAATAAATTTTACTTTTTTTATTCAAACTAACCTAAGTAACTCCAAGTACAAAAGATCATTCAGTTGATTATTGGATTTTTAAAGTTTGTTGATAAAGTTCAACGAATTGATAGCGTACGATAAGTGATATCATTTGTGTTATACAATAGATAATAAAAAAAAAAATAATTTTTTTTATCTAACCTTTGATGAGTTTTTAAAGCGTCATAAATTCATGTCAAAAATATTTTTTTTTTTTTTTTGTTTTTTTTAACAAATCAATACAAGATATTTTTTTTAATTTTTTTATTCATAAAATTTAAAAATGTTCCAAATGTTTGCTTTACAATATAAAAAAAAACCGCTATTACAGTTATTACATACATAATATGAGGTTAAATTTGTCATAAAAAAAAAAAAAATGTAAATAATATGTAAAAATGAAAGAGATGTAAAATAAAATGAAATAAAAATGAATCGTAAATAAAAAGAAAAAAGAAAAAAGAAAAAGAAAAAGAAAAAAAAATATTATTAATTATTTACAGGAGAGGAACCTCAAAAAAATATCTACATAAAAAAAAAAAAAAATGGCGTAAAAAAAAAAAAAAAAAAAATTTTTTTTTTTCTACACTGCACATCCCCTCTTTTGGGGATTCCTTAGAAGAAATTCTTTGTATAATTTTTTGTTTTATTTGATTTTTTTTTTTTTTTTTTTTTTTATTTTTTGTTGGTTTTTTTTTTTTTGGTTTAAAATTGTTTAAAAATCGTTTAATCGTTAAAAAGTGATGTTAAAAATTTAATTATATAAATTGTTGTTTTTTTTTCATATGATAATGATAAAATGCATTGGTTCCTCCCTGAATTATTTTTATTAAAAAAAGATTAAGCGTATATTATTAATTATTATTTTTCGCTTTTACCATAACTATACTTCATCATCGTTCGTTTGCCTTGCATTATGTTGCGTTGTCGTTGTTTTTGATATTTTGTTGTCGTTTTCGTTGTGTTGTTTTTTTGTTGTTACAAAAATGGAGTGAGAGTCATTTATTTATCGACTTCATCATATTCTTTATCGGTTCGTTGTTTGATTGGTAAAAGTATTATTAACTTCATTTACCAGCGAGCCCAACCAACGTAACCTGCTTTAATCTTTTCATCAACCAAATTTTCAACAAATTGTCTGGCATCTCCATAGCAAGAATGTTGTTGAATATGTGTGGCTCTTCCCTTTAAGCTACCATCAGCACGGATGCTTCCATAACGGATATATGTTATAAGACCTTCTTCAACTCTAAATTGCCAAAATCTGGTTGAAGTTTCAAGATGTCCTGATGGTATAGGTGATGTAATTTCTTGATTATTATTATTGGATTTACATTCTGGAATTACCACATCGGTATAGATTGAACAAGGTCTTGGTTTAGAAAGACGAGATTTCTTCTTGGAAAGAGAATAAGTACTAGGTTCAATAATTGATGCAGACATTATTATAACAAAGTTTTTAATAAAAAAAATGTGATGAATATATTTTGCAAAGTTTAAATTTTTTCGTTCGTTTCAAAAAAATAAAAATTTTAATTTTTTTGGGAATAATTTTAAATTTAATTGATTCCGAATAAAACAAATTTCGAGAAGAAGTCAGTATTTGTCTCCTTTATATAACTTTTTTTTTTTTTTTTTCTAGGGGCGAAAAAAATATGGGGAATAAAAAAAAAAAAAAAAAAAAAAAAAAAAGAGTTGCGCCAATTATAATATATAAATTCTTATTGTAAAAAAAAAAAAAATCCTATTGTATATATATATATATTTATATAATTTATATAATATAACATATAGTATAACGTATAGTTTACCGTATAATTTACCGTATAATTTACCGCATAATTTACCGTATAATTTACCGTATAGTTTAATCATGTATAAAAAAAAAAAAAATTTTTATTTATATATATGTATAACAATAACAATATAAATTTTTTTTTTTATTTTACTCTGTTGTTCCAATAAAGTAACGATTAGCTTGACCTGAAACTTTTATGCTGCGTAAATTCAACGTCTTTTTTTTCCCACCATAAAAAAAAAAAATAATTTTTTTTTTTTTTTTTGCCCCACTTTTTTTTTTTTCTTTTTTAATGTACATCCAAAAAATGACACAAATCAGGCCATAAATTATTTTTAACTAATAAAAAATTATCACGCCATTACCATTATTGTAAGGAAATAATTCAATATTTTCTTCCACAGTCATTCTTTCTTTTTTCATCCTCGTTATTATTTACAAATTAATACTAGTGTAAAAATTGAGAAGGAAAGAATCATAAATAATTCATATTAGAAAGTTCTTTGAAATTAATTGCGCAGGGAAATTAATTATAAGCCGCAGGTTGATTACCGGATTTACGGATAAAACGGAGTTTAACGGATAATATGGAAAAATTACGGGAAGTGAAGTTTAAACTACGTAATTAAATTTAACCAATAATTTATTGTTGCGTATTTTTTTTTTTGTTGGGATTTTTCACTTTTTGTTACATAAATTTACATAAATTGTGACAATAAAAAAACTTAATTGTTTAAATTGTTAATTGTTAACTTTTTAATAAAAAACCCCTTCGGTAAGATCCAATATAAATATGATTAATATGACTCATTTAATATCAGATATACTAATTTATTAAATTTACCGATTGGAAAAAAATAATAATATTATTGTCAGATGGATCCTCAGCTGAATAATGAATCACATTTCACAATAAAATACTTGGCTTTATTTACATGTACCTATTAACTTGTATGTACGGTATTTCTTATTGGTATTCATCATACTACATACATGATTATTAATATATTTTATATAAAATCATCATCATACATAAAAATCATTATTTGCATTTTTTTTCTTGTGTTTTTCGATGTTTTTTTTTTTTTTTTTTTTTTCGATGTGAAAAAAAAAATAAATTTAATTTAACCTAAAAATGTTAAAAATTATTTAGTTGACAGTTTTGGTTGCCCAGTCCATAATAATCAAATAATTACCCCGCACACCCAATAAAAACAATAATAAGGTTTAAAAATGTAAAAGAAAATATTTTGAAGGATGAGTAATACAAACTGATAACCTTAAAAATTCATTTCTTCTTTTCAATCAAAAAAAACGCCGTTATTGTTTAAAAAATTTCACGGGTAACCTTTTCATATAAGTTGGTAACCCTTTTGAAAAAAAAAAAAAAAAAGATATCACAATATAATTTAATGAATATTGTTTCTCTTTTAACTTTTCAAAGTGTGGCCCGAACTTGAGTGATACAACTGAGGCTAAACCTATTTTTGGTATATAAGAATTGCAGATCGAGAAAGATGAAATGATTTTGGTAAATCGGGTAAATCGATGATCTTTTTTAATTGTTTAAACGCGTGATCACGTGAAAAATTCAAATAATTGTCAAAATAAAATTTGAATAAATTCGTACCTCTTTGTCTCATATTATGTCATACGCGTCTCTTGCTATTAAACCGAAAAATTTGACGTATTAATGACATGAATGACATCATAAGCAAAAGGGGGGAAAGAAAAGGTGGTGGCTTTCGAATATTGAGATTAACAGTACTACGCCTCTAAGGGGTTGGATCATTCGCTCAGATGATAAACTAATTTAGTGGCTTATTAGACTTTTTAGCCGATGAATAAGATGAGTGACGTGAATGACGTTACTTTGATTTTTAGCGTAATAAATGATAGGATGATGGTGAATTTTTTAAAATTGATTAAATTGAAGCTACTTTAGCAACATTTGTTACGATTCTTTGTTTTATGCAATTCTTGTATTTGCGGTATATGATATTATATGATATGTAGTATAATATAGTTCATTATACTTTTTTATTATTATAGTTTATTGTAGTTTATTGTAGTTTAAAAAGAATTATCATAATTAGATAATTTTTGTTTATGTTTTAATGATTTTTTAATGAGAATTTTTTTTTTTTTTTTTGCCAAATTTTTACCGAATTTTTATTCGAACGCAATATTACCAGTATAATTATTTTTTCCTGTTTAAAAAAATTTAATTATTACGATATATGGTAGGTCATTTAATCTTTTCCGTGCGAATAATTTTGTAAAAAAAAAAAAAAAAATAATACCAAATTTGAACACTTCAATAACTTTAATGTGTTGTACCACGATATTTCGGATAAATCAAGGTATTCAAACAAAAGTTTCCAATTTACCCAATAAAAAAAAAAAAAAAAATATTAATACTGCTTAATTTAGTTAAAGAAATCTTTTCGAGAAATAAGCGGTGTTACAATCTTATTTGTTATACGAGGTTAGTCAAAAATCAAAAAAGAAAAAGTGTAAAAATAACCTATTTATAAAATAACCAAAATGACTTGCATTGTTTTAAAAAAAAAAAATGTTTCATCAAATTAATTCTTCACGTGCTTTATAGGAAATGTTTCGGTTGAAAACCTGGTAAGGTTTATGTACACAGTTCCCTTTCACAACTTTAAAACCGAACATGAACATCTTTTTTTTTCAACGATCAAATCTGTTTGTATCACCAACAAAATGAGTTTGTCTTTAAACAATTACTATTTATATCAAAAGGAATATTCAGAGATATGCGAAAACAAGTTCTCGTGTAAGTATAACATAATATGCGAAGACTTCCACGATTTATCGCCGCGGCATTGTATATCAATTTTTAATGGTTCTCGATCCGTTGTAGTCCGACCTATATATAGATTCGGTATACCCCACACAACCGCATTTCTAATTAACCCACAAATAATAAACGCACAGTTAATGTTTTTTTTTTTTTTTTTTTAGGACAAAAAACAACAAAAAAAAAAAAACTAAAAACAACGAAAACAACGAAAACAACAAAAAAAAACAACGATAACAACGGGAAACAACGAAAACCAATAAAAGAAAATATTTTTAACAAAAAATGTTTCAAAAAATCTTTTACAAAGTATCGCAATATGTCATACGATTTCTTCTTATTATTAAGATAATTATTTTATGTACTTTCTCATGAATATTTCCACGAGGGATTAACAGACCCTATTGAAATTCCTTGATATTGTTTGTTTATCCAGGGAAACATTTTTTTATAAACAGATTTATAAATCATTCTAACCAATTTTGTTTTATAGATATTCTAGACAAAAAACTCCCCTTTTCTATAATTGTAAATATATTATTATTTATTTTATTTTATGGAAAAAAATTCGGGTGATATGCAAAAGTAATGCAACTATTATAAACATTTGACATTTCATTCATGATTCGGGAACCAGAGCACGGTCCGTAAACAAATATCATTCTTATTTCTTAATTTGGTTTAACCAAATTTTTTTTTATATTCTTCATATTTTTAAAGTTTCGAGTAAATATTATATTTGAACAAGTTACTAATGTTATTATTGTTCATTATTATAACTGCACAGCCGGGAATATCAATTTTTATTATTAAGATATACACTTTATTTAAATTCATGTTTCACAACCTTCTTTCGAACAATTTGCTGCGCCGCTCGCCGTTCTTCTTATTTCTTCTTCTCTTTTTTTTTTTTTTTAACTTTTAGCCCGCATAAATTTAATCATATTAATTATAGACATATTCTACTAATAAATTTTAATGGCGTGAGAATAAATCAAGATGTGGGAGAGTTTTAATCAAACCCCATTACAGATTTTTTACAAAATCTTGAGAGGAAGTACGATATTATTTGACAAAATTTAAAATTTTTTAATAAATTTATTTTTGGTACTCTTGGCTATTATTATTATTATTATTATTATTATTATTATTATTATTATTATTATAAGTATTATTACTTATATTATTGGACAATGAGACAATGCGTGAGAAATTTTCATTATTGAAAACGTACTCAGAACTTGTTTATTTTCCCCCATGTAATAATTATTCATAAAATATTTAAGTATTCGTGTTCTTAGTGGAGAGTAACGAGTTATCCTTTTAGTGGTTCTCAGTCGATTAATTAATATATGCTTATTTAGATCAAAGATTGACCGATGTTTGATTGATTTGATTGATTTTTGATGATTACTCATGGTTTGTCAAAATTCTATTTCCTTTTATTATTTTTATGAAAGGAAATATACACTTGAAAAAAAACATGCACCCCACAAAAGAACAATATGAAATAACATTGTTATTAATCGTAAATATTTTTCTATTTTTATTTTTATTTTTCGGTTAAATTAATTAAAATTAAACCATTTTTGATTTTTTTTTTTTGTTTTTTTTTTTTTTTTTTTTACCAATAATAATAATAATAATAGTTTTGAGATTAGAATATTTCATCTAATCTACTGTATAATTAACTAATTAATTGTAATGTAAAATATTATTTATTTATGAGATATAAAAATCTATTCACAATGATGATCAGAAAAGTTGCACAAATGTTTTAGCCGAGAACTTTTTTTGGTGGGAAGGGAATTTCTTTTTCCTTCTTCCCGATCTTTGTAAATTAGCTGCTACTCGTTTCGTTATTCTCTCATTCATTTTTATGTTAGATTGATGCACAAAATGTCAAAATGTACAACAAAAAAAAAAAAAAAAAAATATTCAAATGTCAATTTTAAAAAAGTTAACAATCATGTGATAAATTATACAATATACATTCATATCCATTCATGGTTCATAGTCTCAAATAGTCTAAATAGTCTAATAATCCAAATAGTCTAAATAGAGGTCTAAATAGTCTAAATAGTCTAAATAGTTTAAATAGTCTAAATAGTTTAAATAGTCTAAATAGTCTAAATAGTCTAAATATTCTAAATAGTCTAAATAGTAGTCTAAATAGAGGTCTAAATAGTCTAAATAGTCTAAATAGTCTAAATAGTCTAAATAGTCTAAATAGTCTAAATAGTCTAAATAGTCTTAAATAGTCTCATAGTTTATAATCAGTCCAGACTCATAAATTAACCAGTAGTAAATTTTCCGGTATTTTTTTTTTTTTTTTTTTTTTTTTTTAAAAAAAATTTTTTTTTTTTTTTCTTTTCGTTTTTTTCGGGTTTAACCTTTTTTCGCGGCCAATTATATATCCTGTCGTACACAAAAAAAATGTAAGCACTAAAGTATAACGTGCTTCACTCCCTCAGCCATAATTTTTAATACCATGACAATTAAAGCTAATATCATGTGCTGTAATTGTTAAGTTCTTTTAATATCTTTTTTTTTTCCCATGATAATCTTAATAAATTGATTTTCCAAAATAAGAAAATATTTATATTTATACAATTACCGTAAAAACAGTCAAAGAAAAGAAATCAAATAAGTATATTATTACCCTTTTTATTAGACAAATGAACATAATTTAACAATTAAAAAAATCAATCAACAAATAAATAAATAAATAATAATAATAATAATAATAATAATAATAATAATAAATACTGGATGCGGTCAACCATATATTATTGAACCTCTCCCCCCCCCCACGAAAAAAAAAGCCACAATATTCTTATTATTAACAAAAAAAAAAAATGACAGATGATCTTGTCCAAAATTTTCTTCTTAAAATTCCTAAAAGGATATTCATATACATAATCAAAAAAAAAAGGAGTAATATTTTAATAGCGTGTTTCATCTTTTCAAACAAGTTTTTTATACAATACGAATAATTCGAATAACTCGGAGAACAAAAAAAAAAAATCGTACGTATCGTGGATACCTCATTCATTAAAAAGCCTCATATGGCAAAAATTCAATTGGGCGTGATTTGTATCATTTCTTGAGGAAAAAAAAAAAAAAAATACGCCTACAATGTAAATTTTAAAGATTATTGTTTATTTCTTACGTTGTTCTTGAACTTTGCATGGTTATGATTTTCATAGAACTTCTTTATAGATGCGGATAACTGCGGGTGATACATTCATTGCACGTGAAATTCAAGCTAGTTCGCATTAATGACATTTTTTTAGGTATGAAAATAATAATACTGCGGTGAAAATTTGTCGGTAACATCGGGTACATTGATTGATACGACATTGATACGACATTGATACAACACGACATTGATACGATTGATACCAATTATCTTCGAAAAGATTAAACCGATCAATAAGATTATAAGATTGATATTCGTGTCTTAAATCTTAGTATAATATAATTTTGTACATATTATTGTTAAATTGTAATTCGTGTCCTAATATACAGTAACTAACTATATCATTGTAATATCATTTACTTATAAACTATATTATATCAGATATCAACAATTCTTCGGTTTTATTCATAATTGGAATAATTATTCTATTTATTCAATTGACATATATATCAATTGAATAATCATTTTTATAACTTTATAAAATTTATGATGTCTTTAAATCAACACGGTTTTTATTTCATAAAATTTTATCACAAAATATTTATATTATATCATAAATTATATTATAAAGTACAAATCATACACCAAAAGAAAGCTTATCAGAAAATGATTTCAAGCAGAATGATTTATTCTCTTGATAGACATGCTATAACGAGAAAATACAAATTCAAAAACCTTTAGTTTTCACCCTGATTTTTTCTTAAAATCCAGATACTTTGTAAAATTTTTTGAAAAAATTCCTAAAAAAAAAAAAATGATTACAATGTTTTGATACTTTTGAAATAGATTCCAAAACAAATTGATTATAATGTTTTGTAATATAAATTCCAAAAAAAAAAAAGCATTTAAGAAGGGAAATAAAAATATAGAAAATTTAAATCTAATGAAACTTCTGAATTATCAATGCAAAGAAATATTAGAAAATAAATGCTCATATTTTTTACAAATTATATATGAAGATATTAGAAGCAGCCACTTTAGAACTAATAAAATCATTCAGTGAAATGAATGTATCAAAAATTAAAAAAAACTATATTGGAAACTGTTACTTTAGAACTGAAATCATTTGGTAAAATGAATGCATCAAAAGTTAAAAAAACCATATTGGGAATTTTTCTAAAGAAAGCTGAATCTAAAAAAGGATTAACCAAAATTTTAGAATTTACTATCATTTTAATATTAATATGAAAAAAGATAAATATTGCTAATTTTATAAAATGAGATATTATTCTAAATTATTTTTTATAATAATTGAAATATATATACTTTTTATTTTTTTTTTTTTTTTTAGCTTTTTAGTTTTATAATAAAAATAATATAATCAAACAAATTTAATCAATATTAAAGTTAACAAATACCTATAAATTTATACAAATCTTTTATAGCTTTTATATTAAATATCTGAAATTTTATTAATATAATTATATAAATAAATAAAAATAAATTATTATTAGAATTATAATTTAATAATATAATAAATATTTTTTTTTTTTTTTTTTTAGTCAAAAGAAGTACTTTTATTACTGAAAAAAAGATAGAAAGGTATACAAAAGATCAGCATAATAAAGCCAGCCCGTTCTCCACACTAGGGTCACAAACTATCTCATGATTACTATAGCTCTAGCCTATTCTTTTTAATATAATAGGAAGTCTAGTTATAGAATTGTTCAAGGTATAAAGGAAAACGAAAAAAGAAAAAGAAAAATTCTACAATCTAATAAAACAAAAAAAAATATCACGTAAAGCGAATGCAAAGCATGACAAGAAATTAGTGTGGAATCTTCTATCTATCCCTCCCAATTAAACTAAACATAATGTTCTAATAATACCTTCAGCCCAATGATTAAATGTTTAACATCAGGCTTCTTAGACTAGTCGTTTCTTGAATGATCGATCTTCTTGGTAGAACGTCCAGATTTAGGAGTTTTATTATGATCGTTCTTGCGGTTGTTAGTATTTAAACCTGAAAAAGAAAAATTAGACCCATTAGGAGTTCTGAAAGACTTCTCTGCATTGCCAAATCAAGCAGATCTACGTAAATTCTTAAAGTTGGGGGTAGAATAACAGCACCAAGAGATTCTAACGTCATTCCAAAGCTGGAGGTTATTTATGCAAGTGGAAACGTGATCCCAAGTGTCAAAGTAACCTATCAACTTTCGGGATCCATCAACTTCTTTAACTACTTTAAAGGATTTAATGCCACTATCCAACAAAAATTGATGAGAGCGTCCATTTGGGAATAAGGAGGCATCCGTCATGTCTTCTGGAAGGTTGTATACGACAGCTTAGAACTTTTCTTGTTGTTTTCTTTCTAAAAAGTTCCAGGAAACAGGGAACCATCAAACAGGGATTCCTTCCAAGTTGACAGTCCAGACCCCTCCATTATAGCATTTCAAGCACTCGTGATCAGGAATCAGTCTAACCCTAGCAGATAAATACTTCCTGTGCACCCTTATACTAACTGATATGACCTTGCTCCATTGTCCTAGATTGGCCAACAGAGCATAGTTATCCCATTTGGTCAGAATGTCATAGACTACAAGATCTAATAATTGTGCTTATTCGTAATCTTGAGGAACATATCCAGTGATGATAACATTTCCATTCTTTAAATTATTGTCTGTCTCATTCTGTTTTAACTTCTTTCCATTGTCTACAGACATCGATTGTGGTTTAGAATCTTGCTTCAACTGCTGCTTGTAGGGTGTGAAAGGAGAAGAAAGTAAACTTTGATTAAAAGTAACCGTCCTTGAACCAAAAGGTCTAGAGGGTGTATACTCAGAAGATTTCTTGCTAAAAGTGGACACTACTTGTTCATCCAGTCCAGAAGGAGTTTATAACTGCAACTTTTGTCTCTGCTTACAGGCCTTCTTTTTAGCACTTCATTTCTGAGATTTGGTCAAGAGCGTGACAGGTACAGGTGTGATATTACGTGGAAGTGTGGCAAGTAAATCATCAACATCATCCAATGATCCTATCAAATTTGTATCAAACACATCAAAATTTATCGACGCGTCTGATTGATGCATAGGATCCCTTAGATCTTCTATATCGGGAGATTGTTTGCTTGCGTACTCTAACACTTGGCGAATTTCAGAATCTATAAGAAAAATTTCCTGGTTTTCATCGTCCAAGAGAAAGAGATGAAGAAAAGTAACTAAAAATTAAGCTATTATAGGGAAACAGCTGTCCTGGGAAAGTCTTAGTAACAGCAGTTCCATAGGAACAACTTGGTCCTTGTAAGTGTTGAGAAACTCCACTATAGCTGAAGGGTCTGTAGTTGTTATTGAGCTAAAAATAATCGAAGGGTTCCTCTTGATAAGTCCTGAGAAAAAGGATATTATAACATCGTGAAAACGGTCAGAAGGTATACTCTTTAGAGCAGTGGTAGGGGTAACTTTGGTTAAAGAAGATGTTGCTGTGGTTTTTGAGGCTGGGTTGGTTAGCAAAAAGCCTTTCTTCATGGTGAAAATAAATATTTTTCTTCCGTAAAAATTTGGTTCACAGATCTGTAGGAAAGAGTTCTTATTTATCCTCCCATAATATAATAAATATTAAATTTATTAATATCTATTTTTAGTATAATATTCTTTAATGATTCCTATTAAAACTGTTTTTATTAAAAGTTTTAGTTTTATTATAATTAGTTTAATTATTTTATTTTATATCCAGATTTATTTGTATAAATAAATATAAATTTTATATTATTTAAATATATATTTTTTTTATAATTATATTGGTCAATAAAAAAAATTTTTTAAATTTTGGTAAATAATTATTTTATCAGTTAATAAATAATCAGAATTAAACTGAAATATTGGATTATAATTATTATATCCTGAAATATTGGGTTAAATATAATTTTATATAATAAAAAAAAAAGTAAAAAATTTTTCTGGTGATTTTTTAGAATATTTTTAGATTAATAATTTGAGGTAATACTAATTAAGAATAATTAAAACTTAATTATTTAAATTGGTTAATATATTATTATATATGTTAATATATTAATTTGCTAAAATTTAACTTTTAACTTTTATGATTAATTGATAATTATTTATGTTCATTAAAGTTTATTTATTACTATATATGAAATTTTTTTTAAATTATAAAATTTTGTATAAAATAAAAAAAATATCATAATTATATATGTATAGTAAAGATTTATAATTTATAATAGATTTAGTTATATATAACAGTAAAAAATGATTTTCATATATATAGAAAAAGAAAATTTTATATATATATTAAAAAATTTTTTTTACAAAAATTTTTTTAAACTAATACTTTTTTTTTATTATTTTATATATTTTAATTTTTATAAATACAATAATATAATATTTTATATAAATCAAATTTTTGTTCTTCAAATTTGATTTGATTTGGATTTAATTTGCTTTTAAAATAAATTATTTTATGATTTAGCAATCTAAATTTAATAATTTTTTTTTATTTAATAATTTTTATTTTATATATTAAAATAAAAAAAGATTATAAAATTTGAATATTTAGATTAAAAATTATTTACAAATAAAATTTTTAAACTTTAAGATTAATTTTAATTATATCATATTATAATTTGATTTATGAAAAATATTATATTAATAATAGAGTAAATTTATTTAACGCACCCTGCGTTGTAACGCACCCCTATCACGTGATAAATTTTATTAGTTGCGGTTTAATTTAGATTATCGTTAAGAATTAAAATAATTGGCTAAAATCTATTGTACAAAAAAAAATAACAAAATTTATATATTAAACTATGACTTTATTCCTTTAAACCCTGTTTATCAAAGGTAATATTTTTTACAATTATTTATCTTTAATATAACTAGTAATGATAATAATGATACAAAAAAGAGAAGCCTAACAATTATGATAATAAGAGAGAGAAATAATGGAAATAATATTAGAAACAAATAATTGGAGATAACGAAGATGATAGGAGACAAAAAATATAGTAAAAAAAAAGAAAAATAGTGAAAAGAAGAGGGAAAGAATGCGAAAATAAAAGAAAATAGGAACAAAATGAAAGGGAATAGAAATGAAAATAAAAAGATAATGGGAGGGGCAAAAAAAAGAAAAGATGACAAGAAGGTGACAAAAAAATGAAAGGATGACAAAAGGGAGATGAACAAAATGAAAGGATGATGAAAAACGAAGAGATGATAAGAAAGGAATGAAAAGATGAAAAGATGATGAGGAGAAATGAAAAAATGACAAGAATAAAACGATGATAAAAACAAAACAATGATAAGAACAAAATGATAAGGATGAAATGATAATTGATGATGAGAACAAAATGATAATTGATGAAGACAAAATGATAATTGGTGATGAGGATGGATGAAACAATAATCAATGATAAGGACAGACAAAATGATAATTGATGATGAAGACGAAATGATGATTGATGAGGATGAAACAACGATGAGGATGAAACAATGATAAGGATGAAACAACGATAAGGACAAAATGGTGATAAGGATGAAACGATCATGAGATGAAAGGAAAAAGGAGCGATAATGAAAAAGAAGAAAGTGAATGAAAACGAAAAGAAAAGGGGAATAAATTAACGAAAGATAAACCATAAAAAGAAGAAAAAATAGTTAATAAAAATGAAATATGAAAACGAAATTGAAAAAAGACAAGAAAAAAATGCCATACCTGGAATGCCCTCAGAGACATCTGGAAATGAAAAAGTAAGGGTTGTTTCTTTTTTTTCGTTAATCTCGTTTAAGAACATTTCCTAACGTTCCTCTATTATCTTTTTTTTATAGAAGCACCCCGGAGACTTCTGGAGACAAAAAGGTAGGGTTTATTTCTTTTTTTTTGTTAATTTTATTTAAGAACATTTCTAACGTTTTTTTATTAGTTTTTTTATAGGAACGCCTCTTGGAGACGAAATGATAAAATAATAAAAAGTTGCAATGCGCTTAACAGCTTAAGATTATAAAAACAATTAAACATGTGATAAGGGGTGCGTTATAACGCAAGGGTGCGTTAAATAAATTATTCCAAAATAAAAAATTTAAAATTATTTTATTTTGTAAAGATTTATCTTATATTTTTATTATAAATTTTATAAAAATTATTTATTTTTTATATTTTATATAAATTTAAATCTTATATCTAAAATTAGAAAATTCAATTAATAATTTTTTTATAATAAATTCTAAATATTATATTAAGATTTTAAATAGTTACAATTAAATTTTAATATTAAAAACGCAATTATTTAACTAATAAATAATTTTTTGATTTTTAATAAGTAATTAGTAAATTAATGATTATTATTATATAGTATATATATTAATCTAATTAAAAAAAAAAAAAATATTAAAAATGATTTAAAAATATATAAAAGTTGAATTTGTGATAAAATTATGGAAAAATTTGTATGCAATTGCTTACAGTTTAAAAATAATTTATTAAAAGAAAAAAGTTAAATTTATATATATTAAAATTAAAAACTATTCATTAAAATAAAAAAAAAAACAATAAAAAAAAACAGATTTTTATTAAAATATTATTTCAAAAATATATTTCAATATTAAAATTAATTATGGTACTGTAATATCATTTTATTTATACAATAATTATATTATAATTATTTTATAAATTATTAAATACTAATTTTGGTATTTTAAAGTCAAATTTCCATTTTATTATAACACTATAATTATAAAAATATAATATTTAATAACATCTATAAGAAAAGAAAAGAATAAAAAAAAAAAAGAATAAAATTAAAGAAAAAAAAATAAAATTATAAAACAAAGAGAAAAAAAGCTTTTTTTTTATTTGTTGATTATTTAATATTATTAGATATATACAAATAAAACCAGATTTTTAATTAATTTATATAATATATATAATATATTATTTTTATTAAGAAATCTGAATATAATAATACATTAATTTATAAAACAAATGGACAGATATCTAAAAATTTGTATTATTTAAAAATATTAAAAATATTATAATCTTTTGCTTTTTTTTGAATTAATTATTATAAGAGATTTTGAATTCTTATTACTATATTTTATAATATTGAAATAATAATACTATATTTTTAATATTAAATTAATATTAAACTGATCCATATCAAATTTATATTAAAGTAATATTATTATTTAGAAATGTAAATTTCTGTAAATACTAATTTTTTTAATTATTTTTTTATATTTAAAAAATTAAAACTTTATAATTATTAAATATTATATTAATAATAAGAATTTCTAATTTTAAAATTTTAAATTAATAATTTAATAAATTAATCTGTAAAACTAATAAGTAAATAAATATTTAAATACATTCCTTTAGTAAATATTCTATTAATATGATCAAAGTTAATATGTGGCCATTGCTGTTCAATTAATTTTAATTTTATTTTTTTATTGCCATTATAATTATCTCCAATTGATATAAATTCATTATAAGTTTCAATAAATAATGGTGCCAATTCTGTTGTGGATGGTGTTACTAATAATGTTCTATAAAAAATAATGTATTTAATAAAACTATATAAATTTTTTAAAAATAAAATAAAATAAAATAATTTACCTTTCAAAACTAGTTAAATTTTTATTTTTATTTTGTTGAAAAATTATATTTTCTTTCCATAAATTATCAATTAAAGAACTTTTAGATAACACTTGTTTAGATAACAGATTTTCAAGATTACTTAATGAAGAACCAGCCAGATCATAAATGTTGACTTGTATATTTGTATCTATTAAAAACAAATTTGTAATCAAAAAAAAAAATTTGTAAATAAAACAATAAATTAAAATAATAATTACCTCTCCATAATTTAGGATAACCAAGTAAATGACGTGGTGGCATATATGTTTTATAAAATATTATATTAGTAGTAAAAATTTCAGATTGATTTTTTACTATAAATTAAAATATGTAAATTAAATATAAAGTTATGTTTACAATATTTTTTAAAAGTAGTTTAATTATGTAATACCTGAATTGGTTATTTTCTTTCCCAATTCGCACTGAAAATATCCACTAAATTTTTCACAATGTTTAAATCCTAATGACTGATTTTGCAATTTTTGCATTATAGGGACAATTCCTGCTTGATGTAATCCTCCAAATATTATGGCAAAGACTAAATTAAATATAACCCAAACAACCTACAAATACATATAAATTAATTTAATTATAAAAGGATTTGGTATAACAAATTTAAAATAATTTTACCCAAAATAGAATGGGAAGCTTATGTAATCTATCCGATGGTACGATTATAACAGGAAGTAAAAGCGGTAACAAAAATCTTGCCTCTTGATGTGGAATAAGTGTTAAGAATACAAATCCAAACAATCCACTATAGACAATCACTAAATAAAAAAGAAAACAGAGATAAAGATGGTTCATCTTATTTTTTAATAAATTCTAATCTAGATAAAATCGTATAATTTAATTGTTACTATTACCAGTTTTATATGTCCTCTTAGCTGTCCATCTCATAAACTTTACACTAACATTAAGATCTTTCATAGTTAATAATGTAAGTGGTCCGAATAGTAATACAAAATTATAAATGTGCAAATATCTAGGATGTAATCCATGTTGAGATAAATTTTCGGAATTCATATTATACATAAAATTATTCAATGGAGTGATAATAATTTTACCCTAAGTTATTAAAAAAAAAAAAAAAAAAAAATTTAAAAAATTTAATAATTTTTAAAAAAGAAAAAATTGCAAATTATACGTACACGCCATCCAAATTTTGCAAATTTTGCTGGATTACCCAAGAATTCAAATATATGGTCATTGCTAAGAATAACTCCATCAAACGTAACTTTTAATGTTCCAAAATATAAAGAATCAGCTAATACACATATTCCCATAGTAATAAATAATCCTAAACATGCTGGTAAAAGTTCAGAGAATTTGCTATGCCTAAATCAAACACAAAATATAAAAAAAAAATAATTTTAATAATTTTTTTTGCCTAAAGTTTATGCTTTATAATAATACACACACCAAGATTTTCCTTGTGCTCTTTCAGATAAAAATATGTAATGAAGAAAAGCAATTCCAATAGGGAAAGCATATAAAATAAATGTAATCCTAGTAAAGAAGCCAAAAGCTGCAATACACCCAAATAGGAATGCAAGGTTTGCCGGAAATTCATGCTAAATAATAGTAAAAATTTGCCTTTACGTAAGAAATGAAAATAAGAATTCTTTAGTTTAATTATATCATACTCTGTCAGTAGAAGAATCTCCCGGTTGCCGTCGCAACGGAAACTTTGGTGTTGATCCCTTCACATATGTGCAAAATAGCAGTGCTAATAAAATGGACTCGGCAGAATTTGAAAATGGCCGTGTGTTAAATATAAGAACAACATAGGAGGATGCAAGTACTAATAATGACTGTATTGCATTGTTAGGGTAAAATAGTTGAGCGATTGTGTACACAGTATAATCTACAACAAGACAAAAACATCTATTTTAGAAAAGTTTTTTGAAAAAAATTAAGAAACTACCTTCAGTTAAATCTTACCTATACCAAATGATAAAAAAAAAAATGGCAATCTTTCAGTTACGAATACAGAATGTGAATTTATTATGTCTAATTAAATAATTAAAAAAAAATTTTTTTGTATTCATTACACAAGTAAAAAAAAAAAAATAATATTGTAAAATGATTTAAAATTACCACTATATCCAAATTTAGTTGCCCACACATTTAATATCTTCAAAATATAGAATGGAAGTCCTATAGTTAAAGCTCTAAAACTCTATAGTTATTATAGAATTATGTTGAGATTAAAGTTAATTACACAAATACTCACGGTATAACTATTGATCTACATTGAGGACTTTGTTCATATTCCCAAGGTCTGAAAACTTCATACCCAAAAACATCTCCTATATAAAATTCATAAATTTTATCTTTTTTTTTTTTATTTTCAGATCATTTAAAAAAATATAGTACAAACCACCCATAACTTCAGGAGATTGGAAAAATTCATCAGGATGAATATATCCAGGTAAAGTGGAACACCATAATCTTAGTACACATAATGATAAATACAATGCTATATTATTAAAATCACGTATCATAGTTTCTATGTGAAATTACATGAAATAAAATTCTTATATTAAATATAATACTTTATAGATAAATTTAATTTACAAATACATTTACTTAATATGCTTATTCTGTTAACTATTTTTGTCACAGAAACATTGTTTAGTGAACATTGTGAACAAAAAATAAAAATTGTCGCCCGTATTTTAGATTTATGATTAGGCGATCTAACCCTAACTTGGATCTTTACTGATAGATCTACTGCTTATCATTACGAAATTAGATATTATTGGTTTATACAATTACTGGTAACCGGCGAATAATTTTCTCAAAAATTGAATTGAAAAGATACAAGTAGCTAATCAATTTAGATACAGAATATAAACCGGAAGAAATATAAAAATATCATTACCACCAGTGCATAAGCGTGTATATGTGTTTATTCGTATAATTAAAAATATTTTTGAGATTTCTGTCATGGAATTGCTTGTAACGATCAATATTTGACGTAAGCCACAAATTCCAAGCCATGTATTACGTAGTTCGTATTCTTTTATGATCCGGATTGACCCGCACATTTATAGTATATTTATTAGGACCGAGTAAAGGGTAGATTAATCAGGCTGGGTATTAAAATAATGGCTCTCCTCCCTATGCTTCAAATTCAAATTTTATGTTCTTTTTACTTGAACTACAAAAATGGGGGAACAACCTGAGCCAGATGTATTCAAAGTTTCTGTTTTAAACGAAGAATCAATCATTTTGGGTTTTCATTTAACCAAAATTATGTTTCGAGACATATTATCTAATTTTCCTTCCTCTACTTATGTGCTTATTACCGATAAAAATATTGCGCCAATCTACCTTTCAAGGATTATTGATAATTTTAGAGAAGTTATATCAGAAATGAGCTTGGACAATGCTTCAAAGCTAAGATTGATTACGTATTTGGTTTCACCAGGCGAGCAATCAAAATCACGAGACACAAAAGCTGAAATTGAAGATTTTCTTCTTAGTAAAGCATGCGGAAGAGATACATGTATTTTTGCTATGGGTGGTGGTGTTATAGGTGATTTAGTCGGATTTGTTGCAGCTACTTTCATGAGAGGCGTCCCATTTGTTCAGGTTCCGACCTCTTTGCTTGCTATGGTGGATTCATCAATCGGTGGTAAAACGGCTGTTGATACACCACATGGTAAAAATTTAATTGGATCATTTTGGCAGCCAAAAAGAATTTATATTGACCTAACATTTTTGGAGACTCTACCTGAGAGAGAATTTACAAACGGAATGGCCGAAGTTATAAAAACTGCGGCAATTAGCAGTGAGTCAGAGTTTATTAATTTGGAAAATGGAGTATCGAATATTCGTGAAGCAGTATTCTCTAAAAGTAATATACAATTTCAAGGTAATTTATTTTGTAACGTGATATAGTACTGGCTGGGCAATCTATAATTTATAATGCAAGAACGCGTTGATATGAAATTTAATGATTTTGTTACTTTAAATTATGTTTAGGTGCGACACTGGCAACTCGAACTCCTTCACAATCTTTATTATTATCCGTAATTATGGCATCTGCTAAATTTAAAGCTGATGTCGTAACACATGATGAGCGAGAAAGTGGACTTCGCGGTTTACTTAATTTTGGTCATACGATTGGGCATGCCATTGAAGCCATCCTATCTCCGGAATTACTTCACGGTGAATGTGTTTCAATCGGGATGATGAAGGAAGCGGAAATTGCTAGAAATCTTGGTTACCTTAATCAAGTTGCTGTCAGTAGATTGTGCAAAGTTCTACAGGATTACGGCTTACCAGTTTCGTTAGATGAAAAAAAAGTTAAAGATTTGGTTGGTAAAAAATTTTGTACAGTCGATAAATTAATGGAAATTATGAAGGTTGATAAAAAGAACCAAGGAGATCAAAAAAAAATAGTAATGCTCTCATCCATTGGAAATACTTATGAGAAAAAGGCGACCATTGTTTCTGATTCTGTGATTCGCAAAATTTTATCACCAGCAATAAAAGTTTTACCCTTTACATCAAATATTTCATCAACTCATGTTACAATGACGACACCAGGGTCAAAATCCATTTCAAATAGAGCTTTAATTCTAGCAGCATTAGGAAATGGGACTTGTAGACTTAAAGGCCCACTATATTCAGATGATACTCAAGTGATGATGGTTGCTTTACAAAAATTAAAGGGAGCAAAGTTTGAATGGGAGAATGATGGCGAAACTTTAGTTGTTACTGGTGGTGGCGGTAGTCTTCAAGTTCCCGATGATGAACTTTATCTTGGAAATGCAGGAACAGCCTCAAGATTCCTTACTACAGTTTGTACTTTAATATCAGCTGAAACGGCTAATCAAAAAAAGTGCACTATTTTGACTGGTAACGCGCGTATGAAACAACGACCAATTGGTCCTTTAGTTATGGCGCTTCAAGAAAATGGATCCCAAATTCGTTATGTCGAAAATGAAGGATCTCTTCCTATTGAAATAACTCCATCACAAAACAAATTTAAGGGTGGCAAAATGAATCTCTCTGCATCTATTTCATCTCAATATGTTACATCTATTTTGTTGAGTGCACCTTATGCTTCTGAACCTGTGACTTTGAGTCTAACTGGAGATAAAGTCATATCACAACCATATATTGATATGACAATTGCAATGATGGAATCGTTTGGTATAAAAGTTGAACGACTTGAAGGTAACATTTATCGTATTCCACAAGGAAAATATACAAATCCTAGTGAATATGTAATTGAATCAGATGCTAGCTCCGCCACTTATCCTTTAGCTGTGGCTGCAATAACTGGAACAACATGCACGCTCCCAAATATTGGAACATCATCACTTCAGGGTGATGCTGCATTTGCTGTTAAAGTATTAGAACCAATGGGTTGCACTGTTACTCAAACTGAGACGAGCACTACAGTTCAAGGACCTCCAATTGGATCATTACGTCCACTACCTAATATTGATATGGAAACGATGACTGACGCATTTTTAACAGCATCTGTCTTAGCCGCAGTCGCATCTAATAATGAAGGAGAATGCATAACTCGAATTACCGGAATTGCTAATCAACGCGTTAAGGAGTGTAATAGAATTTCAGTGATGGTTCATGAGTTAAACAAATTTGGAGTAATTGCATCTGAACTTCCTGATGGTATTCAAATACATGGATCTAAAATTCAATCCCTCAGAGGTCCTGCAAGTGGCGTAGAATGTTATGATGATCATCGTATTGCAATGAGTTTTAGTGTACTTGGATGTGTTGTTCCAGATGGCACAATTATTCGTGAGAAAAAATGCGTAGAGAAAACTTGGCCAGGGTGGTGGGATGATTTAGAATATAAGTTAAGAATAAACCTTCTTGGAGTCGATATTGGACCACATAGTGATTCACTAAATCAAAATGAAACTTAGGATAAGAAAATTGATTTTATTTTATATTATGAGTGGTGTGGCTTTTAGTTATTTAAAATAGTAAATAATCATGTAATATAATTTATACAGTAATAAAAAGAGTTTATGAATACATTCCCGCTTATCATAATTTTTATGATGTTTTGAAATTCAGCGTGTTTGTTAAAATACAATACGTATTTAAAAGTTACTCGGTAGTCGGTACTTCGTGTCGAGTAACTGTTGTATTTGCAATAAGCAATATGATTGGTGAAGTTTGCTGAGCTCCGATAGTAGTTTAATTTTTAATTAACATTAAAAAAAAATTTTATTTTGCGCCCTGCAATAGATCCAGATTGACTATTATATCTAAATGTCGATTTTGAATCCAATTTGTAACATAACTTTGTAATGATTGTCATGATACTAAGCGGGTTATATAGACATCCTATGTCTGTAGATCCAATATATTCCGGGTGCTCAATTGTTCTGGATTTTATTAGGCAATATTTCAGTCTAAAATTATGCAAAGCGTGCGGACTAATTAGACTCCAATAGGTCATTACAATCGTTTATAATATCAGACGAGGGTAATAAGGTATCAGTTTTTGCAATTTAGCATTCGAGCAATTTGGATGCAAATTAGTTACGTGTGTTCTTGCTCAATTTCAAATCGCACATAGCAGGTATCATATTATGTATAGGTAATAATCAGAAAATCTAGGCAATTTGCGCCTATATCTATCATCATATAACAAATAAAATGACAGAATTGATGTAAAAGTCGGCATTTTTATCATGTGTATTGCTCTTCTCATTTTTTTTTGCCATTAACTCGTACGGAAAATTCACTGTCGAATTAACGGAGAAAATGCCACATGCTTCTACGAAGAAATACACAAATTTTGTTTTTGTTTCCGAACTTAACCGTCATCACGCAGAGAAGTCTGAATTAAATTATATAATTAATCAACTTTAATTAGCTTGGCAGAATCAAATATATTGTTTTATTATTTCCCTTAAATATGTTGGTATTTTAAAGTAAAAATTCGATTCTGAACGGCGGTTATGTTTTGATAATCCAGTTTTTTATTTATTGCCACATTAATGTTACAAATATCGTACTATGCCACTATCATGATACAAAATTATTATGAATATTCCTTGAAATAGAAAAATCATGCACAGATGAAGGAATCAAATCCGGTCCGATATACAGTACTATAAGATCCGGACTCGCGATTTCAATCCAATCTTATATCCTCTTATTATTATAATAACAAATCCAGTCTTCAGAAAATACCCCGATAAGTTTTCAGAATTATTAAAAAAACGCATTATTTATATACAGTAATTATCATCGTTGTAGTCATAATTGGTAATAATTATTTGGTTGATTATCGGTGGCTTTGCCAGAAAAAAAAATTGGGGTGACAATCTAAAAAAACCCGTCTGATTTTTATAAACAAACCGAAATTTATTTATTTTTTTTTTTTTTTTTTTTTTTTTAAAAAAAAAAAAAAAGAAAAAAAAATTCGTTCTATATAGTTCCTAAGTTCCCGATAATTTTGGTCGTTAATTTACAAAAATGACACTAGAACAACCTGAACCAGATGTAGTAAAGGTTTCTATTTTAAATGAAGAATCAATAATTTTGGGATTCCATTTAACAAAATTCATGTTACGAGATGTGATATCTAATATTCCTTCGTCTAATTACGTAATCATTACTGATGAAAATCTTGCACCAATTTACCTCTCAAAAATAAAAGATGATTTTAATAAAATTACATCAGAAATAACGTCAGCAAAAGATAAAGAGACATCAGAACCAAGATTAATTACTTATACTGTCCCGTCAGTTAGACAAGTAAAATCACGAGATACCAAAGCTGAAATTGAAGATTTTCTTCTTAGTAAAGCATGCGGAAGAGATACATGTATTTTGGCGATGGGTGGTGGAATTATAGGTGATTTGGCCGGATTTGTTGCAGCTACTTTCATGAGAGGCATCCCTTATGTTCAAATTCCAACCACTTTAATTGCTATGGTGGATTCGTCTATTGGCGGTAAAACAGCTGTTGATACTCCACATGGTAAAAATTTAATTGGATCTTTTTGGCAACCAAAGAGAATTTATATTGATTTAGTATTTTTGGAAACCATTCCGGAAAGAGAATTTACTAATGGAATGGCCGAAGTTATAAAATCTGCAATAATTAGCAGTGAATCAAATTTTATTAACTTAGAAAATGGCATATCACATATTCGTGAAGCAGTATTTTCAAATTCTAAAAGAAATGTGCCATTTCAAGGTAAAAATTTAAATATATATATATATTTTTTTTCACTTGATCAATTAATTTATAAATAACGATGTTAGGTGCGACACTGGCAACTCGAACTCCTTCACAATCTTTACTATTATCTGCAATAATGGAAGCAGCTAAATTTAAAGCTGATATTGTAACACATGATGAGCGAGATAGTGGGCTTCGTAGTTTACTTAATTTTGGTCATACGATTGGACATGCAATTGAAGCCATTTTATCTCCTGAATTACTTCACGGTGAATGTATTTCAATAGGAATGATTAAGGAAGCGGAAATTGCTAGACATCTTGGTCACCTAAATCAAGTTCCCGTCAGTAGATTGTATAGGGTTTTACAGGATTACGGCTTACCAGTTTCATTAGAAGAGAAAAAAATTAAAGATTTGGTTGGTAAAAAATCTTGTACAGTCGATAAATTAATGGAAATTATGAAGGTTGATAAGAAGATCCAAGGAGATCAAAAAAGAATAGTAATGCTCTCATCCATTGGAAATACTTATGAGAAAAAGGCGACCATTGTTGCCGATTCTGTGATTCGCAAAATTTTATCACCCGCGATAAAAATTTTACCTGTCACATCTTCAAATATTTCGTCAATACATGTTACAATGACGACACCGGGGTCAAAATCCATTTCAAATAGAGCTTTAATTCTAGCAGCATTAGGAAATGGGACTTGTAGACTTAAAGGTTTGTTATATTCAGATGATACTCAAGTTATGATGGTTGCTCTACAAAAATTAAGGGGAGCAAAATTTGAATGGGAGAATGATGGCGAAACTTTAGCTGTTACTGGCGGTGGCGGGAATCTTCAAGTTCCCGATGATGAACTTTATCTTGGAAATGCAGGAACAGCCTCAAGATTCCTTACTACAGTTTGTACTTTAATATCAGCTGAAACGGCTAATCAAAAAAAGTGCACTATTTTGACTGGTAACGCGCGTATGAAACAACGACCAATTGGTCCTTTAGTTATGGCGCTTCAGGAAAATGGGTCTCAGATTCGTTATGTCGAAAATGAAGGATCTCTTCCTATTGAAATAACTCCATCACTAAACAAATTTAAGGGTGGCAAAATAAATCTCTCTGCATCTATTTCATCTCAATATGTTACATCTATTTTGTTGAGTGCACCTTATGCTTCTGAACCTGTGACTTTGAGTCTAACTGGAGATAAAGTTATCTCACAACCATATATTGATATGACAATTGCAATGATGGAATCGTTTGGTATAAAAATTGAACGACTTGAAGGTAACATTTATCGTATTCCACAAGGAAAATATACAAATCCTAGTGAATATGTAATTGAATCAGATACTAGCTCCGCTACTTATCCTTTAGCTGTGGCTGCAATAACTGGAATAACATGCACTCTCCCAAATATTGGAACAACATCTCTTCAAGGTGATGCTGCATTTGCTGTTAAAGTATTGGAACCAATGGGTTGCACTGTCACTCAAACTGAGACGAGCACTACAGTTCAAGGACCTCCAATTGGATCATTACGTCCACTACCTAATATTGATATGGAAACGATGACTGACGCATTTTTAACAGCATCTGTTTTAGCTGCAGTCGCATTGAATAATGAAGAAAAAGAATGCATAACTCGAATTACTGGAATTGCTAATCAACGCGTTAAGGAGTGTAATAGAATTTCAGTGATGGTTCATGAGTTAAACAAGTTTGGAGTAATTGCATCTGAACTTCCTGATGGTATCCAAATACATGGATCTAAAATTCAATTTCTCAAAGGCCCTGTAGATGGCGTAAAGTGCCATGACGATCATCGTATTGCAATGAGTTTTAGTGTACTTGGATGTGTTGTTCCAGATGGCACAATTATTCGTGAGAAAAAATGCGTAGAGAAAACTTGGCCTGAATGGTGGGATGATTTTGAATCTAAGTTAAAAATGAATACTGTCGGTATTGATAGTGAATCACACCATGATAGTATTATTTTCATTGGTATGCGTGGCGTTGGCAAAACTACATTAGGAAGAGAAGTTGCAAATGCGTTAAATCAAGAATTTCTCGACTTAGATCAACATTTTGAGGCCATATTATCAACCCCAATACCCAACTTTATCGAAGAACATGGATGGGATGCTTTCCGTGCTAAAGAGTTTGAAATTCTTCGATCATTATTAAATACACATGCTTCAGATTATATTATAACATGTGGTGGAGGTGTAGTTGAATATCCACCATCGCGTGAACTTTTGAAACAATATTCACAAAATCATGGTGATGTTGTCCATATTGTAAGAGATATTAATGATGTAATTAGATATTTAAATAGAGACGCTTCGCGTCCATCGCTTAGCGAAGATTTATTACACGTCTGGAATAGACGCAAACCATTTTATAATGAGTGCTCAAATATTGATATCAATACAATAAACACTTTCGGTAGAATGACCGTTGAAAATTTAGTCGAAATTATTAGAAAAACGAGGCGTACATTTTTTATTTCCTTAACTTTTCCAGATATAACACCAGCGTTAAAAATTATGCCTACCATCACTCACGGAGTGGACGCAATTGAATTAAGAGTGGATTTGCTTTCAGAAAATGGAGACATACCTTCTGTTGAATACATTTGTGGTCAATTAGCAAGTTTAAGACGTTCATCATCACTTCCAATTATCTTCACCGTAAGATCACAAAGTCAAGGTGGAAAATATCCTGATACGCAAGAAACAGAATATTTCAATCTTCTGGAACAAGCTATCAAAAATGGATGCGAATACGTAGATGTAGAAATCCATAAATCCCCAACATTGATAGAAAATTTGATTAAAATGAAAGGAGATACTAAAATAATTGCTTCTTGGCATGATTTAACTGGTACAATGAAATGGGATGGTGAAGAAGTTAGACGAAAGTTTAGAGCTGCCCATAATATTGGCGACATTATTAAAATAGTTGGACGTGCGAAATGTCTTTCCGATAATTTTAGGTTACGAGAATTTGTTGAATGGCAACAACAGCATATTAAGAAACCAATTATAGCAATAAATATGGATGTTGAAGGACAACTTTCTCGTATACTAAATCAAACGTTTACTCCCGTTACCCATCCATTGCTTCCATTAAAAGCAGCTCCTGGTCAACTTTCAGTTGCCGAAATTCACAAAGGCCTTCATTTAATCGGCCAATTACCAAAGAAAAAATTTTATCTCTTTGGAAATCCTATAGTTCATTCTATGTCACCTACAATCCATAATACTGGTTTTGAAATATTGGGTTTACCGCATCACTATGATTTATTTGAATCCGAAAATGTAGAAGCGGTCAAACCTATTATCGAAGATATCGAGTTTGGAGGTGCATCTGTGACAATACCTCATAAAATAAGTATTATTCCGTTTTTAGATCAAATCTCTGTACATTCTAAATCAATAGGGGCGGTGAATACTATTATTGTCACTGAAAATGAAACAGGTCGTAAATTAATCGGAGAAAACACAGATTGGTTAGGAATTTTTTATTCGATCAAACCTTTAATTGAAATCAATTCTGAGACGGTAGGTTTGGTTATTGGAGGAGGTGGAACTTCTCGTGCGGGAATATATGCACTACATCAACTTGGTTTACAAACGATTTATTTATATAATCGTACACAAGCCAAGATTGAAGAATTAAAAAATCAATTTCCTAAATATGGAATTGTTGGATTATCATCACTTTCTGATGAACAAATAAAGCAAAAACCCCCACAAATTATTGTTTCTACTATTCCTGCGACGTCTAATATAGAAATTCCTTATGAACTTTTTGCTTCTGGTAAAGGGGGAGTAATTGTTGAAATGGCTTATAAACCAAGAAGAACTCAATTATTGGAAAAAGGTGCTGAAAAAGGATGGATAGGTGTTGAAGGGATACAAGTTTTAATTGAACAAGGTTTGTGCCAATTTGAAGAATGGACAGGAAGAAGAGCACCAAGAAATATTATTGAAGAAAATGTTTACAGAAAATATAATAATATTTATAGTTAAAATGTAATATTTTTATTTAATACCATATATATACAGTATATTATAGAACTGCAAATTAGCTTCCGATTACCCTCATCACTGATAATTACTATTTATTAACTATTTATATTGCTATTTTATTATATTACATATGTAATAATAATTTTTTCTCTGTAAAATAAAAAAGAATACAGAATGTGACATAATGATGATAATATATAGCATTTATTACGAACAAACAGTGAACACATTATTATAATCCTAAATTAATTATCGTAAAAGGAAACTTATTGCCATTCGAACACGAATTATGTTACTGTGAAATTTTTAACTGGGAACTGATGGTATTAAGTAAGAATTAAACTGTTCTGCTACTACCCTTAAATTGAATTTAAAAACGTTATTAATCATCTTATCTTATTGGTAATCGTTTAATAACAAATTTCCAATATCATATAACCTAAATTTTTTGTAAAGCAAAAAACCAACCAGCTATATTTTGTATAGTGGTATGTAAAAGAAATATAGCCGTCATTCAGTCGATTGGGATTTTTTTGACCGATAGATCTGTTTTTCTATTGGTCACAACAATATCATTGCAAAAAATCTATGATTTATACAACTAGCATAATAAATAGTTAAAATTTTAAAAAATATCATAATTCACTCATATCGTTATGTATTTACCATCGTCTGAATCGTCTCAACAAGGCGAATACAATAAGCTAAAGATCGTGAAAATCCAATCATTGGATCAAACATATTATACCTGGAACATTTACATGATCGCAATAAAGGTTATAATAATTCGGCTTAAAAATGCACTTGCAGCAATGTGTGTTTATATTTTGTTATTTTATCAATGCAATTTCGCAGATATAAACTCACATTTCTTCTTCAAGTAAGCTTTCATGATTTTCTAAAAGTCTAGGTTCAATGTTCTTCTTGAATTGGTTTATGATCGAAGGAGATGCTTAATCATTTTTTTGCGAATTCTCTACTTGTACATTTTGAAGGGAAATATTAGCCTTGTTTTATCACCAAGAAAGCTTATGTCACTTTTGAGGATAAAATTAAGTTGAATTAACCACTTTAATTGAGGAGTGTCTGATTTGTATTATTCCATTAAACTTTATAAAATCAAAGATTAGATTTAAGAGTAAAGGAAAAAGTTGGTACATTCGAATTTGCCAAGCTCTTAAGCTTTTATCTTCACAGTGTGCAAAGAATCTTGCATAACATTAGTGGATTGATCCATTCTCTTTTTGTATATACAGTCAACTATCTCCCTTGGGACCATAGTGAAAATTTGAAAAAATGTGCATTTAGTGAGAGAAATTTTATATGATCTTTATATACCCAGAAGAAAATACATAGTATGTGCATTGAGAGAGTGTGCACTTAGAGAGAGTTGACTGTATGTGATAAACTATAAAAGAATTATGTTACGATAGTAACAAAGAATTAAGAATTTTCTAATTTGTTCTTGTTAAATAATGTCATGTTTTTCAATGAACGCGTCAGCATCTGTTGTGTTTTACTACCGGAGTTTGATTCGGATTTTGAATTTATAAGATATATACATTCAAAAATAAAGGCACTTGGCCCCTGACGGTCTAACTAAAATTGATTGTATTTTATTCTTTATTTCTCTGATGGTCGTCATCTCACCTTTGAGCCTAAAAGGAAATAATATAATAATTTTTTTTTTTATTTAGGAAATAACATAATATCGGTTTTGTATTACAATAATTAAGCTTGCTGATCTTTTTTGCTTTTTTTATATAAAGCACATTTTTGGATCATCGATAATTAAAATCACTGATTTCTAATCAATTAAAAATTATAAAAGATAATATTATTAGAATCATGACAACAAAAACCCAAGGTGGAATCAGGATTTGCATCGATAGGGGGGGTACTTTCACGGATTGTATTGGAAGTATTCCTGTTCCAATATCGGAAGAATATCCAACAGGTCGAAAAGAATTAGTAGTTAAATTATTGAGCGTAGATCCTCAAAATTATCCTGATGCTCCTCGAGAAGGTATAAGAAGAATTTTGGAAATAGCTACTGGAAAATCTTTTCCTAAGGATAAACCCGTAGAAACCTCACTAATTGGTAAATATTCTGATTAATTATAAAATTAACTAACTATATTTTATAGGTTTCACAACATATTTCATAATAATAATATAAAAAAAAAAAAATTTTTTTCTTCCTTTTATAATTTGAAGACATTTATCAAAATTAAAAGATAATTCTAAAATATTTAATAGCAAAAGAGATCAATTGAATATAAATTTTTGTAAAATTATACTTTTATCCTATAAATGTTCTATTATCAGAATCTATTCGTATGGGAACAACAGTTGCTACAAATGCACTTTTGGAAAGGAAAGGAGAAAGATGTGCACTTTTAATTACCAAAGGATTTAAGGTAAAGAACTCATCATAATTAACCTTTTTTATCTATGCCGATTATTGTTGATTTGTTCGCAAATTTATCGTGTTCAAAAAATAAATCAAATAGGATCTTTTATTGATTGGTATGAATTATATAATTTGAGAAGATTATGATATTTGGAAGATGTTGAGTCAGTTGAAAAAAAAAATTTTTTTTTTTTACTTAAATAGGCAATCAAACTCGCCCCAAAATCTTTGATCTTGCAATTCGTAAACCCGATGTTCTATATCAACGGGTTGTCGAGGTTGATGAACGGTATTTAATTTAAAAATTTTGATTTAAAGATAAACCCGTTTGTATTTAATATATGTGCATATGTATGAAAAAAAGAGTCTCTCTGGTTTCTGGTGGATCAGCCGATGATACTTCAAAGGATATATTCCAAGGAGTTTCTGGTGAATATATAAAAATATTCAAAAAGCCAGGTATATAACTTGTTTATATTATAATGTAGGTTCATTGTACAATAAGCTAAAATATTTTTTTTTAAATCAAGATTTGGAAAAAGTCAAAAAAGATTTACAATCTTTATATGATGATGGTTTTAGAAGCGTTGCAATATGTCTGTTGCATTCATTCACTTATCCAGGTTTGAATCAATTTAGATTAGTTTATATCAGTGTTCTAATTAAGTATTAATCGATTAACTTTATTTTAAAGAACATGAACGTTTATTGGGAGAGGTTGCAACATCTATTGGATTCACACATATTTCATTATCATCTTCCATAATGCCAATGATTAAAATTGTTCCTCGTGGAACTTCTTCTACAGCTGACGCATATTTAACACCATGTATTCGGAAATATATTGATGGGTTTGTTTCTGGATTTGATGAAAATTTAACGAAAAATGTCAGATTGGAGTTTATGCAGAGTGATGGTGGTCTTGTACCAGTTAATAAATTTTCCGGTTTTAGAGCAATATTATCGGGTCCTGCTGCCGGGGTTGTTGGTATAGTATTTTGTTTTATTTTTACAACTCTATTATAAAAAAAAAATGTTTCGCGTAATTAAGGAATTTGTTAAATGAACATAGGCTATGCCTTAACTTCATACAATGAAAATGAAAAAATTCCGGTTATCGGATTTGATATGGGAGGAACAAGTACAGGTATAATATTTGTTCCTCGATAAAGTTCATTTGGTTTATTTTTGATATCTATCGATTAACAGAGAATTTAATTCAGATGTATCGAGATATGATGGTCGTTACGAGCATGTATTTGAAACAACAACTGCGGGTGTAACAATTCAGGCTCCTCAACTGGATATCAATACGGTATATAAAAGGTTGATTAAAATGTACTGAATATATTATATTTTATTTTTATTTACGTTTTATGAACATTGATTCGTAGGTTGCTGCTGGCGGTGGTTCGCGTCTATTTTTCCGCAATGGAATGTTTGTTGTTGGTCCAGAGGTATTTATAGTCACCACACTTTCTTGATAACACATAAATACAATTGCCTTTTTTTGAAATGTAATTGAACTCTTTTCTTTTATATTTATAGAGTGCTGGTGCACATCCCGGACCCACATGTTATAGGTTAGTAAAACAAATAACCTGTTATCGATGTCATGGCATTATATCTCTTACCTATTTGATCACATATGTAGGAAAAATGGACCTTTAACTGTCACTGACGCAAATCTTATCCTTGGTCGACTTGTCCCAGATTATTTTCCAAAAATCTTTGGACCAGACGAAAATCAACCATTGAATTTAGAAGCTACAACTCAAAAATTTCAAGAAATGTCAAAAGAAATTAATGAATTTATTGATAGTGATAAGAAAATGAGCTTAGATGAGATCGCATTTGGGTATGCCAGTCTAAAATTTTGAATTTATTAGCATTCATTTTTCTAATTTTAATGCAATTTTAATAGATTTATAAAAGTTGCTAATGAGACTATGTGTCGACCAATACGCGCTTTAACTGAAGCTAAAGGATATGACACATCAATGCATATCCTTGCATGTTTCGGTGGAGCTGGTGGACAACATGCATGCGCTATAGCTCAAAATTTGGGCATTCGAAAGATTTTGATTCATCGTTATAGCTCGGTTTTGTCTGCGTATGGTTTGTCATTAGCAGATGCTGTTTATGAAGTACAAGAACCAAGTGCCGAAATTTATTCTGGTGAATCATTACCAAAAATAAAAGAAAGAATTAAAGCTTTGTGTGAAGCATGTACAGAAGAGCTTAAATCACAAGGGTTCAAAGATGAATCACTTATTAAGCATGAAATTTACCTAAATTTACGCTATCAGGGAACTGATTTTGCTTTTATGACTTTGAAACCAAAAGATTCTTGGGATTTTTCAGGAGCTTTTGTTAGTCAATATCAACAAGAATTCGGTTTCACATTACCAGATCGAGATATTTATGTGGATGACATTAGGATTCGTGGAATAGGTGGGGGTGCTAGTGTCGCACGACATGATGAGGAGATCGATCAAAAGTTAGTGAGTCCTTCTCAATGTAAGGAGAAAATTTCTGTTTATTTTGAAGGTGGAAGACATGAAACTCCAATATATCTTTTGGAGCATCTTAAAGTTGGAGATAAAATTCCTGGTCCCGCCATGATCATAGACGCGAATTCTACAATTATTGTAACTCCAGAATGTAGTGCGTTGGTTACCTCTTCACATGTAATGATCACTGTTGGAAGTGGTGTAAAGCCAAAGGTCACAACTGAGTTAGATCCCATTCAACTTGCAATATTTGGGCATCGATTTATGAGTATTGCAGAGCAGATGGGAAATACTCTACAGAAAACCTCTATTTCTACAAATATAAAAGAGCGGTTGGACTTTTCTTGCGCGCTTTTCGGGGCTGATGGTGGTTTAGTTGCTAATGGTATAGTTAATACTGTCAAATATTTATTAATTTTATATTTATAATTTATTATCAATTATTGATTATATTTTCTTTAAATTAGCACCGCACATTCCTGTGCATCTTGGTAGCTTAAGTCATGCTGTGAAATATCAAATGGATTATTACAAGGACACGTTAGAAGATGGCGATGTAATTTTAACTAATCATCCACAGGCTGGCGGTTCACATTTACCAGGTAATGTTAATTTAAATTGATTATTCTTTAGTATATCAAAATTAATTTATTTATTCATACTTTGCAGATATTACTGTGATTACGCCTGTTTTCAATGAAGGAAAGATTGTATTTTTTGTTGCGTCTAGAGGGCATCATGCAGATATTGGTGGAATCTTACCTGGTGAAAATTCAATTCAAATAAGTTCTTTCTTAATTTGTACAATAATTATATATTTAACATTGTCTTAATATCTAATTTAGGTTCTATGCCGCCGAACTCAAAGGAGTTATACCAAGAAGGAGCTGCAGTCAAATCATTTAAGCTTGTTTCTAAGGGCAAGTTTGATAATGACGGCTTGGTGGACATTCTTTTAAATCAACCCGCCAAATATCCTGGATGCAGTGGCACAAGGTGTTTGCGTGACAATATTTCTGATCTCAAGGCCCAGGTAGCTGCTAATCATAAAGGCATAACACTTGTCAAAGCTCTCATTCAAGAGTGTGGACTAGATGTAGTTCAAGCTTATATGATGCACATAAGACATAATGCTGAATTGTCTGTGAGAGAATTATTAAAGGATGTGAGTCGTCGAATGAGTTCTAATGTATTAAAAGCTCTTGATTATATGGATGATGGAAGTCCAATTCAGATACAAATTACGATTAATGAAAAAGAGGGAACAGCAGAATTTGACTTTCAAGGCACCGGGCCAGAAGTTTATGGTATTTTAATAACTGTATGCATATTTTTTTTTTTAATTACGAGAATCATTAATTAATTTTATTTTCGCAAAATAGGAAATACAAACGCTCCACCTTCTGTATGTTATTAAATTTTATTTAACTAATTTTACGCTTAGTAATACATGTTAATTTATTATCATTTTTTTTTTAAAGGTTACGTATAGCGCGATTATTTATTGTCTTCGTTCCCTTATTGCAAATGAAATACCTTTAAATCAAGGATGCCTTTCTCCCATCGATATCAAAATTCCGGAAAGATCATTTTTGAATCCATCTGATAAAGCTGCAGTTGTTGGTGGCAATGTGCTGACTTCACAGCGTCTTGTTGATGTTATTCTTAAGGCATTCCAAGCATGTGCAGCTAGTCAAGGTGATTGTAATAATCTTACCTTTGGTAAAGGCGGTAAAACTGAAGATGGGACAAAAGTTGAAGAAGGATGGGGTTACTATGAGACAATTGCAGGAGGTAAATAAGCACAATTTATTTTTACTTGTTTTTTTTTTTAAAAAAAAAAAAAGAAATGTATGTTTTATGAATGATCTTTATTTTAATACAGGCAGTGGAGCTGGGCCCACCTGGGATGGTCAAAGCGGTGTTCATACGGTATGTTTAATTCAAACATTTATACATAAATGTTCACAATATTTAACATAGTTTAACTCTTTTATTTATAGCATATGACAAACACAAGAATTACAGATCCAGAAATACTTGAAAGAAGATATGATCATTCAATAATACTACGAGAATTTTCACTCAGAAAAGGTAATTAAAACTTTAACATAACACGCATTTAATGTATGTTTGCATATTCAGTTATTTATTCCATTTTCAGGTTCCGGAGGTGCAGGACTTCATAAAGGAGGAAATGGAGTAATACGTGAGCTTGAATTTCGTGAACCACTCCAAGTGAGCATACTTTCGGAAAGACGTGTTTATCATCCTTACGGATTGCAAGGCGGTAAAGACGGATCAAGAGGACTCAATTTATGGATTCGCAAAGATGAAAACGGGGATGACGTACGTACTATTAATTTAGGGAGTAAAAACACTATTAAAGTAAACGTAGGTGATCGCGTTGTCATTTGTACACCTGGTGGTGGAGGATGGGGTACACCAAATTCTAACGAAGATCAAGTTGATGAAGCTGTTTCAAGATATCTATAGACTTTTAGAAAGAATATAGTAAATATTAGCTATTAATTAATTCTCTCTTCTAATTTATTAACAAGATAACAATCAATAAATTAATTGATAAGCATAAAGAACTATTTTCCGAGATTTCAATATCAAATTTTAATTTACAAATATTAATCTTTATTTAATATTTATTTATTAGTAATTAAAATTGAAAAATATACTATGTAAGATTCTATACTTATATAATAACAACATACTAAAGATCTGCCAATTTTTAAAAAATTAATTTATTATCTTTACCCTTCTATTATTAATATTGCATTTTAAATATATATAATATAACAAATAATTAGTAATACAAGATCAGTCGATAAATGGTAGTTTAAAATAAATGATAGTCTAAAATTCAACATTCTCCATTCCTTCATTATGATGATGATGACCAGGACCTCCAAATCCTGCTCCTGAGTGAATTGAATGAATACGATGTTGTTGTTCAATAAAGAATGTTGCAGATTGTGTACGAGGACGAACAAGAATTTGCTCGGCGTTATTTAAGTAAACAGTTTCAGAAAAAATATGGGAATTAAGACTTGCGACTCTTACGAAAGGAACAAGAAGATGCCCAGTTTTTAAAGGTACAAGTGTAATAGGAAATTCTTTCGTTTCCCCAACCTGTTATTTTAAAAACAAAATGGTTTAAGTTTTAAAACTCTTTAAATTTAAATTTACAACAATATTTACCTTTAATGTGAAACATAATTTTTTATGTCCTGCTAATAACCAATTATCAAAATCGACATGAACATCATAGAAAAACTCGAATGTATCTTTAGAATCCGTGGATGATGTATGATTCCAGTATGATGAATGTCTAACTATTAGGCGACAATGACATGGTTCTCCAACGATAAAATCATGTGATTTGGATATAATCAATTCAACAGTATTAAGTACCTAAATCAAAAGAAATAGAAGTTTGAACCAATAAAAAAAATACCAAATACCATTTACAAAAATTTTTTGTATATTACCTTAGATGATGGCACATTTACAGGAAATGATATTGACGATTTTAAATCGTTGCTAACCAGCATTATTTCTTCATTAGATGTCTGATTACTTGTCTAATTGTAATAATAAAAGTAATTAAATTAGAAATTCATTGAAATTATAATTATAAATACTAGCAAAAAATAAAAAATAAATTTGAATAATTGCCTTCCAAAATTCCTTAACTACATCAATTAATGCTTCTTTAGCTGAACCATGAGTTACGAAAAGGTTCTCACATTGTGTTACATCTAATTCACCTAAATCCAGAACGTCCGTCATACCATATGAAACATAATCTACTGATTTTAATAAATGCTCCTTGACATTCTCAATGAGAAATTGAGAATGCTGAAATAAATTTCTTGACTTTAAAATAGTATTCAAGGTTTGCTCAACATAATTCTCAATTTCTGCAAATACGTAAACGAAATATTCAATTTAACTAAAATAAAAACAGTCGTCAAAACGAAAAAGTAAATAACTAATACCATCTTGAAGTGATCGATAATCTACTACAAAATGAATTTGAGTACTTGCTGACTTTTCCTCTCCATGATAATCTGTACACAATTAATGTATTATAAATAAAGCTTGAAACATATTTGTAAAATCAATTCCTTTATATTTTTACCTTTTGACCTTGTCAATTTATACACGTATGATGCATGTTGCTTTCCAAATAGATTCTTATTTTTTTGTAAATAAAAAAATTTAGTTAATAACATATATAATGAATAAATATTGTAATATCATTTTGTATATTAATACTTACCAAAGAAGGTAAAGTTAAGGATGGATTATCAGCTACATCATATACTTTTGAAGGAATTAAGTCAGTTTTCAGGACTCTTACTGGAACCGATCCCTGTAATGTAATATCCATTTTTAAAAACAAACTATAAAACAAAATAAAACAAAATAAATAAATAAATTTATGTAAATAGTAATTTTATAAATTCAAATATCAAAAATTTATTTACCAATCATCTCTAAAAATATTGAGTTCATTAACTGAAATAGGCAACCAAACTTTGATAGTATCAACAGACGTGAAGACTCTTAACTTTCCTTTACTTTTGTATTCTGCTGATACCTTAACCTGATAAAAGTACAAAAAATTAACCATTAAATTTATTTAGTAGAAATTAAATAATATAGGTCAATACTAACTTTATGTTCAATTGCTCCCCAGGTACAATCATATGGAATTTGAAATTCTATTAACTGATTTGATTGGGACGGAGGTATCTTTATTTTACCATCTTCAAATACTTCTAAATCTTGTTCTGATACTTTGCCTTCCGATATTTTCTCATCTAATAATAAGATAACAATAAATTGTAGTTAATATAAAGTACTCATAAATATGCATTTCTAGAATATGTAAACCAACGTACACAAAATGACAAAATTTTAATTAAAATTTATCTATATAAAATTTAAATAGCGTTAAACTACATGATAATTATTACATATTCTATCAAAAAACTAATGTAATTTCCAAATGACAAAAAATAAATTGGATATAATAACAACATAATCTTATATATTAAAGAAATGAAAGTTGATCTTACCAATAACGGATTTGGTGATCGAATGATATTTTTCGGATTTTGGAAATGAAAGTCCTTCAGACACCGGTTCCAAAGCCAATTTACCTTCATCCACATGTGAAAGACCAGTAAAAATTCGAACCAGAAAATATTGTGGTTCACCAATATGAACTAAAGGAAAAGAAAAATTAAATGTAAAAATTATGATGTAAAGGTGGATTCATATCCTTTAAAAGTTGATTCATACTTTCACATGGAGCAATAATCTGTGCTCTCAATACTGACGGGTGTTCATTAATTCTAAACGATTTCTTTTTACTTTCATTCAAAAAATTGTGTGTAAATGTTACTTTGCCTATTGACATTCGTACATTCTCTACAAAGTAATTTCCAGATGCACTGTTCTGATTAATTTAAGTTTAAATAAAAAATTAGAAATATATCGTTAAATAAATAAAAGGGCCTATAAAATATCATTTTAATCTTACATCAGAATAAAGCTTATAAGAATTCAAACCAGGTTTGATTTCCTCCTTACAAACACCAAACCAAATCTCTTCGCTTTGTCCACTAACCAACCGAATCGCAAGTTGATCGAAAGTAAAGGACTATTAATGTGAAACCTAAATTTAATTATTGATGTTGTATTCTACCGAAAAACAAATACTAAATTATGTTTATATCATACCGTAGATAAATTGTTAGTTAATTCAACTGATAAATATGGTCCATCTTCATCTCCTATATCGTCAACAATAGATGATACTGATACAGCAAATATTGGTTTGAATTGACGATTGATTTCTAAAATAGTAAACATAAGTTATTCTCATAATTTTTTTTTTTTTTAAGTAAACTAAATAAATACAGAAAATAAAATTAATTCGCACCTTCGCCTTTTTCGAGTGTGCTGCAAAGGTTTTTAACTTCATCTGCGTAAAATGCAATTTCTTCATTTGTTAATAAGGAATAATTTCTTAGTAACGACAAGCATGATCCCACATAAGTGTTGATTTAAAAATCAAATTATTAAAGATAAAATTAAAAAAAAAGAGAGAGAATTTTATTTTATGAACAAAAATAAAGGATATCTCCTAGTTTGACCCAATTCTTTTTGGCATGCAGCAAATTTAAATAAAAGATTGTTTTCAACAACAATCCATCCTTGTTCACCATAACGCCATGGAATATCTTCCATCACTTGTACCGCATCCTCATACTGTTTACGATGACTAAAAATGTACGAATCATTAAATTTGATTTAATGAAAATCGATAATTAAAACTCATTATATAGAATTTGCTTACAAATGTAATGCGGCGACATCGCCTTGTAATCGCAATAAACTTCGAAGACGTGCACTACCTTCATAAGCTCTTAATGCTCTATTTGTCAATGACTTGTTATGGTGAAAAAAACACGTTTCTGTCAATATTATCAATATTATCGATATAATGCAATGATAAAATTAAAAATTTACATTGAAAAGCAGATATTGCTTACTAAATAAAGAACATCAAAATCATTTTGTGAATCTATGGCTTCTTGTAATTCCTTATTAGTAATAACGAATTTTTTTTTAGTTTCATTATCTTCATTAGGAGAGGTTGGAATCGTTTCATTTAGAGATGTCGTAAATGGAAGCGAAGCCGGTAAATGATCATAGAAAATTCCAATCTTATCAAGCTATTAAAACAAATAATATATGTTAAAAAAAGATGATGTTGGTGTATTCATTAATTAATTTATTTGAATCCAATTATTTGAAGTCTTTTATAGAACATTTTGTATGAAAATTTCAAATCAATCTTCATTCCCATCCTTTGATTTAAGTTGTTATTAACTGGGCAATGGCAATATGGAAGTGTCAAAATCGACAACTATCATTGAATTGCAACACCCAACCAATTTAGCAACACGAATCAATCCAAATAATATATGAATACGCCTATGGAAGTAAAAAAATAATAATCAACCTGCTTTCTTGCTAAGTCTAATAGCTCTCCTTTAGCAGCATTGAATGCTATTGTATTAGAATCATCCATTGAAGTCAACGGTGCCAATTCCTCACATTCATTAACAACGCTCATGCAAGAAGAAAAGATCCACGATTCTAAAAAATATTCCCCTACGTTTGCTTGATGCTCTTTGATTGACCTGCTAAAAGTTGAAATGAAAATTTGTGCTCTTCGACATATTTCAACAGACTTGTGTAATCTTCCTAATAATTGACATTGTCTTGCAAAAAGATAACATCTAAAATCAAATTCGGAAATCGAATTTTGCATTATAAGATCTCTGTACTGTTTCTTTTTGACGTCTAAAATATTAGCACTATCATCATTTGGATCCGTAGCACCAAAGTTACCAAACCAGGCAAGTGCCCTATCTGATTAACATAATAAATAAGAAAATATATTATATAAAACTCTAAAATTTAAATACACCAAACCTTTTAAAACTTGGAAAAATGATGCTTCTAATTCATCATATTGAACTAACGCATCCTCAAATATATTCATAACTTCAAAAGTTAAAGCCAAGCCCTCCTAAATGGTCAATAATAATAAATGAATGAATGAATTTTATGCTATTATAAAGTTTTACTTTACCTTTAATATAAAAAATGTGCAATAATTCCATCCAATCATACTTCTTTGAGAATCCAATCTTCGAATGTCTTCTTCATATTGTTTAAAAAATTGATCAAAGCTACTTAATATCCCTTCTTTTATTTTAGCTATTAACTCTTGCCATGCTTCATAATCTTCAGATTCACTTTCAGACAATCTTAGTTGTACACACCTAACAATACAATCGGTTTATGTTGAATATTAATCAATGATAAAAAAAATCGAATTCTTTCTTACCTATCACGCTTTGTATTAAAATCTGCTTTAATCTTATCAAAAACAGTTCCCTTCATGTTAAAATATCTGGCAGGGTTTCGAAAATTTTCTTGTTTAGTTACATAAACAATTAACCATTCTTGATTACGTCTAGATTCAGCAATATTTAACCATTCACGAATTTGTGTCTTAACTATTTGACGATATGTTTCATTATCCTAGATTTAAATCAATTTTAAATTGGTAAAAATGACGAATTTTACATTAAATAATTAAAAAAGCTTTAATGCCTACATCACAATTAACAAAGTATAAATTAAGATATGGTAAAGTTTCGGGCAACATGTGAGACCTTTCCGTTGTCTCCGTGTTAAAACGCTTTAAGTCCACGCCTAAAACTGGTATGTTACGCACAGGACCTTTAGCTGACTTCCAATGTAAATTTCTTAGAGGAAGGTGTTGTCGAAAGTCGTCAGCAAGATGTTGCCAGATACCGAATTCATCAGTATCTATTTATTAAATTAGACTTTATTAATAGGATCGAAAAGAAAAATTATATAATGTAATTAATATAATTAATTTCTTACAGGTAACCGTAACTTTTTTTCCATCCAATACGACCATTATAACAAAAAAAAATTTTTTATCATAAATGATAAAGCTTAAATTATAGATACAGAAATTATAGACTTCCCCGTTACACTGATCTTGATAAGAACTAAATCTAATTGGCATATATTGGTTATTTAATGTGTGACTAGCATTTTAAGCTTTTATATATAACGACTTCATTTCTTCATTGGCATTTACCCGTATATATATATATATATATGGTTGATGTATTGGTGTAACAAACTCAAAAACTAATCTGTTTTATTATAGTTTGTTATAAAAAGGAACCGTCGATTTATCAATTTATATTTATATATATGTTTCAAAATTTATAAATTGACCCCTCTTTCCAATTTTCTTAATAAAAATTTTTCAAATTTTTTTTAAGAATCACAAAATAAAAGTATATTTGTTCGTTTAATATTAATGATAGCTTGTATTGCAAAATACAAGAATGTCTTCGTTAAATAGTAGCAACTCTTTTGTAAAACGAAAACCAGTACCCGTGTTATCGGAACAAGACGAGGATTCTTCGGTCCCTCCACAAACTTCAAAAACGGACAAGCTAGCTGAACAAAGCTTTTTAAACCAAGTTCCAAAAGCTCCTGCAAAATCACCATTAAGACATAGTAATTCAGCTAATTCACTTGGTAGAAATCAAAATGCCCTTACTACACCTATAAGTAGTTCAACACAAACTACTATTGTTCAGCCTGTAATGAGTACAATGACAATAACAAATGCGCCAATTGTATCAACTCAAAATGCATCTAATTCATCGATAATATCGAAAAATTCTTCTATTCGTTCACGTCCCTCTGCGGACACTGCTTCATTGAATTCTTCGATTTCAATAGAACGTGATTTACCTTCTTTACCTGAAAAAGATGAAGATGAAGAATCTATTAAATCAAATCAAACACCCAATTCAAAGATACGTAGTTCAGAACAAAGTTTCTATACTATGAATTCCCCCACCTCGGTTGGACATGCAGATTTAAATTCTAACAGTACTACTACTCCACCAAAAGTTAAGTTGCCGTCATTGGCCATTGCTAATGATCTACTAGCCTCTTCTGAAGCTATGCTTTCGTTAAATTCTCCAAAGGTTCCAGGAAGTTCTTTCTTGGATACAGCTGATGAAATGTTGATGCAAATCTTAATCTCTCAAGCTGTCATTGATTCAAAAGATTTTGAGATCCTGAGTTTAGAAGAAGTTGAAGAACTCAAAAAGGTTTGCATTATTTATTAATTAGACTTTTAATTTTAACATTTTACATACATTGAATATACAAACTTTATTTTATACCTCAGGATCATTCATTATTAACAAATCGTATAACGGCATTGACTTCAAAACTTTCATTGGAATCAAAAATTCGGGAAGCAGCTAGCTCACTTGCGAGACTTCATGCATCAAACAAAAGATTATCAAGGCAAGCAACAGATCATTTAGCCACAGCAAATCGTAAAGTAGATCAAGTTGCAACAGAATTATGGAAATTAACACAACGAGCTGGTGAAGTTCAAAGAAGATTATTACAACATATGGCTGGTGTACTTAGTTTAGGAATACGAAAATTGGAAGAAAAAAGTTCCCAATATCCACCTTATTCACCACAAAATTTGCCAAAATCAAAAGTGGGTAACAATGGAATCGATAATTTATTTAATGAAATCATGGGAGTTAATAATGATGGTGAAAATAATGATGATGAAAATATTAATGAATCAGATCGTGCTTTATCGGAGAAAATTTCAAATTTGGAGAATGCTTTACAGAATGTTCATCAAACGTTAGCAGAAGCAAGAATGGCTTTAAAACGAAAAGATAAAGAGATTGAAGAATTAAAAACAAAAGCTGATGATACGTTAGCCGAAGCTCGTGAAAGGACCATAGCTGAATTGAGAACTGAACTTGAAGAAATTGGAAGTCGATTGGATATGGTATTAAGAAAACATAAAGTTAATAATCAAGAAAATAATTTTGGTTCTGGATCTGACAATGAAGATTCCGATGAACAGTTTTCAGGAACTTCAAGTTTTTATCGATTATCTACAATGACCACGGCAACTCAACATCTTCAAAAAGAGCAATACAAAAATATTGAAGAGAATTTATCCGCATTAGAAAAGGCATTGGAAAATTATATGTTCAAAATTTATAAAATGGAGCAAGAAATCAATTCAGTAAAAAATAAGTCGGATGAAGAATCTAAGACATTACAAAATCAATTACAAGAAGCTTTAAATAATGTGAATAGTACGCAAGAAAAACTTAAGACAGAAAAAACAAAAAATTCAAATGCACAAAATGAAATTAATGAGTTGAAGGAAAAAGTTAAATCAGTTCAGGATTTAGAACAACAAATTAAAGATATGGAACAAAGACAAAATGAAAGGGGAATCAATGAGAAGAATTCTAATGTAAATTTGGAATTAAAATTGAAACAAACGACTCGAGAATATGAAGAAATGATGGATCATTTGAAAAATTTATTTAATATTTTACCTGATGTTGACTCTAATGATTACTCGAGTAAGAATAAATTCGGATTAGATGAATTTATAAATAGGGTACGTGCTGTCAAAGAAGAAAATCGTAGATTACATGATCAAGCATCATTATTGCAATCTCGATTGGAAAGGTTACACGAACAAATGACAGAATTGAAAGGGCAAGATAAAATTAAACAGGAATTGAAAAATACACAACAAGAACTTGAGGAAACAAAAATGAAATTGGCAGACCTTGAAGAAAAAGCACAATCCGCTAAATCTCAAGTTCAGTCAACTAACGAAAGAGAAAATGAAACGCGTAATGAATTGGAATCATTACGCGAACAATTAATGACAAGTCAAGAAAAAGTTCGTAAATTTGAAGCTATTATGAAGAGACAATCCGTGTTACAGGTTGTTAATGATGGTACTACTATAAAAGAAGAATTTCAACAACAATTAGCCACTCAAGAGCAAGAATATGAAGCTCAATTGAAAGAGAGAGATATAATCATTAAAAAACTTCGTGATGATTTAACGAGTACCACAACAGATAAGAATAATGTGTCACAAACGGTTAAGGATTTGGAAGAAATGTTGAAATCAAAAACAAGAACTTTAGATCAAAGAGAAGTTACTATAAATCGGTTGGAGAGTGATATTGTGAAATTTAAGACAGAACTCGCTGAATTGAAAGCTGCAGCTGATGGTGAAACATCGAAATTTAACAATAATAATGAAGGAAATGATGGAGTTGAAAATTCAGGAAGAGGTGATTTGAATAATCTTAAAGAAGAACTTGAAGCAGCACATGAAGAATTAAAGAATTTACGGAATGACAAAGAAAAACTTGAAGCTCAGTTAAGACAATCAAGGGATACCCTAGAGAAAGCACAAGAGGCATTTTCCATGAGAGAAGCATCGTTAGAAAAACGATCAGAAACAATGCAAACAGAATTAGATGGTATATTAAAAGAATTTGATCGATTAACAAGAAATTTTCTTGATTTCGACAGCGAAAGGCAAAAATTAGAGAATTCAGTTGATAATTTACAAAAGAAATGTGAAAAATTAGAGAATGAATTAGCGGATGAAAAACTCAAGAATATGGGTATAGACGCTATTAGTGAACCTGCCACAACAGCCACATTAAGAAAAGAATTCAGAAAAATGATGGCAGATTTAAGAGTTGAACAACAAAAATTATTACATCGTGAAACTGAAGAAAAGAAAAAATTGGAAAATATTGTTAGAAATTTGAAAAGAGAAAAAGAAGCCGAAAAATGGGAAAGAGCTAATAAGGGTACACAAACTGGATTTGTTGTTAGCGTATTATCTGGTTAAATTAACATGTATTTTTAAGTTATTATTAGTTAAATTATTTTTTTTTTATTTATTTAATTGTATTCTCAAAATGGTATTTATTGTAAAATAAATTTTTGTAATTGTAAAAAATAAAAATATCAATTATTATAATAAAATACAGCGACATATAATCTCCCCCTTTAATTGCGTTGTTTGTGCTCGTTAATATTAGTGGTATGAGGACTAGAATTTTAATAGCAATCAATGTACGTTAGAATAGGTCATACAAAAATGCCACGTGCGTTAGTGCGTATAATCATGAATCGGCTTAGCGGACTCGTTATTCTTAATACGCGTAGCTATTAAAATCAGGCGAATACTAGATAAGATTATGATCACGTGCGAAAATTTGTTATCTGCTATATCGAACAATGGTTCTTTTTTGGCAAATCGATGTTATTTCAAATTACGATTTAGTATTAGATTTATTGAAATTTTTTTTTTTACGCATGTAAGGAAATTCTAGACTTTGATAAATCAATTTCAATAAACATGTGACTTTGATAATGCGATCTGGAAAATATAGTCATCTTTTTCTTTATCATATTTATCATATGAAATATTACTATTATTTTATTAGATGCATTCGTAAAAATCTACAAAAATAGTATAATATATATATCTTTAATTGAAATTATATTTTGAAACTTTTGGAAAATTTATAAAAAAAAAAAAAAGAAATATCGAAATTTCCATAACTCCCATTTATTACGAATGATATTTGACTGGAAATGTAAAAAAGTCATGGATTATACCTTTCTTATAATGAAAATTAAAGTATTCTCCCGTAAACATTATTATTAAAGAATTGTAGTGAACTATGTGTGGTTGCAATTGTAGAATTAATCTTTTTAAACAAAAAAAAAAACAAAAAAAAAAAAGGTTTAATGAATTTGAAACCATTTCAGGTAATAATTACATTAGATAATTATAACTTACTATAGTGGGTTGGGAAAACATGAGAAGAAGGAGCGAATTTACAAACGAAAATAATAATAATTCGATAAAAGTCGATAAAGTTAGCTTCTAAGTAAAATTTTCTTCTTATAAAACATCTATGATATCGCTTTGTTGATAAGTGATACAATCGAATAAATGAATAGATATATACATCCAAAATTCTCAACGTGGGTCTGTATCACTACGTAATGCTTATTTACCATCGCCCTCTGATCATCGCCAACATCGCTTACGCTTATTCAAAATAAAAATACTCGTGTAAAAAGAATAAAAGAAAAGAAAGAAATATATATATATATATATATATATTTTTTGAAATAAAAAGAAAGGTAAGTTTTTTATCTTTAAAATCTAAGACAAATAATAAATGAATGAAATCTCATTTTAAAGAAATTGAAATCTATAAAAAAGAGGGGAAAAGAGAAATTGTTAAAAAAAAACAATTTTTAACATGAAATTATAAGTTTACGACGGGAACGATAAAATCTTGTCTTTTGATCCGTTGGATCTAGAAACAAGAGAAATTTTTATAAGCTTGACTGTTATTTAATAGGTAAGATTAAAGATATTACTTACTTGTACAGATATGGTCCAATTCATCTACACTTAATTTTAAATGCTCAGTTGGATCATTCATTTTAAATTTTTTCAATTTGGGACAATTTTCTTTATATAATTTGATTAACTCCTTTAACAAAGCGTGAGCTTGAACTTTTCTTAAATTTTTTGCTTCTTGTTCTTCTTTTTCCTTCCTTTCTTTAATTTCAACTTGATTTTCTTCTTCTTCAATTTCTTCTTTTTCTTCATTTTTTAGGGTAGGTAATAAAAGTTTAATTGCCCAATATAAGCTACGGTATTCTAATTCTAAATTTTCTAAATAATTTAAATAATTTACTGTAGGAATTTTATTAAATTCCTTAACATCAAATTTAAAAACATTCTTTCGTAATTCCATTTTGGTTTTTTCAGGTAAGAACCAAATATAAATTTTAAGTAATTTGGAATAACCTGATAATGAAGTATATTTAAATGGTTGTTTCCATAATACATGAATTGAACAATTAAACCATGTTTTATTTATTTGAATTATTGAATATAATGATTTTATGTCGTCTTCACTAATATATGAAACTATTTCTGTTACTATTTCGGGAGGGAGGTACGGAATTGGTTTATTAAAAGAATTTTGTAAGGATATAATTTGTGGTGAAGAAATTTGTGAAGATAAAGAAGAAGAAGAATTATCCATTTTTTTTTTTTTTTAAAAAAAAAAAGAAATAAAATTTAATAAAGAAAGTACGCAAATTATTTTTTGAAAAAAATTCTTGATTTATTTTTATATGAAATAAAGTATAAATATTAGCTATTTAATTAAGTATTAAAAAAGAAAGTGTTTATAATAGAAGAACAAAAATAAAAAAAAAAAGCAATAAAATAATGAACTTTATTTTTTCAAACAGAAAAAAAAAAAAAAAAAATGAATTTTTCTAAATTTAGGTCTATATTGATAATACTGATATATTAACATATTGTGTGTCGCAAATATTTCTTTCATATCGGATTTGATCGGCTGCCCGCAGTATATTTCTTATCTCGTAACTATCTATACGACACTACGACCCATTCATCTATCTCACTTTATAGAAATTAAAAAGAGAATGTATGACTTTTATTCATAATTTATTGTCCCTTTATTGATAAGATTTCCTTTTTTTTCTCCTTGGTAGGTTCGTTATTGGTTTCTTTCTTTTTCTTTTTAGAATTTTTAGAATTCTCTTTTATATTTTTATCATCATTCTTATTCATTTTCAGCCCCTTTTGCTTTTCTTCTTTATTAGTCTCTTTAACTGCTTTATTTGTTGTTTTATTGTCCTTATCATCATCATTTTTCTTCCCTCCTTTTTGTTTTTCTTCTTTATGGGTCTCCTTAACAACTTTATTTGTACCATTCTTCATTTCTACCAGCTTTTCCTCTTTATTAGTCTCCTTAACAACTATACTTGTATCATTCTTCTTCATTTTCATCTCTTTTTCAATGTTTTCTTTAACTTTTTTTGCTATTTCTTTGTTTTTCTCGAAATAATAATCAATTATGTCTGAAGTAAATTTCTTCATTTCTTTTTCCATCCCATTAAATAACATTGCTGAACAATAAGCTTCCATCATTTCTCCCAAATGATGATTATTTTTGGTATAATGTGACATCATTTTATCTAATTCGCAAACCCCTGCTACTTCTATTAAAAATTCTCTTGAAATAATTCTGGAAGTGATATTCATAAAATCTGTTCTAATCGCTTCGGGAAATTTTAATTTTAATGCTCTTACCGCATAATAGTTATATGCTTTGTCCCCAATAAAAGAATCCAATCGATTATAATTTGTAAAAATTGATGTAACAAGTTGTTCATCGTTAATTTTTGGTAGTTCGATTCTTTTTGTAGAATAAAAAGCTGAAGGCGGAAGTACTCTCAAGTTGTTGAAGGTTTTGCAAACTGTACGTTGATTTTGTTGTAATGAGTGTAATGAGACAAAATTATTGGTTCTTTTTAAGTTCTTGATATTTTTTTGTAATCGAAACATCTTTAAATAGTAATAACAAGTTAAAAAAATGAGCAAAATAAAGAAGGAATATTTGACACAAACGGTGAAAACGCACCCAATTTATACAAAAATTTTCCTCAATTTGAAAATCATTCATTTAATGCCATATTAGGGTACAATTATAAACAATTATAGAATCGGTCTAAAAATATCCATAGTAAACTTGATAAAAGCGAGTTATAGCCGAAATGATGAAACTTTAAAACAAAAAAGAAAAGGAAAAAAAAAAAAATTCAGAATCTGAAACTTAATAATAAAACAAGTTACCCTTTTAATTTGGATTCTCAGATAAAAATTGGTATAAGTTGTTTTTTTTTCGTACTAGAATAAAGTTTCTTAGTATACTTTTGGTTTCTGCACTTACGCCAATTATTCATAATATTTAAGAGGGTCTTTGTTTGGATCAGCATTAGGGTATTGGTTATGGAGTCTCTTCTGCGACTTTGCCGCAAAAAAAAAAATACATGTGCATTTTTTTTTTACCAATCGAAATCTTTCCCACTTCACACACGGACAACGGGCAAAATTTCCGGCACCAAGCATAAATCGGAGTGACGATCAGCCAATATATGTGTCACGGGTTACAAGTCACAACTCACAAGGTTTGTACACAATAAGATTATCAGAAGTTAGAATTCCGGAAGATTCCACAATTATTTCTGTATTTGGATCCTTTGTATGTATAAAAATAATCATGGCTATTAAATTTATTAATTTTCAGGACACGTTTCATGATACTGAAATTGGGAATCTTTTATCTCATCGGAGTTTAATTTCGGTTCTATTATACACATAATTAAATTTGAACTATTATAGTTAATAAATGTATTACTGTATGACGGAATTTTATTCCGAACTACTGTATATGTATAATACTTATAATTGTCACAATAGTTTAAAAAAAAGAAAGTTTGTCGTACAAAAAATTATCTTTATAATTTTACTCAAAATACTATCAAATATTCCGAAATAATCATTTAATTTTTAACTTGTTCTTTGTAAATAGGAATATATTTGCATTGCTTGGCGAAATTTTATCTCTTTCATCATAAATATTTTGAATTTTTTTCACAAAAATTATCTATGTCTATATCGGAATCCTTCCTATCGATCGATTATCAATAACTCTTTATTAACCTTTTTCCTTTATATCACGTGCCTTATGGTACAGATTTTCGGTTATCTTGGGAAAACAGCGTTTAAATAACATATGTAATGATTTTCTTTGCGCATTTTGAAATTTCAGAGTACAATGATTTTATTGGTTCGCGACACAATTATAGATTAAGTGGGATAAATTTTTTTTTTCTTTTAAATTTTTTTTTTTTTTTCATCTCATCTACCAAATAAAAAATTTTTCCGTTAAAACTTATTAATGATTTCATATTATTTTAATTTATAATATTTTATAATGGAAAATGAATACTTTAATGAAAGTCATTACGAACACTTTCCTTCGGGAGGTAGAACGTAATTTTTCTTGAGTTTTATCGCCTATATCCAATTCTTATGATAAAATCAAAAACTAAAACTGTTTATATAAAACAATCCTAATAGAAATATTTATGGATTATCTGTATTCACCTCATATTTAGAAAGTGGTTTATCTTGTTTTCCAGAATTTCCATCAAATGTTATTAAAAATCCACCTCATGAGATTTTTCCATATAATTTGAGAAAAAAGAATAATAAAAAAAGTAAGTCACGTATTTCAACTAAATAAAAATCTCATTTAAATTAATAATCCATAATATTAATAATGTAGGAATGCATAAACATTTATTCGTAAGCTTTTTCTATGGAATTACCTGTTTTATTTCAGCGTCAGGATACTGGAATACGATTGAATTACCGTTAGATATGAAAGATATTGGTATTTTTATGAATCTTTTTTTTTTAATTTTTATGTTTCATTTTATATTTATTCATTGATATTCAAAATTATATTAGGTGAAATAATTTCAATGGATGTACTTTCTTCAATTAATTCGGATTTAATCATTGCCTTGACAACATCAGTCCATGTAAACCTTTTAATTTTCATTTTTTTCTTTAAAAAAAAAAAAAAAATGTTCAAGGGGATATCTTTGACAACATAAATGTTTTCTTTTCGTAATTGTAGTCAGATCAAAAGATAGCTTTAGAAGAGGATACCCAATTCTTTCTTCAAATTTATTCTTTGGATGATTCAACATCAACATTTATGGAAGATGCCGTTTTTAAGGTTGTTGGTAAGAACAAATTATATTAGCGAAATCGAAATTTCTTAATAAATTCGATTATTATTAGATTATAGCATTTTTTTTAAAAAAAAATCATTTTTTAGAAAAAAATTGTCATCAAAGTATTATGCTTCATTTTACACCCATGCAACTTTTTCACACTAATATTAATAAAAATGGTGAAGATTGTTCTGCTTTACTTTTATGTGGAACTGATGGTGGTATACATTTATATACGGAAGTGAGTTCAGATATTATTATTCAATCAAAATTTTTACGTGTATTATTGTAACAACTATTTTTGTAATTTTAAGGACAACTATACAAAGAAATGGGAAGAATCATCTATGCAATCTTATTTTCCTTATATTGCTGGATTAGCCGGGAATTCTGATTTAAAGTAATATAAAAAGAAATACTAATAAATCTATTTAATACAATACTAATTTAATTTAATTTTTAAAGGATATTATCTTTAGAAATTAAAGAATTTCATAATGTTAAAATTATAGCAGCAGGATGCCAAAATGGAATGCTTCATATATCAGTCTTAAAGCGAAATGATTCAAATGAAGAATTTGGTAAATTGATATAATGTCGTTTACATTTAAACCGAATTCTTATTTATTAATGAAATTTTTGCAACATTTTATGGTTTTAAAGAACAAGAACAATCATCAGTTGCACTATTTAGCCCTATTACATCAATATCTATTTTCACTTCATCTACGAATAAAGGTTTGTTAATTACATAAATAGAATAGAAAGTTTTTTATTATTAAATAAGAATTTTATCTAAGGTAATATTAATATTTTTAGATAAACAAGAAGAAATTCATATGCTTGTTACTTGTGCTGTGGAACAAGCAATTATTTATTGGTATGATTAATTATGATAATGCATTTTTTTTTAAATTTTTATTATTTTGTTTGATATTTATGGATAATTTATATAATTTATTCACGATTCAGTTATGTAGATAAAGAAATTCTTAAAAGTCCACTGTATTTGAGAGAATGTTCACAACATGATAGTGTTCTATGTTCTCATATAATGGATATAGATTGGGATGGTGAAAATGAGGTTCTTGTCGGAACTTATGGCAGAGAATTACTTATTTATAAACAAAGTGAGATATGACGATTATTATAAAATAAATTTCATAGATTATAGTATAATAAGTTTTTTTTTCTTGATTTTAGATGTTAATTCTCAAGGTATGATTACTTATCAGTTGTTATGGCAAAGATCTTTCACACATCCTATATATCGAATAGCTAGCCTAGATTTAAATGAAGATGGTATTGAAGAACTTATCATTGCTACCCAATATGGTGTACATATTTTACAGGTAACTAATTTAAGACTTTTTATAATTTAATTTTATTGATTCCTGTTTATTTGATTTATAAAGTGTATTATTACTTTTTTCTTTTTAAGCCAAATTTAAGTAAAGCCAAAGAACAACTTTTGAAAATATTAGATGAAATCGATAATTTAAATAAGGAATATAAAAAAATTTGTACATAATAATTTTTAATGACACGTGTTAGCTTGCTAACTTTTTTTGCTCTAACTATAAATGGAGTTGATACGCAAAATATATTAAGTTGAAATAAATTTTTTTTTCTGTTTGATTTAAAAATGTCTCGTATAACAGATATTTTAAAAAGGTCATTAAATTTTATATTAAACCCTCAGAAACAATTATTTCCATTATCATCAAATGTACAAAAAAAACTAAAACTCCCACCATTAAAAGATGAAACTCTTCGTGATGAAATTTTAACGCATCCATCAGTACCGCTAAATAATCATCATCCATACAGAAGATACTGTTTTTACGGAGATAAAGCATATAACTATTTTATAGCAAGAGAATTATATAATAGGTTACCTAATGCAAGTAATGCAGAACTTAGTATATTAACCAATAAGCTTATATCAAGAAGTTTTCTTGCAGAAGTAGCCACTGAATGTGGTTTAGATAAACTGATTAAAGTAGCAAAAAACGCTCCAATATCCACCGGAATTTTATGCGAGAATGTTGAAGCTCATTTTGCTATATATATATTAAATGGTATGGAAGATGAAATGAAAAGGTTTGCTTCTGATATTATTGATTTTTATTTTGAAAAGGAGACCGTACAAAAAAAAGAGGAAACTTCATAGTAGATCAAATGATTAGTACTTTTTTTTTTTTTTCTCCCTTTTTAATTATTATTAGTCATTTTGTTGAAGATTATATATTTTACACGTGTCTGAAAATCTTTAAAAAAGTATAATATACACTGCGGTTTTAACCAAGTTAGTTTGACGATATTAAATTATGAACTTGCTAAATAATCGATCGTCAAAGCAACTATAATTCCCGAGTTTGATATTTTATACATGATTTTATGCAGTATATGATTTTTGATTTTACAACTTTTTGTTACAATAAAAGACATATATTTATAGCTAAGAATGCTTGCCGAAGCTAAGTTGGCGTAATGCCGAAAGGATGAAACTTTTATGAATTTCTTAACCGAGTGATGAAAGGTGAAAAAAATATATGATCATCATATTTTACATTAAAAAAAAACTTGCGTTTTTTTAGGCAAGCAACCTTATTAGGAAAGTTATGAATGTCAAAATAGATCAATGAAGATTGATGCGAAAAATCTCGTAATTTTTAATTGTTATATTTATTCCTCAATGAACAACTTTTTTGAAAGATATTGCTTTTTTTCAATTGCAATCGTTTTTTCTTTAGTCTATTTGGTTTGTTGGGCGAAAGATAGTAAAAATGAATAAAGTTGATATATTCGATGACAATATGCTAGAAGAGATAAAATTTGAAAATCTCTTAGAAAATATTTATTTTTTATATTATTTAGATAATAATAACATTGTTGATATTGACTATGATAGATTTTATAATGATCCTTCATACTCACAAGCCTTGTATACTGATTATTTTAGTCATTTAATTCTTGAATACTTTAGATCAATTTTTCCGCCATTCGTAGACGTGGAAAAATATATCAACGAAGATGAAAGCAAAGACTTGAATAAAATGAACAAAGGGAATGGTTTTATAATATATCGGAAACACCTCAAAAAATATCTAGAGACATTAGGAGAAAGCATCTCTAGCATCGGCATTATAGAAAAAATGAACCAGAAAATGTGAAAGATTACTATAAAGGTCTTTCAGAAGAAATAGATAAATTATACGAAGAGCGGTTAGATAAAGAAGTGAGCTGTAATCGTAAACATTCATTAAATGATGATGATGATGAGATGATCAGTAAAAAAAATTAACGAATGAAGAAAATTCCTTCATTATTTTTAGAAAAAAACTTGGAATATTAACACTCAAAGTTTTCCAGTTATAATTGGAGTAAACAATCGCCGTGCGTGAAAAGACATTTCGAAGAACTTTCAAGTGATCAATTAAAGCAATTGTTTATTGAATCATATGATAATAATGGACCAGTTGTCCAATCGTCAAAATAATAATAATAATCTCTTCTCAATTGATCGGAGTCGTCTAGAATCTGCATCCGCAATGATGCTCACGACCCTTGTGATTGGATGGAAGAAGACCATCTACAGATGATGAAACTAAATATGGAACTAGAATATTAAATCGAGGAAGATTTAATCGAAAGAATTATTAATAATAATTTATATTTATTCACTTGTATTTTTATCTTCATCTTGATATGTAAAACTAAATTTTAATCAGTTAGTTATTTCAATAATTTAAAATTAAACAAATTAAACTGCAAAAAAAATCAAATATTGTATAAATATTTAATTTTCAAAGCGGAAAAAATTTTTACCTTTAACTAAAGCAGTTACAGAAAAATAAATACCCAAAAAATCAAAAAATCAACAGTTTCGTTTCTCTCTTCACTTTTCAGTGTCTATCTGAGGCACGGTTTCAGCATAAAGCTGGTCAAATATCACATGATCGAAGAATCTTTTATCAATAAATTTATCCGATTTACGTTGTAGTAACCCCAATTCAGTATAAGTCGTTAGAAGTACATGGCTATTCACCACCCATATGTACTGCGCTTCAAGCCAACATTTTGTTTACCTTATTTAGTCTTAAAATTATAACCAAGTAAAATGAATAGTATGTTCTTAAACGAAGATTACCCTTTTTATAGCGAATTTTGATATAACGAACTTCACAATACAACGAATCTTCAGCGTGATATACCGAATATCACTAATTATCGCTGTTTTCAAAATGGTTGATGTTGGAAGAAAAAAAAAAGGAAACCCGAAAACCGGACGAAAACCGGACGAATATTGGTTATTCGAATATTTAACCATAAATAATATCAACCATTTTGAAAACGGCGATAAATGTCGTATACCGTTTAACGAAGTACCATATATCACGGGCCATAGTACCCCGGGTATCTTGCAAATTCCTGAGAGTTGACCTTGTACCACCATGTCAATAACTCAAATTTTTATTATGAATAGAATGGCGTTTAAAAGATTGTATAGTAACCAGTAAATTATTTTTACATAATATCTGGGCAAAATTAGATTCATTAAATAATAAAATCAATAGAAAATGGAACTTTTTGTCGGGTAAAAGGGGGGGGATACTATGCATGGGGAGTACTGTTGCCCGCGATATACGGTAATTTATAATTCGCATATACAACATAACCTTTTTAAAACGAAAGTTTTTTTTTTTTTTTAATATAACGAAGATTTTACAAATAAATTTTAATATAAAAGGAAATTCGATGTTGGATTTCATGAAATTTTTCTCAAATAAGCAATTTTATTATTTTATCTAATCCATTTTATAAAAGATGGATGATTTATATTTCACAGTTTCCTACTTTCCTTTGCTCTCATGTTCATGACATTTTACAAATATATTGATTTTCCTATATTTTATCGCATTATACCAAATATTTCCATTATACCGAATAACGTTATAGCATTGACGAATTTTCTTGCTTATCTCGTATATGAGGGCCGACTGTATCTAAGTTATCCAGGAAAATTCCATTGATTATGATCGTTTAATTTATTATACCAATTTACGATTTAATAACCATGACACGATTTTTTGATCATGAAGTCAGAAAAAATAACTAAAATAATAATTTTTTTTTTGTAAGATCGTAAAATATTGTTATCGGAAACTAGTTAATAAGATTCTATCTATAGACGAATCTTTACAATTTATAAAAAAGATCTCACGTATTACAAAAAATTGAACTCTCATTGAAGATACACAGTAAGTGACTAGTATATATAGATTTGAATACCTTTTTTAGTATGTGCTACAAACATTGTGACAGTGTTACAAAAAAAAATGAGGAGTTATTTCGGGTTTGAGAAATTAAAACTTTTTTTAAACTCTATTTTTTATCTAATTTTTTTATCTAATTTTTGTTGCAATTATGAGTGAAGCAGCTGTACCTAAAAAGAAAACATTGTATAAAAGAGTGAATAAAGTAGCTGATGCTGCTTTTGACGGTATGGACCCAGTGATTACTACAACAGCATCGATTATTGCTGGAGTAGAAGCTGCTGCCAATATAGCAGTACCATTTGCAAATTTTTTACCGCTTATAGGAGAAGTGTCCAAAATTCTCAGGGAAATTACAGATATATATCAAACAGCAGAACATAATAAAAGAATATGTGGTGTAATGTTGGATAGAGTAACCATAGCTGAATCAGCTATAAAAAATTTACAAGTTCGTAGAGAAGAGAATGAAGAATTTTTTTCAGAAGAAAATTATGTTAATTTACAGAAATTAGTTACTGTTATTGGTAAAATACGTAAATTTGTAGGTGAAATTTCTCAATTAAAAGGATTACAAAAATATATTCAAGCTAAAAATATTGAAAAGACTGCAATGGATTTAACTAAAGAGTTTGATACTACTATTAAACTTTTGGAATTTGCTTTCATGGTTGATTTCAATGCGCGTGCTGATGTTGATAATAAAAAGATCAAAGCTGATATCGAAGATTTAACTGAGGTAATGTATTAATAATTGATATTTAAATGCGTATTGATAAATATAATAAAATTATTTTATTTTTATTTTTGTTTTAAAAAAAAAATAAATATTCATTATAGTATCTTCAAGTAATTGGAGGAGGTTTAACCGATACGAATAAAAATGTCTCTGATCTAGTTGTACAATTGAATATACTTAATAATACAATGATGACTAAACCTGAAACTAATATATTTCAAAACGAATTACTTCCATATAATGATTTTGAAGAAGTTGAAGAAGAAAGTCATAGTAAAAAAATAAGAAAGCATAAAAGAATAAAAAATGGGATTAATGATTTCGTTGCATTAAAATTAGTAGCAGATGAAACTAGTAACGAAGAAGCCAAGAATAATATTAAAAGTCAAGTTACAATTTTAAGAAAATTAGAAGAATGTCATAATATTATTCAATTTTTTGGTTTAACCACTACTGATGGTAGTAAATGGTTTTTAGTAACTGAATGGGCCGAATATGGTAATTTACGTGAATTTTATAACACTTATGGTCCACTTGATGTTAAGGTGAAATTATTATTTGCTCTTGATATTTCTAGAGGTTTAAATTTTTTGAGGGCCGTTGAGGTAATTATCTTTGATGAGAGATTTCTTGTTTAAAAAAAAAATTTCCTTCATTTAACAAAATATATATATAAACATTTACATATTTAACCATTTCGTGACTCATTCCCCTTTAAATAGATTGTTCATCGTGATATAAGAGCAGAGAATATTTTAATTACAGATCATCAAACAGCCAAAATCGCAAATTTTAGTTCAAGTAGAGCTGTAACTGATGTTACAAAAAATCACAAAACAACACTAGAATGTGTTCGATATTGTGCTCCAGAAAAATTAGAAAAATTAGGATCAAAAAGTAAATATGATACAAAGAGTGAAATTTATAGTTTTGGTATTCTGCTTTGGGAAATCGCCGAAGAAAAAGTACCTTATGAAAATTATAATGATATCATGGCTATTAATGAACTTGTTGGTGAAAAAAAATACCGGGAACCATTTTCTGATACTTCTCCTTTACCAAAAGAATATCAAGATATTGCAAAAAAAGGTATATTCGTAAATAAAAATTTGTTTTAATCACTTATCTTAATATTAACATTTTGTCAATATTTTAGCCGTTGATCATGATCCAAATTATAGACCTTCATTTACAAAAATATTTACCGTATTACAAGAACTTTATACGAAAAGAGGTAGACCACCACCATCACCTCGTATGAATTCTTCTGGTTCTACTGGTTCTATAAGACGTCAAGGAACTATTGATAGTTTTAAATTATCAGAGGAAGAAGAAGATGATATTATGATATTACCTAATTTCACAGACTTTAATTATATGACAGTAGATGAAGCAGCGAAACAGCATAAAATACCTGATGGAAATAAGGAATTGGCTTATAAATGTTTTGATGCATATTCAGATTTAGGAGATATGAAAGCGAAATATTTTAAAGCATATTATATTCAACAAAAATATGTTGAAGTTGATATGGAAGCAAGTGAAAGAGATAAATTAATAGCTGAATTATTTAAAGAAGTAGCAGATTCAGGTGACGAATATCCTGAAGCTCAATTACGTTATGGTAATTGTTTAATTAAAGGTATCGGAGTTAAGAAGAATTTAAAAGAATCAGCAGTTTATTTTACTAAAGCTGCAGACAATGGTCAAGTTGTTGGTATGTTCAATGCCGCTAGTTTATATTTTTCCGGTGGCGCTGGTAAAAAAGATCCTAAATTAGGAGAAAAATACATGAAATTAGCTGCATATAAACAACATGCGCAAGCTATTGAATATTGTAAGAAAAATAATATTCAACTATAATCTTAAAAATTAATTGACCGTACTTTACTTTATTTATTTATTTATTTTTTTAAACATACTGTATATCAAACAATATATATATATATATATATATATTTATTTATTTCTAACCTTTGCTAAATAAAGTTATTCATTGTTTCAACTAAAATATCGTAAAAATTGTACTCGTACTTGTTTCATTTTCTGTCGATTGATTTTAATTGGAATTTGATTGTTCCAAACTTCCAAGTAAAGAAAAATAAACCGGAAATCTCGGAAATTTAAAACGATTTAATTTAATATTGTAGATTGACTGAATAGTAAAAATAACCAATCAGAAAACGAATTTAATTACTAATTCCCCATTTCACCTGTGTTTGGCTAATCATAATAAGGTTTCATGTGCTTTATTATACAAAAACTCGAGGTAAGAAAACCAAATTTAGATAAAAAAAAAAAGTATAAATTCTAAATTAAGATTAGTTGATTCGGTCTGTTTGTTTATTATAGATCCGTTTTAAACCAATGGTAGTACATCAATATAATCGATAAAGATCTCCGCTCGTTTATAAAAATCCTCGGAATCGTCTTAATTACCTTTTTCTTCTCTTTTTTGTTCAACTTTATTATTATTCTTTTAAATTACAACGAACGAGAAGTAAAAACCTACGTAAAAAGCATTTCATAATTATTAACTTGTAATATAATAATGAATCTAAAAAATAAATATTACAATCAATATTTGTTTTTCTTAAAGAAAAAAAATAAAATTGAAGGAAAAAGGGAAGAAGAAAAGAAGAAACATATCAAATTTCAATCATTTCCTGATTGTCTTCATATAATATTTAATCATTTGAAACATGATCGATCAACATTATTCTCATGTATCCAAGTGAATAGATTATGGTGTCATATCGCTATGCCATATTTATGGTATAATCCATTTGGGTGTCCGAATTCTAAAGGGGATTCACTTATTAAAACATTATTATGTTGTTTACCACAAAATGAAAAACGGATTTTAGATGATATACGCTTACTTAAAGATTCTTTCAAAAATAAATCACCTTTATTCAATTATCCTAAATTTATAATTTGTTTTAATTCCGAAAATTTTATCAATTTTGTTAAACAATTATTTCATTCAAATATTACATTAATCCTTCATCTTATAGGAAACATGATATTTCATCGATTTAATAGATTAAAAATTTTGGAATTACATTTTAATAATCAACATAATAATCAAAATGATTATAAATTAATTGAAGATATTAATTCTTCAATAAAATTTCAAGAATCCCTTACGAGACTTACAAGATTTGAAATTCAAATTTATATCAATGAATATACAAATTTCATAATTAATTTACTTAACAAAATTTCAAGATCTTGTAATAATATTCATCATTTATCACTTATTATATATAAGGGAAAATATAATTTTTATCAATCACTGGATAATTCTATTTCGTCACTGATTAAATCACAAGCTGAGTTAAAAAGTTTAGTGATGAACGAATATTGCTTAAGTTATGAGAATACGTCAATATATGACGCAATATTATCAACACATTCAAATTCATTGAAATATTTAGGATTCTGTGTAATGAATAATTACTCTTTATTAATGAAAATAATATCAACTTGTAAAAATTTGGAAACTTTAGAAATTACTCAACAAGGAAATAACGAAAAATCATTCATTCTGGATGAATCTATTACACATCAAGAAATTTCCATTAAATATTTTTATTATCGTAATATAATTGGAAATGAAAATTTCATTAAAACAATTCTTAAAATGTCATCAAAGAATCTCAAATCATTTTCTTCAAGATATATAAGTGAAGAAATAATAGATACCATTGAACTTTATTGTCCAAATATATCATGTTTAAATATTTCAATGAATTCAAATTATGTATTAAATTTAATACATTTAATTAGTGGTTTGGAATTTCTTGAATATTTTACTTTAGAATTAGAAAATGGCTGGCCAAAATATCGGGATGAAAGATTACAATTATTTGCAAATATTTTACCAAAATCTTTAACTTATTTAGGTCTTAATTTTTATATTACTCCTCATCAATTAGATTTCTTTCTTAAAGAATGTGCTAAGATTCAATTACATACTTTGGAATTAATGTATTTTAATCGCAATAATTTAGATCATTTAAAAGTTGTTGTTGATTATTCCAAAGAATTTAATCATTTAAAACAAGTTAAATTTATGGAGAGAAGATCATTTGGATTAGGTGAAACAAGTGAAACAAATGAAATAACTAATGTTGATCAAGATCTAAAGGTTGAAACTGATAATTTAACAATATGTGAAGTTAAACCCTTTAATTTTAGTCATTATGGTAAGTTTATGAGCTGAGAGAAAATGAGAAGTGTGTTAATATTGATTATACTATACATTTACCTTTTTTTTTCTTTATTTTCATTGTTTAGATCGAAAACACTTAGTGGATCGTTATCATATGCGAATGTGATATAGTGTATAAAAAAAAAATTAAATAAATAATAATAAAATTAATAATAAATTCAAAATTTTGTTACGCGTTTTTAGATCTGATTGACGCGAATTAACACGTGGTTAAATTTCGGGAATATATAATTTTTAAACATACTAAAACATACTTGAACTCTCTTGTCCTTTCACCTTTTATGCGTTTTTTTTTTATCTGTAATTCTCAACTGGAAAGTCATCAATAATGATAACTGAAGAATCAGTCCTCACTTCTTTCTTACTTAATAGTGAACTTGCAGATAATTTATCCCTTAAACAGTTCACTAACCTTTTTCCTGTAGCATATAGGTAAACAACCAATTTTATGACTCTTACACATTTTATTTAATTAAATTAATAAATATCCGGTTAAAATTCGGTAGAAACAATCCTCTTATAAAGTCATTATATAGAGAATTTCAATTGGAGCGTAATACGATTAGAGAAACTGTAAAGGCAAATATAACTGAAGAATGTAAAAAACCTGAACAATGGGAAAACTCTGATGGTGAAGATAATATGGAAATTGATGATGATATAGATGAACCGTATGATGAGGTAAAGATATACCGTGGATTATGTGAATTTTAATTAAATATTTAACCACAATTTTTATGATGAAAGCTTGACGATAATCGACTCTCATTAAAACAAGCTATTGATATGTTGTCTAAAGCTAAGAAACATATGACATATGATATCTATAGAATGAATGATGATTTTAATATATTATTTGACAAGATTGAAAGGTACCTATAGTAAAATTTAATCATTTTACAATATTAATTATTACTAATAATAATTTTTCAACAGTACCAAAAATGAATTAAGTGACTTGGTATATGGTAGAATTCCAAAAGAAGGTTTTGGTAAAGAAGATGCTATTGATGGACTGAAGGTAATGACCGTTAATTCCTTGTTGAATGTGGTTTTGTATTGTAAGTCTTAATTTCTTCTTTGTAATTCATCTAGGCACTAATGAAATCATGCAATGATACGTTAGAAATAAATAAATAAAAATTTTAATTTCTCACGTGCTTTTTTTTTTTAAAAAAAAAAACATTAAAAAAAGATGAGCAAGGTTTAGAATAATGCTCAGATTTGAAGTCATATATATTCAAGTTGTCACATATTATACGTTACAACATGGTATACTGTTAATCTGAATGATTTATTAATAATAATGTACATACAATATATTAAGAATACGCGATAAAATATTATAATATCAACTAAATTAATTATTGTTTATTTAAATTTTCGTAAATTCCATTAAGAATAACATAAGCTGCCCATGCTCCAGGATCAGGAATCTACGGATATTAATAAAGAAAAATTAAAAATCTAAGTTATTTTATAAAACAAATTTTTTAAATTTTTTTTTTTTACCTGAGCTTCTTTAATAATATTATCAGCAATGTAAGTCGATCTTCCCAGTTTAGGTTTCATTCCTTTTGTAGATTCTGCACCAATTCTTGCAGCTTCTATTGCATCTTTAAATGCTAACATTGTATTATCATCATTAGTTGAGGATAATATATCTGTAAATGTGGTTATAAATGGAATTATTACATCCATCATAGTACGATCTCCTTTTCTTGCTGGTGTATAGGTTTGAAGTGTACTTAATGCAGACTTTATATATATTTAAAATGATTAATATAATGAATAATAATATAAAAATAAACAATGATTTTAAATAATGAATACCTTTAAACTTGCACCAAAACAGTTACCATCTACTAAAATTTGGTCTTTTTCATTGTTGTTATCTTCTTCCACCTTAGCTGCAACAAAATATCTTAAACTATTTGATATTGCACCTATAAATAAACTATAAACCAATAATTATTTATATTTTAATAAATTATTAATAATATATTTAATTGGATTTATTGAATTACCAGTATAGAAACCCGCTAGTACCGCCCCTCGTTTCTAAAATATTGCTAATCTTCATTAAACCTCCCGAAAGATCATTAGTCATGATTTGATTTTCCTTCAACGCTTTTAGAATATCTGTGTTATATAAATAAAAGTTATTAATTAAAATATTATTGTTAAATGATTTAATAAAAAAAATTTTTGCTAAACCTATTGCTCCATATTTCAAAGTCAGACCACAATCTCCATCTCCTACAATTGTATCATACTTTGTTATTTCTGGTTCAGCTTGAATAAGAGCATTACAAGCTGCTTTAATTGTAGATTCAAATAACTGTGAATTCACTAATAATAACAATTAAATAAATTTTAAATTAAAATTAAATTACATTAAATTGTACAAAGAGAAAATTTTATATTTACCATTGACAACAAAAAGTTTCTCTTCACTTTCTTTAAAAGAAACTTTTTCATCTAAACTAACATCCAATTTCGAAATATCAACTTTTGAATGATTAATCCAACCAGGTGTTTCAGCTTTTACATCTAATAAAGGAACTACATCCAAATCCTTTGGCAACTTTAAAATAGATAACGAAACTCCAGGCATATTGAGTGATGTCATATAATGTCCAATATAAACCCTTTTTACATAAAAATTCTTTTTAACTGAAAGAAATAAACAAAAATAAACATCAAAACATAAATTAGAAAAAAAATTAGAAAGTCAAAATTGAACACCAAACAAACCTAGGTAATTAAAAGCATCGTTTAATACTACACCAAGTTCAAGTGTAGAAATACCACCAAGATTATTAACTAATAAAGCAATCCGATCTTTTTCAGGGTTGATATCCAAAAAAGATCTATCTTCATCATGGGTATTGATAATAGTATCTAACATCTTTTGCACAAGTTCACTTGATGGAGGAAGTGATATCTTTTGAAATCCAGGTTCACCATGAATACCCATTCCCAATTCGATCTCATCATCAGGTAAAAAATAGCCTTCAGTTGATCCTGGAATTGTACACCGATCAAATGCAACACCGATAGTTCCAATATTTTCAGCAACAAGAAGTGCCGCATTCTTAATTTCATTAAGACTCCATCTAAATATAAATAAAATTTTCAATATAAAATAAATAAAATAATAAGGATATATATAATAATTTCTACCTTTTTTCAGCCATAGCACCTGCAATTTTATGCACAAAAATTGTACCAGCTAAGCCTCTTCTACCAACTAACCCGCCTTGTTGCCTCCCAACTCCAACATCATCTCCAACAATTACAATTTCAACTTTTATACCTTCAGCTTTCGCCTTTTCAGCTGCTAAGCCGAAATTTAAACAATCTCCAGTATAATTTTTTACAATTAATAGTGTACCATGAGGAGATTGAACACGACGAATTGCTGCTAAAATTTGCGAAGTAGACGGTGACGCGAAAATATTTCCCGATACTGCAGCTGATAAAAGATTATGTCCCACAAAAGCAGCCTAGAAAATAACGCAACAGTGAGCACAAATTAAGGAATTAATGTAAACATTTTCTTACATGTGCTGGTTCATGACCGGCTCCACCTATGATAAATAGAAAAATTAATATCGACATAAATTTATATTTATATTCCATAAATAATTGATTAGTAAAACTTACCTCCAGAAATTAAAGTGACTTGCTTTTTTCTAATATCATCAATATCAGCCCTATAAACAACTTAAAATGAAAATGTTTATTTTTAATTTTATTTTATTTTTTTGAAATATTTATGATAAACCAATTCTAAGAAATTAGTTATATATTTACTTTTTTCCTTTTCAATAAATCTCAAAGAGGGATAAGACAAACAAAGTCCTCGAAGCGATTCAATTACAATCTTAAATTACAAGAAAGAGATGGTTAGTTTTAATATATCTTTTTTAAGATAATTGAGTTGAATAAATAGCTATAATACTTTATTTGAATCATTGACGAAATGTTTAGGGTGGTGAGAATGTAACCCTTCTTTATAAAAAAAAATGAGAATTTTTTTTTGGTTTAACTTTCTTTCATTTATTCATGAATACCTTTGTTTGAGGATGCCATTTAAAATTCATCTCGAAAAATTTGGAATTTGTGAAACATTGCAAAATGAAATGCAAATGCGATTACATAATCGATAACGTCTATAACGTCAAATATGCACTGTTCGCTGAAAGTAGAAATTGCTTAAAGTGAAATCTTAATCATAGAAGATAAGGCAGCCACTTGTGATTTAAAAGAATTGATAAAGAAAATTCCTATCTTGGATCCTTTTCACTAGTATAAAATGACAAAAAAAAAGAATTTCTGCGTCGGAATGTATGAAACGGGATAGTTTGGAGGACAATTGATTTACATGAAAAATTTTTTAACTATTTAACCTTTTAGAAAAATTCCATTAAAAAAAAAAAATGACTACAAATAATTATTTACAATCATTTGTTTTTAATAATTGTCTTAATCTAATTCTAGATTATTTAAAAGATAAGAAAGAAATACTCTTTTCATGTCTTTTAGTTAATCGATTATTTTGTCAACATGTTATTCCATATCTTTGGAGCTCACCTTTTGACCTTGAAACAAATCCAGATAAACATAAACTCATCCTTCGAACGTATATCTCTTGTCTTTGCGAAGAAGAACAACAACAGTTAATTAATTTTCAAATTGAACATGAAATCTTATCAACTCCAAGAGATTATCCAAAATATCTTAAGAAATTTAGTAATCAGCATATTCAAGACGCAGTTGAAAAATTCACTTCAACTGAAGGAAAAGTTGAACAAACGGATATGACAAACACGAAACATAAAATTAGTAAATTGCTTTGTAAATTTATGACAAATCTTCTTATTAATCGTACAAAAGGTTTTACTTATGTGGAAATAATAAGAAATTCCTCAGACCTTAATCTCGTAGATATTGATTACACTATTTTTCCTAGATTAAGCCAAGCTCTATCGAGATTAGAGGTATTTGAATTTTCAGGTGTATTCTCTCAAGAGATATTTCAACTTTTTAAAGATTTCGCTCAACATCTAAATACGATTGAAAATTTATCGATTCTTCTTCAACCTCAAGATGAAGCACTTGAAATTTCTCGAGCAATAGCAAAATTAATCAGATCACAAACAAAGCTTACTTCTTTCACAATAACACAATATTGGGATAATGATATCAGTTCAGAAATTTATTCTGCAATTAATTCTCAATCGAATTATTTAAATTATTTAAGAATCGAGGGATTATCGGATGTTCAGCAATTACTAACCGTCTTGCAAAATTGTAATAATTTAGAAACTTTACAATTATGGGAGTTAGGTGAAATTGATAATGATTCCTTATTCCATTTAAGATATCCTGGATTTAGAATTGAAAGTATCAAGTATCTTTATTGTGACGGATATTATCCAAATAATTCGACTTTAACAACTGTTGAATTATTTCTGAGGATCTGTAGTCAAAATCTTAGAATGCTTTGGTTAGGTCATGTAACAAAAGAAATATTCCAAGATATTGGAGAATACTTTCCAAATTTAAATTATTTATCATTAAAAATTTATGAAGAAGAACTTCTTGATCTAACCAAATTTCTTTCTTCTATGCCATTAGAAAATTTAATGTTATCTATAATACCAAATTTACGTGACAATAATTTGTTTAACATCAATAACACCGCGTTAGGATTCACAACATCTTCAATAATGAAGTTGGTAAAAGCTATACCAATAACTTTACGTTATTTTGGTATAGATTTTATAATGAACAGACAAGACTTTAAATTTTTTTTTGATAATTTAAGAGTTCCGTTAAATCAGCTAGCAATTTTAGCAATATTAGAAAATTTGAATCATGATTATATGTTAATGGCTGTAATAGATTATGCAAAAAGAGTTGAAAGTTTAAAAGAATTAATTTATGATCAAAGTTATGATCATATAAATTTTAGCGAAGAGATGCTTGAAAAAGCAAGAACCGTTATCCCAAAAATAAGTGTTATTAAACGTGGAAAATTATCAATTTACAGTAAGTTTAAAATAAATGATTGGATCAAATATTTGAACCTTCTTATTAAATAAGTTTATTTTTTATTATTAGAAAACTATTTTGATATACAATATTACGATGTGAGCTAAAGAAATTAAAATGTGGACGTTTTTTCCCAATATTTGCGCATAATAGTAGATTTTATTTTCTTTTTTTTTGTATTATTTATATGCGTTATTCTTATATTTATTTTTTATATTCATAAAAATATTTAGCATAAAAACAAATTGTAATAATATTTATTAATATCATTATTCCTAAACATATACAATATTAAAACAACATTAGGAGTACTATTAAACAAGAGTATTTGCCGGGAGTAAAAATTTCTCTCTTGTCACGTGGTTTATGCGCACGATAACGGATAAAAATTTTTTATTTAAACAAAGTGGTAAAATTACACCCTAAAGTTAATAAGCAAAAAAATAAAAATCAGTACTATTATAAAAGATATGATTTATTTTTTTTACAATTACAAAAATTGATATAGTATATACAGTGTTGTCATAGAGACGGGACAGGGGATGGGATGGGGACATGAACAAAAATTTTTTAATTTCCGAAACATTGGGACATTTTATTATGTAATCATATTAGATTTTAGATTTTATTAGCAAGATAACATAAACTATTTAAGATTACATTAAATACAAGAGAGTAAATCAATAGTAAAACAGAAAAACTATGTGAACTATAACTAATTACAGAACAATAAAAGTTGATCCATGTTACTAATTACCAAGAATTTCTCTAGGATAGACTTCAGATTGATCCTGCAAGATATATGTATCTCAATTTTCTACACCTAACCTAAAATTAAAAAAAAATTTTTAAGTATAATATCTAAAAAAAAAAATAAAAATTATTTTTATTAATTGTAAAATTTATATAATAAAAAGAATTAACTAACTCAATACATATAGAAATCTATACTATTTATATTAAATCTAATTATTAAATTAATATTATTTATATAAAAAAAATAAAGTAATATAAAATACAAAATATTTATCCTTATATTTAAATTTAAATAAATTATTTTTTTTAGTTATTTTGTTATTTTACAACCTTTTTTGATAATAGAAATAAATTTATAACACTCCATCTATTCATAATTTGTAAGTATCTATAATAAATTAATCATAATTGTAAGGTAATATATCTTTAACAGTTTTATATTTTTTAATATATAAATATAAAAATATAGAGATGAAACCTTTAATAATATTTAATTTATAGAATGTTAAATTAAGTTAAGTTGTAACTGGATAAATTCATCTTTTAAAACTATTAAATTAAAAAATAAGTTATATTTTATAATTTTGTTAGTTATATTTGTAATAAAATTATTATATATTTTTTAAAATATAATTTATTGTATTTGAATGTTTTTTATAATATTGAAATTTGTTGTAAAAAGGGTTAACTGTAATAATAAATCAAAATAAAATACTTAGTTCTAAAGAAAAAAAAATAATAAAGAAGCAAATTTTTAAAATAAAAAATAACAATAGATTTAAAAAGAAAATAAATATTGGTAAAATGAATATTAAAAATTAAAGGAAGAAAAATTAAAAGAATTATTAATAAAGAAATTTTAAAATATTTTTAAATATAATAAAGAAAAATTAGAAAAGTATATATAATAAAATACAAATCTTATAAAAAATATTATTAAATACATTTTAATTTTTTTTTAAATATTTTAAAAATATCTGAATATTACTAAAAATATTTTAGTTATATTGCAAATAATTTTTTAGTTAAAATTAAGGAATTTAATGTAATTAAAAATTTCTAAAAATATTTTAAAAATAATTTGATTTTATATTTAAATTATAAATCCAATTTTTTTTATCAATTACTATTGAAATCTAGCTATATTAATAACATTAAATATATTATTTCCTATTTTTCTGGATTTTTTTTATTTAAGATCTTTTAAAAAAAAAATAGATTTTTATAGTTTATCATCATATGAGAAAAAATAAATATATTTCCAAATAAAAGGAGTTGAATAAAATATTACAGTTGATTAATATGAAATATATTCATCAACTAATAAATGATTAGAATAAACTATATATCTAAATCAGTCTAATTATTTTTTGTATCACTATTATATCATTTATTAGTAATAATTACTCTCTTTTCAAAATTGCTATTTATTTTTTTACTCTCTTTTTAAAATTACTATTTTTTTTTTCTTTTTTTTTTGTTTATTTGTATCTAATTATAAAAATCAATTATTATAATTGATATTACTCTTAATTGACTTTATATTCAAATAGGTGAAAAAAATTATGAATTTACTATTATTACCAATACAAAAACTTCAGTTAAAAAATTTAAAAAAAAATATTAAAAAAAAAATTAAAGGAGCAGAAGAGAATATTTTCAACAATATTGAAGCTAATCAGTTAATGCTTTGGCAGGTATTAATTGATTATAATGATAAAAAAGAATTTTTGAGTTTTACATCAAATAGCAAAAATTTAAAAAAGCTTGAAGGAAATATTGGTAATTATTGGATGAAATAACCTCCTAAAAAGTTTATTCATGTTATTGTTTATGCTTCATATTTAACCATTTTACAAATGCTGGATAGTTTAACAATTTTAAGTCAAGGTAAGTTTAGTTAACTATATTTTTTAATTATATAGTTATATTATATTATAATAACTTAATAAAAATTATTTATATTTATAGCTGAAGCTTTTAAAGATTATACAAATATATCTTTACAACAACTTTATAATAAACAATATATCAAACAAAGAAATATATTGGTTTATAATAGAACTTATGAAGATGTAGAATTTATACACAAATGCAAGGTTTGTATTATTATTACTCTTATTATAAAATGTTTAGTTATAATAAGTTTTTTTTAGATTTGACTGAATATAATTTTTTTAATTTAGATTAAAAATATTTATGATATTGAAAAACTTTCAATCATTTTTACTTTTGCTGATAATAAGGAAATATTAATGTCATTTAAAAGTTTAACTGAACTTGAACTATATATTTTCAAATCAAATGATTGTTTTAAAAATATCAAACAAGTTACTGGAAATGTTTATGATTAGTTTTTTGTTATAAATAAGGATGTGAATAAAGGAAGCATTACTGAATTAAGAAAACAATATTTGAAAAACAAAATAAGTTTGATAGGTTAGTACATTAGAATATTTGAAATATTAATGATACAAAATTATTTTCTAATATAATATAATAAACATAAAAAAAAAAGAAAAAGAAAAATCAAAAAATAAAAAGAAGATAAATATGGAACCAGAGATGCTTGATAAATATGAAATTCTTCCAATTTTAAACTCCACTTAATCTAAATTACTTGATAAGGCTAAAAATAAACTTTTAATGTTATATAAAAAGAAAATTCCATTTTCTTGTGTAATTAAAGGATTAGTAGATGATAAAGAAGTTCTTGTTGCTTTGTAAATCAATTAGAAGGAATACCTGTCCACTTACCAGCTAAATTTAAGGGCTTTCCTGTATTAATTTCTTATGAATCTCTTAAATTATATCATCATTTATAAAGATATATTAGAGAAAAATCTTTCTATTATTAATAATTGATCATATATAAAAAATTTATTTTATTTATGATATGAAAAGTAAATTATGAATAAAAAATAATTATTATTTTACATAATAATAATTTGATTATATTTAATATTATACTAAAAATATATGTTCTTATATCAGCATCAGATACTATCAGAATTATATATTAAATAAAATTTTATTTAATATCATATCCAAATGACATATTAACAATAGTATTAAAATTCAAATTTTTTTTAATTGTATATTTATAAAAATTTACCTAGGGCTCTGATCAGTTTCGGTAATTACTGAATCGTACTGACTGGTTTCGGTATCAGAGCAGTTTTAGTTTTATGATTTATTGAACTGAAACTTTCAGTTTCAGTATCGGTTTTGCAATTTACCAAATTGATTTACCGATAATAAAAACATTTTTTTATAAGAAAAACGTCTTTTTATTAAATAATGTAATTAAAAAAATGTTGCAAAACATTTTTTTACATAAACGTTTAATATAAAAAATAATGTTTCACAATATTATTTTTGCGGAACTTGTAAAAAATGCTGCGAAACGTTTTTTATATAGACAATTTATAACATTTTGCAACATTATTTTTGCAAAACTTGTAAAAAATATTGCGCAACATTTTTTACATATACGATTTGATAAAAAAAATAACATTTCGTAACGTTATTTTTGCAGAATTTATAAAAAATGTTGCAAAATGTTTTTTACATAAACAATTTAATATAAAAAATAATATTTCGCAACGTTATTTTTGCGAACATTGTAAAAAATGTTGTGAAATATTTTTTACATAAACGTTTGATATAAAAAAAATAACATTTCACAACGTTATTTTTGCAAAACTTGTAAAAAATGTTGCAAAACATTTTTTACATCAGAAATTTAATATAGAAAACAACATTTCATAACATTATTTTCCTTTTTATTTAAAAATGTTGCAAAACGTTTTTATAAAATGATTTAATATAAAAAAAAATGTCTCGCAACATTTTTTTTGTCACTTTAATAAAAATGTTGTAAAACGTTTTTTTATGGATGATTTGATAAGAAAAAATCATTTCGCAACTTTTTTTTGCTAAACGTTGCGAAACATTTTTTTAATTAAAAATGTTTGGTAAATCAATTCAGTTTCAATAATCATATTGGCAGATTTGTCCACTCATCCGAATATATTAAATTTTGTTATATAAAGTATATATTAGTTAAGGATGTGCAATATAATGATCAAAAAAAATGTATACGATTTTTAAAAAATAAAAAAAAAGCAACTAGCACAATTTTAATTTTGGCCAGAATTAACATAATTTTGGCCAGATTTATTATATCGTTAGATTTATTTAAATCATCATACAAATTTAAAGATACTAAAAAACACTAATAGATTATTTGATAAATTAAAACTTCCTATAACATATTTTTTGTATCTTTTTTGTTTCAATAACATATTTTTGCTCTCCATTATTTCTATAATATATTTTCATTTCTCATCATTTCTTACAATATATTTTTATTCATCATTTTCCATATCATCTTTTGCACTTTCATAACTAACAATCCTATAATAGGTTAATTTCCTATCCTTTAATTACTTTTCAAGTGTTGTTCTGAAATGTCCAAAAGCAACATTCCTTAAAAAAATCATGAAAAAACGGTCCTTTTTTACCTTGTAAATAATAATTCAAAAGTCAACCTTATAAAAAAAGAAAAAAAAAACGTTAGCAATGTTTCTTACGAAAAATCTCTCATCTGGCCCTTACCTAAATTTCAAAATCTGGTTTGTATTTCGTAGTAATCACCCAGCAATCCTACAATAAAGAAGAAAAAGCAACATTATTAATGCTCCTACAACAAAAAAAACCTCATAAAATACATTCTATTTTGTGAATCCTAAATACAAAAGATATCCCTAAAGAAAAAAAAGAGAAAGGGAATGTTAGTTACGTTTCTGCAATAAAAAAAACATGACTCTTCCTTCTATAACCATTTCATCAATTTCAAGCAGAAGCCATTTCTAGAGAAAAAAAAAGAAAAGAAAAGAAACATTAGTTATGTTTCTGCAATAAAAAAAACACAATTACTCTTTTGTAACTTACATTTTGCTGAATTTCAAGCCAGGTGTTGCCTCTAAAGAAAAAAAAGAGAAAAGGAACGTTAATTACATTCCTGCAATAAAGAAAATACAATACTCCTTTATATCTTACCATTTCGCCAAATTTCAAGCCAAGAGCCTTTCCTAGAAAAAAAAAAGAAAAGGAACGTTAGTAACATTTCAAAAATAATACCCCTCTTAACTTACTTTTCCAGTATTACAAAATTCAAGTCTGGAAGTCGTACTAATGCCATATCTAACAAAAAATAATAAAGTTTTAAAACCGGTTTAAAAAATAAAAAATAACAGTTCAAATAACTGGTTTTCTTTTTTTTTAAAAAAAATAAAACTTAACGGTTCAACAACCGTTTTAGTGAAAAAAAAATTCTTTTTTAAAATTATTTATTTATTTATTTATTTATTTATTTTAGAAAGAAAGAATAAAATTATAAAATAACGGTCTGTTACAGCAGTTTATTTTATTTTGTTTTTTTGTTTTTTTTTAAATAATCGAAAGAAATAAATAAAATAAAAATAAAAACGCTTAAAAAAAGCATTTTTTGTTAATTAAATTTTTTTTTTAAAAAAATCCATTTATTGAACGCTATCAAGAAAAAATAAAAAAGGTCGTTAAAATTGTTTACAAACATAAAAGGTAATATCAAATAGTACGATTATCATTTATGATAGTCTTAATTTATGAGTTAACGTAAAAAAAGAAAAGAATGTGTAATACGTATTTTATTTATTTATTTTATTATTTTATTAATGACCCAAATATTCAGATCAGTTTGGTATCGAATATCGATCATTTGACAGTTTTGACTCATTGATAATCTTTTTTTATTTGAAAAAGAAAAAAAAATTATTATTTTTTATTTCGGATTTGGGGATAAAAATAATAAGGTACATACATATTCATATTCAATTTTTAAAAATTATTATTAAAAAAATTTTTTTTTTTCTTATTATTATAGGGTACCAGATGAAATATACAAAATGAATTTTGGGAATTATGTAAATGGAGGGGAGGGAAGTGTATTTATTTGGGAGTTTTTTTAAGTGAAACGCTTTTAACGTTTCTTTTCTTTTTTGTAGAATTATTGGATGAATATATGAACTAGATATGAAACTGGACTCTGAAAATTATGTAAGTGGAAAGGAAGGACGGGATGTATTTGTTTGTTTGGTTTTTTTAAAAACTGTGTAATTTTTCTTTTCTTTTTTATAAAGTGCCAGACGAATACTATGAACCAGACCTTGGAGTTAAAGTAAATGGAGGGAGGAGATCAACAAACGTTGTTAACAGAAACATTTTTAACGTTTCTTTTTATTGTAGGGTGCCGGACAAATACTACGAACTGGATCTTGAAATTGAAGTAAGTGGGGAGGGGGAAGGTCAATTTCATTATTAATAAAAATGGTTTTAATATTTCTTTTCTTTTTTGTAGGTTTCGGACGAATAACACAAACTGGGCTTTAGAATTTAGGTAAATGGAGGGAGGAAGTCAACAAACGTTGTTAACATAAACATTTTTAATGTTTCTTTTTTTTTGTAGAGTGCCAGACGAATACTATGAACCGGACTTTAAAATTGAAGTGAGTGGAGGAGGGAGGTCAATTTCATTATTAATAGAAACAGTTTTAACGCTTCTTCTTTTTTTTTGTAGGTTTCTGGACGAATAATACAAACTGGACTTTATAATTTAGGTAAATGGAGGGGGAGGTCAACAAACGTTATTAACAGAAACGTTTTTAACGTTTCCTTTTTTTTGTAGGGTGCCAGACGAATAATACGAACTGGACTTTAGAATTGAGGTGAGTGGAAGGAAGGGAGGTTAATTTCGTTATCAATAGAAACGGTTTTAATGTTTCTTCTTTTCTTTTTTGTAGGTTTCTAGACGAATACTATGAACCAGACTTTGGAATTGAGGCAAGTGAGAGGGGGAAAAGGAGATTTATTTTTTTAATAGAACATTTCTAACATTTCTATTTTTTTTCTGCAGGTTGCTGGCAGAATGAATCAGGACCTACGCAAGATAGTGTAAGAGGAGGATTGCGGGGGTTAGAAATTCTTTTAATATTAAAAAAAATGTACTAACATTTCTTATTTGTTTTATTTTAGGTTGTCAGAATCAGGACTTGGAATACTTGGAATGTAAACTTGAGGGAGGAGGAAGGGACTTTTTTTAATATTAAATGTACTAAACATTTTTTGTTTTTTTTTAGGTTGCCGAACTTTTAGTCAATGAAAAAATTTTTTTTTATCACAATAAAGTCAAATATTAATTAAAACAATAAAATTAATTACATATAAATTTATTTTAAATGAAAAAAAAAAACAATTACATGCCAAAATATATTTTAATTTTGACATTTGATATTTGCCTAATTGATAAAACTATTATTTATCGACTCTCGTTGTCTTGTAAATTCGTAAAAGATTCAACTCTGTAATTCGTTTCAATCCTCATAAATCGTAATCAATTTCAACATTTATTTCAACCTTGTAATTAATTAACGATCACCTATCTAAAGTTAAAGCTTTCATACTGGCGAATTTAAATATCATGAGATTTCAATGTCTGTTAAGTGATTTCCCTAAGAGGAAAGTTTGTTGCCTGCGTGAGTTTTAAAATCATCGTCAGTTTTAAAATCATTGTCAATAAATGATATAAAGGAAGATTCTTAGTCTCCATATTTTAAAAACAAAATTTTTAAAATTAAAAATTAATAAAAGATAATGAAAATTTTGGTTATTTCTTTATTTTCAAAATTCTTTAAATATGATAGCAAATTCATATGAAACCCAGTTATTCTTACAGCCTTATTTCTTATAGTCTTATTTTTAATTATTTACATCATGAAAAGCTTTTGAAGAATAAATAATACCATTAACAACTGCAAATAACTACTATTGTATTCACAAAACTTTTATTTGCAACTGGTGTAAAAAGTGATGGGTTTTTAAAATAGTTGATGGATTATAAAAAGTCATTATTATTTTAATTTTTAAGTATGAGTTATAAAAAATTTTTTTATTTTCTGATTATTCTATATAAGATTGATAAGATGAATGTATAACACAATCGTATTTTGCACTGTTTACTAATTTTTTATTAAAAATTCTTAATTTAAGCTAATTCCAAGGATCGGCGCATATATTACTGATCAGTTTTGATAATTATTAATACCGATATTGATTAATTCAGTTCAGTATCAGTTTTTGCAAAAACTGAACTAAACTGAACTGATCAGAGCCCTAAATTTACCAGATTTATTAAAAATTTACTATAAAATAAAATAGATTGCAAATTCTACATTTGATCATATACAAGTTAGATATTTAATATATATTATATAATATTCATTAGCAAATTTACACAGGTCGAATGGAGTCAAATCGGTCATCAATCGGTCATGTGACTGATTGGTAACCGATTGGATACCTATTGATGACTGATTCTTTCAATAGGTCATCAATCAGGTATAAATTCCAAATCGGTTATCAACTGGTCATATGACTGATTGATGACTGATTGGTGTACGGTTGAATTTACCAGTTATCAATAGGTTACCAATCGACCATATCAGATTGATGACCGATTGGTTGCTAATTGGCTTATTATATATTAGCGGATTTTTTAGATTTTTTCAATAATGTCGTTTTAAAATATTTAATTTATAAACCATTTTAAAACTCTAAACTCTGATAGAAATTTTTTTTTGATAGATTTTCTAAGATTCATATAGGATATTTTTGATAAATAGAGATATTTTTATTTTTTGAGATTTCTAAAAGTTTGTATGGAAAGAGTTTATATGGGATATCTGATAAAAAATTTTTTTTATTTTCTAAGAGTTCGTATGGAAAGAGTTCATATGGGGATATCTGATAGAAAAATTTTTTTTAAGAGATTTTCTAAGAGTTCATATGGGAAAGGTTTGTTGGATATCTTTGATAGAAAATTTTTTTTAAGAGATTCTCTAAGAGTTCGTATGGGAAGAGTTTGTATGGGATATCTGATAGAAAATTTTTTTGCGAAATTTTCTGAGTTCGTATGGGAAGGGTTCGTGTAGGATATCTGATAGGAAATATTTTTTTTGAGAGATTTTCTAAGAGTTCGTATGGGAAGGGTTCGTATGGATTCTTTGTTAGAAAATTATTTTTATAGATTTTCTAAGAATTCGTAAAGGAACAGTTCGTATGGGATATTTTGATAAAGATTTTCCAAGTGTTCATATGGAAAAAGGTTCATATGGGATGTCTTTGATAGAAAATTTTTTTTAAGATTTTCTAGTGTGGGAAGAGTTCGTATGGGATATCTGGTAGAAAATTTTTTTTGAGAGATTTTCTAAGAGTTCATATGGAAAGAGTTCGCATGGGATTCTTTGATAGAAAAGTTGTTTTTTAAGAGATTTTCTAAGAGTTCATATGGAAAGAGTTCGTATGGGATATCTGATAGAAAAATTTTTCTTAAGAGATTTTCTAAGAGTTCATAAGAAAAGCGTTCGTATGGGATTCTTTGATAGAAAATTTTTTTTTAAGAGATTTTCTAAGAGTTTGTGTGGGAAGAGTTCGTATGGGATATCTGATAGAAAATTTTTTTGTGAAATTTTTTAGGGTTCATATGGAAAGGATTCGCATGGGACATTTTTGATAATAGATTTTTTTTTTTTTTATTTCTAAGAGTTTGTATGGGATATCTGATAGAAAAATTTTTCTTAAGAGATTTTCTAAGAGTTCATATGGAAGGGTTCGTATGGGATTCTTTGATAGAAAATTTTTTTGAGAGAGATTTTCTTAGAGTTCGTGTGGGAAGAGTTCGTATGGGATATTTTAATAAAGATTTTCCAAGTGTTCATATAGTAGGGGGTTCGTATGGGATATCTTTGATAGAAAATTTTTTTTAAGAGATTTTCTAAGAGTTCGTATTGGAAGAGTTCGTATGGGATATCTGATAGAAAATTTTTTGGGAAATTTTTTAGGGTTCATATGGAAAGGATTCGCATGGGATTCTTTGATAGAAAATTTTTTTGAGAGAGATTTCTAAAAGTTCATATGGGAAGAGTTCGTATGGGATATCTGATAGGAAATTTTTTTTTGAGATTTCCTAAGATTCGTATAGGATATTTTTGATAAATAGATTTTTTTTTTTATTTCTAAGAGTTCGTATGGGATATCTGATAGAAAAATTTTTCTTAAGAGATTTTCTAAGAGTTCATATGGAAAGGGTTTGTATGGGATTCTTTGATAGAAAATTTTCTTAAGAGATTTTCTAAGAGTTCGTGTGGGAAGAGTTCGTATGGGATATCTGATAGAAAAATTTTTCTTAAGAGATTTTCTAAGAGTTCATATGGAAGGGTTCGTATGGGATTCTTTGATAGAAAATTTTTTTTAAGTGATTTTCTAAGAGTTCGTATTGGAAGAGTTCGTATGGGATGTCTGATAGAAAATTTTTTTGTGAAATTTTTTAGGGTTCATATGGAAAGGATTCGCATGGGATTCTTTGATAGAAAATTTTTTTGAGAGAGATTTCTAAAAGTTCATATGGGAAGTGTTCGTATGGGATATCTGATAGGAAATTTTTTTTTGAGATTTCCTAAGATTCGTATAGGATATTTTTGATAAATAGATTTTTTTTTATTTCTAAGAGTTCGTATGGGATATCTGATAGTAAAATTTTTCTTAAGAGATTTTCTAAGAGTTCATATGGAAAGGGTTCGTATGGGATTCTTTGATAGAAAATTTTTTTTAAGAGATTTTCTAAGAGTTCGTATTGGAAGAATTCATATGGGATATCTGATAGAAAAATTTTTCTTAAGAGATTTTCTAAGAGTTCATATGGAAGGGTTCGTATGGGATTCTTTGATAGAAAATTTTCTTAAGAGATTTTCTAAGAGTTCATATGGAAAGGGTTCGTATGGGATTCTTTGATAGAAAATTTTTTAAGAGATTTTCTTAGAGTCCGTGTGGGAAGAGTTCGTATGGGATATTTTAATAAAGATTTTCCAGTTGTTCATATAGTAGGGTGTTCGTATGGGATATCTTTGATAGAAAATTTTTTTTAAGAGATTTTCTAAGAGTTTGTATTGGAAGAGTTCGTATGGGATATCTGATAGGAAATTTTTTTGTGAAATTTTTTAGGGTTCATATGGAAAGGATTCGCATGGGATTCTTTGATAGAAAATTTTTTTTAAGAGATTTTCTAAGAGTTCGTATTGGAAGAGTTCGTATGGGATATCTGATAGGAAATTTTTTTGTGAAATTTTTTAGGGTTCATATGGAAAGGATTCGCATGGGATTTTTTGATAGAAAATTTTTTTGAGAGAGATTTCTAAAAGTTCATATGGGAAGAGTTCGTATGGGATATCTGATAGGAAATTTTTTTTTGAGATTTCCTAAGATTCGTATAGGATATTTTTGATAAATAGATTTTTTTTTTGAGGTTTCCTAAGAGTTTGTATGAAATATTTTTAATAGAGATCTCATAACATTTTAAAAAAACAATACACTTTTTATTAAATTTATTTTAAATAAGTTAATATTATTAAAAAAATTAGGTATCCGAAAGTCCAAGGCAAATTATAATATATGACTATATGAGATGAAAAATTACAACTAACGATAGTAGGTTTTCAATTTATCTATTATTAACCAATCAAAATTCGGTCTGATCTTATGCACGTGACCTGATCTTAACATGCATATAAATAACCAAACGCGACTCTGTTTATTTTTCAAAAATCATACACCCTTTCTTTTCTGTTTTCTTCTTACTCTCATTACATTTTACAGGTATATTAATTATTGTATTTTTGCCATTAAATTTATGGTAATGATTACTGACTATATTTTATTTTATAATATTAACTTTACCTTTTTTTAATATTACTAATGTTATTCTTTCTTTTTTCATACTTTACTAACATCATCACGTATTTTTCTTTTTTTTTTTTTTATAAATTTTATCAAACTCTTCATAATACTAACTTCTTGTATTTGTGTATTTTATTATTACTAATGTTATTCTTTTTTTTTTATATTTTACTAACATCATCACGTATTTTTCTTTTTTTTTTTTTATACATTTTATCAAACTCTTCATAATACTAACTTTTTGTATTTGTGTATTTTATTATAATAATTACTAACTTTTTATATTTACGCTTTACTATTTATTTATTAAATATTACTAACTTTATTAGTCATATACTAACATATTATTATAATAAATGTTTTTATTTTGAATACTTATCTGTTATTAATATAAATAAAGATACTATGTGTTTTATTATGTGCTATAATAAATTTTATTATTCATTATATTATTCTACAAAAATTGGTCATTCGACCATCAATTGACCATAATTGACCATAATTTGACCACATAATTTGACCACATAAATTGACCATAAATTGACCTTAATTTGACCTTAATTTGACCTTAATTTGACCTTAATTTGACCTCCTTAATTTGACCATAATTCGACCATAATTTGACCTTAATTTGACCTTAATTCGACCTTAATTCGACCATAATTTTGACCATAATTTGACCATAATTCGACCATAATTTGACCTTAATTTGACCTTAATTTGACCTTAATTTGACCTTAATTTGACCTTAATTTGACCTTAATTTGACCTTAATTTGACCTTAATTTGACCTTAAATTTGACCTTAATTTGACCTTAATTCGACCATAATTTGACCTTAATTTGACCATAATTCGACCATTTGACCATATTTTGACCATTAATCGACCATCAATCGACCATCAATCGACCATCAATCGACCATCAGTTGACCATCAATCGGCCTGCCCGATTGATGACGGATTTTGGCGGAAATCGGCTATCAATCGGCCACCCGATTGAATACTTATTGAATCAATCAGTTATCAATAAGATACCCGATTGATAGCTGATTGGTGACTGATTTGCCACCATTCGACCTGTGTTAATTGGGTGTAATATTGCGTAAATTTACGCCTGCGTAATATTTCGTAAATTTACATGACCTTCAGAGATTTAAGTAAATGTAATATTTCAAAATTTTTCACAAATGTAAAGTTTCGTAAATTTACGGTATAATATTTTGTAAATTTACAATGTAATATTTTGAAACATAAAGTTTTGTAAGTTTACAATGTAATATTTTTCTGCATTTCGTAAATTTATGGTATAACATTTTGAAATTTTTCCATAAACATAATGTTAATTTGTATATTTTATAAAATAATTTATATTTAATTTTATAGTTTTTAATTTTTAAGCTTTATTGTTATAATAATAAATTTAATAAAATACAAATATCTAAACTATACATATATATAAATGTTATAGTAAATTATTATGGTTGAGTCACGGTAAATGATGCTATATTTTTTTTAACTTTTTACCCCAGGATTCCAGAAATCTGAAAAATAAAAGAAAGAATTATTAAAGTATCTCTTTAACTCAATTAAAAGATTTCCATATAGTACTTACAGTAAGTTCAAATATCCAGAAGTCTGGTAACCTAAAAAATGAAAAAAAAAATGTTCTTTAACCCAATTAACCTCATGTAGTATGCCCAAGTCTCCAAAAGTCCTGTAACAAAAGAAATATTCTATATTTCTTTAAGTGGCAGCCTAACTCTCTCCCTATATACAGTAATACTATATAATACTTACAACAAGTCTGTCTTTGTTTCTATAATTCAGCGTTCTATAAAAAAAATATAAACAGTAAAGTATATAAAAAAATGGGTGTAAAAAAATTACAAAGTAAAGTAATAGATATAAAAGAACTATAAAATGAAGTCATAGATGTAAAAGAACTATGAAGTGAAGTAATGGGTGTAAAAGAACTATGAAGTGAAGTAATGGATGTAAAAAAACTAAGTGAAGTTGGCATAAATAAAAAATGTTTATTTCTATTCATACACGACTTGTATCACGTGATTTATAAAAAATTTTTATTGGCCAGTTTTTTCGATTAATAAAAAATTAGACTATTATTGATAAACTGTAAGTGCGCCAAATAATAAGAAAAGATAGAAGATAAATAAAAAAGGATGAGCAAAAAGGAAGAAAGATAAATTGAAAATAAATAAAGGAAAATAAAAATAAATAAAAAATGATGAGGGGAATGAAAAATGATTGAAAAATAATAAAGGAAAATGAAAGGTAATGAAGAAAAATAAAATATGATGATAGAAAATAATGGAAAACAAAACGCGATGATGGAAAAGAATGGAAAACAACAATGATAGAAAATGATGAAAAATGAAATATAATGATAAAAAGCAAATAGAAAATGAAATGTGATGATAAAAAATGAGGAAAACAAAACATGATGATGCAAAATGAAGGATGATAAGGAAAAATGAAATATGATAATGAAAATGAAAGATGATAAATAAAAATATAAGGTAATGAAAAAAAAATAAAGATTAGGAACATCTAAGAAAAAATAATAAGAGAAAAACTTATGGAAGTTGAAGATAGAGATAAAATTTATGATATGGAAATATAAATTGATGATACGGGGTGAAGTAGTGATGGAAATTGATGATACAGAGCATAATGGAAGTGGGATTGATGATACAGGGCGAAATGAAGATGGGAATAGATGGTATGAGATGTGAAACGAAATGATGATGAAAAAGTTGATGTGAAATGAAATAGTGATAGAAAAGTTGATGTAGAATGAAATGATAATGGAGAAGTGATACAAAATATTGTGATTTTTATACAAAATATCCATTGTTACAATCGTTATAATTTAATTGTCAGTCATTCCAGCAATATTTACTATATTTACATATTTACATATACTTAATATTGATATGGATAAACTGTGATAAATCATCAGATTTAAACTCAAGCGAAACAATAAAATCAGTAACAAAATTTAACAAAGATAATAACATAATTACATAATTGATAATTATCAAAAAATATTGATTTCATTTATTAACATTATCATTATACATATGTTATATAACAATTACAACTATAACTAAATACATGAATAAAATAAAAATAAAAATTAATAACGTTATTTAGAATGTCTCGCTATATTCCATAAACTAAAGCCATAACCTACAGAAGAAACAAAAGAAACATTTTTTAAAAAATTTAAAGTAAAAAAATATTGATAGGAATGTTTCTTTTAAAAAACAAATAAAAAAAAATTTTGAAGTATTAATACCTTTAGAATTCATCATTCGTCTAACGCTGAAATCTACAAATAAGCATTTCTTTTAATGATAAAAATAAATAAAAAAAATTTGAAGTACATATATGACTTCGAAACTCACCATAATATTGGAATCTATAAAAAAAATGAGAAATGTTAGTTAACGTTTCTAGTATTTAAATAAAAAAAATACAAAGTTTCATAACAAAAGTTACAAAACTTATCCATTTCTTCATTACTAAAATGGAACCCAATACCTGCAAATGAAAGAAAAAAATATTAGTTAACGTTTCTAATACTAAAAAGAATATATTAAGTTTCGTAATGAAAAGTTACGAAACTTACCTGTTTATCTACATGACTACACTAAAATTAGAACCTGGAACTACAAAAAAAATAAGAAACGTTAGTTAACTGTTAACGTTTTCTTTTAATATAAATAAAAAAAAATTTGAAGTACTATAACTGAATAACTTCGAAACTCACCTAAGTCACCTTCTTACATTAGAACCTATAAAAAAACAAAAGAAATGTCATTTAAAAAAAACATTTCTTTAAAAAAAATAATAATAAAATAAAATTTTTCAGTTATAACTTCGAAACTTACAATACCGGAACTACAAAAAAGAAAAAAATAAAATGTTAAAAATGGAAAAGAAACGAAAGTTAGTATCATTTCTTGTAATAATATAAAAAAAAATACCCCCTACACTTTCCTTACTTACAAAATCATCAGATTTGTTCCATTCTTCTGTCCCTAAAGAAAAAGAAAGAAAGGAAATGTTAGTAGCATTCTCAAATCAAAAAAAAATTCCAATTACCTTTCCAACTTACTAATTTTCAAAGTCTCATTACCCAAGAGGCCATAAAGAAAGGAAACAATAGTAACATTTTCAAATTAAAAAAAATTTCATTTGGCCTCCAATCTATCATTTTCCAAATCCCATTAGCCAGAGGCCGAAGTCCAAGTCTAGAAGGCGTCTAAAGAAAAAGAAAAGGATCATTAGTAATGCTTCAAATAAAAAAAAATTTCCATTTGGCCCTTCCAACTCACCGTTTTCTAAAGCCCATTATCCGAGGCTGAAATCAAAGTCAAGAGGCATCTAAAAAAAAGTTTTTTTTAAAAAAGATTATTACTGATCAGTGATTTGGTGTAAGTCATATGACTGATATCAAAACTGAATTTGACTGTAATACTTCAAAGCAATTACAGACTCGTAAAATTATGGAGTATTTTGACTGTAATACTTTGAAATAATTACAGACCTGTAAAACTACGGTGTATTTTGACTGTAATACTTCATAGTAATTACAGACCCATAAAACTACAGTGTATTTTAACCGTAATACTTTGTAGTAATTACAGACCTGTAAAACTACAGTGTATTTCAACTGTAATACTTTGAAGCAATTATAGACCTGTAAAATTACGGCATTTTTCGACTGTAATACTTCAAAGTAATTATAGATCTGTAAAATTACGAAGTATTTTAACCATAATACTTCAAAGAAATTATGGACCCGTAAAACTACAGTGTATTTCGAAGTAATTATGAATCGTAAACTTACAAAAGATTACACTGTAAAATTATGTAATTTTATAGTGTTCCATAAATTTATGAAATATTATACCATAAAATTACATAATTTTACAGATTTTTATAAATTTATAGAGTATTATGCCATATTTAAATTTCTGATGTTATTTTACTAGAAATTTTCTTATATTTAATAATAATAAAGTTAGAGAAAAAGAATTTTTCTTAATATCATTTAATTTTTAAAGTTTAATAATAAATCAAGAATAATGTATTTTAATAAATTAATTACTTAATTTTAAATTTAATTTTAAATTTCTTAATATTACTTAATTTTAAAATTTAATTAATTTTAAATGATATCATTTAATTAAGATTCCAAATATAGAGATCATAAAAGATTTATATAAAATTATAGGTATTTTGCTATTTCTAATATCAATTAAATTTGCTAAAAATTAAATATTTCATTCAAATTATATGTTAATTTACTAAAATTTAACTTATAACTTTTATTATTAACTAATAATTATTTATACTTAATAAAGTTTATTTATTATATAAAATTTTTTTTTAAATTATAAAATTTTATATAAAATAAAAAAAAATATCATAATTATATATGCATAGTAGAAATTTATAATGAATCCAATCATATACATTGGGAAAGTTATATCAGTTCAGATCTGCAGTGATCTGTGATTTTAGCAAATTGCCACATTTTTTTAATGCAATTTTATTAAGAATCTGCGCAATACTGCAGAAATTATTTTTTTTATTTTTTCAAAGATTTTTTTATAAAAAATTTGTAATAATCTCCAAAATTACAGATTTTTAAAAATACTTCATACAAAAATTAAAGATTTTCATAATTTTCTTCTTTAATTTGATAAACTTTGTATATTTAATTTGATAAACTTTACATCACTAATTTTTTAAACTTTTTTAAAAAAACAATTTTTTTCTATCACTTTAAAAAAATAATTTTATAACACTTTTAAAGAAATAAATTTTTAATGGATTCTTTTTTAAGCTTCGAAGCTTGTCAGATAATTGGACTTTAAGGATAATTTTTTTTTTTAAAAAAAAAATAAAAAATACTGTTTCTTTATAAGGTTTAAAGTCTTTAAGACAAGTTTTCCAATGTTTGACAGAATGCTAAAGATATAAGTTCCAGATTCAAACAAAAATTTTTTATTTATGATTTTAAAGTGCGAGATGAACGAGAAATTAGGAAGTTTTCGAATTTCGAAATTTTACAAACAAAAATGGCAAGATCTGTTTTGCGAAGCTATTTTAAAAATTTTTTTTTTGTAGCTTCTTTTCTAAGTTTTGAACGAGCCCAAAGTCCTTTTTAGACTCTATTTCGAATGTTAGAGGTCCTGGATGTTAAAGAATAGTCTTAGACTCTTCACTTCGAAGGATAGAGATCCTTGACGCTGAAGAACAGTTCTGAACTCTTCATTTTAAAGGTTAGAGGTCCTTAACATTGAAGAATAGCTCTGGACTCTCCATTTCAAAGGTTAAAGCCTTTAAGTATATTAATTTATTTAACAAACATTATAAATGTTCGATTTTATATTTTTTTTAGGTCCAGACATCAAAGTACAGCTCCAAACTTTTTTTTTGTTATTTTTAATTTTTTTTGGAGTATGAAAACTGAAGTATAGCTCTGGAATTTTTTATTGATTTAATTTAATAAACATTAACTAACGTTTGATTTCTTTTACTTTTTTTAGGTCTGGAGCTCCATTTCGAGGCAAATTACTTTAAGAGTAAAAAAAAATCATTTTTTTTTTGTATTTTAGCAAAACGTTAGTAACATTTCGCTTTTCTTCTTTTCTTTAGGTCCAGAACTCCATTTCAAGGCAGACCATTAAGTAAAAAAAAAATTCATTTTTTTTTGTATTTTAGCGAAACGTTAGTAATATTTTGCTTTTATCCCTTTTTTTAGGTCTGGAACTCCATTTTGAGGCAGACCATTAAGTAAAAGAAACAATTTTTTTTACTTTAATTTCAATGAACGTTAACTAATGTTCATTTTCTTTCTTTTTTTAGGTCTAGAAGAAACGGATTTCAGTATTTCGAAGGTAAAGAAAACTTCAAAATAAGTTTTTTTTTTATTTTTATCTTATGAAACGTTATTAATATTTCATTTTGTTTTTTTAGGCCCAGAACTCTAATTTGAAGCAGATTGAGGTATTTCGAAAGTAAAGAAACTTTGAAATAATTTTTTTTTATTTTGTTTTTGCTTCAACGAATGTTAACTAATGTTCGTTTTTAATTTTTTTTAGGTCTAGATGAAGCCCAGACTTTATTCGAAGGTAAATCCTTCAATTTTTTTTTTGTTTTTATTTAATGAATGTTGATTAATGTTCGTTTTATTCTTTTTTAGATCGATGAAGGACATTTTGAAAATATGAGCTTTGAAAAAAAACTTATTTAATTATTTTGTTTAACGAACATTGTTAACATTTGATTTTTTGCTTTCTTTTATTCAATGAACATTTACTAATGTTCTTTATTTTTTTTGTCTAGGAAACTGGGAGTATTATTGGCACCAATTTCGAAGGTAAAACTTCAAATTTTTAATTTTTTTTTGCTTTTTTTTATTCAATGAATGTTTACTAATGTTCTTTATTTTTCTTATTCTTTCTTTTTGTAGGTCCACGGTTGGATTTCTAGAAGAAATTTTGAAGGTAAATAATAAATTTTTTTTATTTTATTTTAACAAACATTAATTTACATTCGTTTTTATTTTTTTTTTAGGTCTGGAACCTCTTTTAAGACAGACTAGTTATTTAAAAGTGATAAAAAAAAATGAAATTTTTTTTTGTCTTATTTTAGTGAAATGTTTACTAACATTTCAATTTTTTTATTTTATAGGCTCACAGCTTCCCAGATACCAACAAAAGATGGGGAAGAATTAAAGTCAGAGGTAGTAAAAGGAAAGTGAAAAAATGACAAAGAGAAAAGCCTTCTAAACAGATACTTACTTTTGAAAATTAATTTTTTTTATTTTGTTAATGAAATGTTAATGAAATGTAAACTAATGTTTCAGTTCTCTCTCTTTTTTTTTGTAGGTTCACGGCTTTTCAGACGCCTTTTGATGGAATTTTGAAGATAAAACTTCAAAATTATTTCATTTTTTTTTATTTAAACGATAATATTTTGCTTTTCTTTAGTTAGATCGAAGAAGTTAAAGTTGTTTGTTGGAATCGAACCAACTGGAACAATGTCCAAACCATTAACAATAACATAATTTGAACGTCTGTAAAGAAAAGAAAAGGAGACTTTTAATTAGTGTATTTAGTTAGCAAATAGGATAGTTTAGTATATGTACTGTACTTTTAAATTTGTAAATATATTTAACTAATAAATTGATATTAGTTAATATTAAGTTAAAACACTGCCTAATTGTAAATTTGCATTAGTGTTTTTGAAAAATTTCGCAGGTTTTATTTGTAAAAATTTTCGCAGATTTTTTAGTGTTTGCAGATTTGTGCAGAAATTCATGAAATTTTTCAGTGCTGTGCATCGACATGTCCTCAGATCTGCACAGAATTGGATTCTGCAAAATTGTGCAAATCTGCAGACCAAAATTTTTTCTGATGATAGTAATAAAGAATAATTTTATATATATAAAAAAAGAAAATTTTATATATATCAAAAAAATTTTTTTACAAAAATTTTTTTAAATTAATATAGTGGCTATTATATATAAAAAACATAATTTGAAATTTGAAATCTTATTTATTTATATTGTATAATTTATTTTTAAAATACTTTATTAAAATATAATAACTATTGTGTAAGCAACAAAATTTTTTTTATTATATAGAATTTTTATAGATTTTCATAGAATTTTTATAAAATTCATAAAAATTTTATGAAAACTAGTTTAAAATTTTGTATTTATATTATTACTACTTATTAAAATTATCAAACTTTAACTTGTAATATTAATTAAAATTTTTAATAAATTTTATAAAACAAACTGATCAACTCTCTCTTACTCTGTGCAGTTCATAATGCAATAAAAAATAATTTTTTATTTTTCAAAAACTGTATATAGTGAAAAGCATAGCGATCATTCTTATATTACCTTACCGATCATTGCTGATCATATAGTAAATTTGGTAATAACAGATTTTAAAGTCTCGGGTGAAGTCACAGAAGTTTGGGCAAAGCTTAAAACTTTTATGGGCTATAATTTAACTGCCTTAAAGTTAATATCCAAAGTAATTTTAGGTAATCAAGAAGTTATGGCTAAAATTGCATTTGCAATTATATTATTATAATTTGTATAATAAATATAAACTTTCAAAACATCATTTCTCAATCAATTTTTCACAAATATTTATAAAATTACTACCAAAATGTTTGTCTTGTTAAGACGAATCCAATAAGCTATAAAACATCAAAATCTGATCACTGGTTGTTACAATATTATTAAATTATTACTAATTATTAAAATTTAGCTAATTTTTGGGTTTTAGTCAATTTTTGGATTTGAAAACATTAATGTTCAGGCATTTGTATGAATTTGATAATAAATAAATAAATTATATAATTAAATTTTTGCTAATTACTTTCAATTTTTTTTTATAAATAGTCTAAAAATTGTAAGAAAATTCTTTATTTTTGAAAATTAAATTATTTAACATACAATTCTAATAAAACTATTTAATATAATTATAGTAAATTTAAACTATTATTAACTGCTTGTAAGTTTTGAGTATATATTATTATGTAGAATTATTTAATTAAAATTAATTAATTTAATTATATTGATGTGATAAAATTGAATAAATGATTAATAAATGATAATGATCAATAAATGATTGGCAAAATTGTGATAAAATAGGAATGTCTGCTATGCTATATTATTATATAGTATTTTTCAATTAAAAGCTAATTAATGAATTATAGCATTATGATAACTGACTATCAAATGATCGATAAATAATCACTGAAATTGTGATACAATAGGGATATCTGCTATGCTATATTGAAACAAATATGATCTCTGAATACATGGTTGACATATAGTTAGAAGACTTCAGAATTATTTATAATCAAATTCAACGAGTTACAATAATAAATAACTTTTTTCTTACTTTGAAATAGCTCCTGAATGTAATGATTGAAATCTCATCATGATAATTAATGTGATATCTATTATATTTACTAGTATCAAAATGATCAAAGTGTACATGATTTCATTTATGTTATTTAGAGAAATTATTCTTAAAGTGTACAAAACAATTATCTTAATGTGATATCTTTGTATTCAAGAACCTTCTTTTAAACTTATACTGAATGATAAGAATTTTAGGTGGGCATTATAACACTCTTCACTTTTTGCCAAGAATACGAGTAAGAAGAAGTATTAGTGCTACTTATTAGATTTTGTACCAGTTATAGTGAAAGAATAACTTAACAAAATAGCAGACAAATAAAAATATAGCAAGAACCTTCTCTATATTCTTTATAGTATTACTTTCCTTATACATGAAAACACTTTCTCAACTGCCACAACTTTATATAAAAACAATGATTTACTAAAAAAAATACTAGATGATACTATTGATTTCTACTATCTATGATCAGATCAGTTTATAGATTTGAAAATATTTATAGATAAAGAGTACCAATCGCAATCTGTTACTATATCAGCAAGCACCAATTAAAATGAAAATAGAATATTACAGAAGCAAGATAAATAAAAGGTTAAGGTTATAAAACAAATAAGTCCTGATATATTTGTATCAGATCCTGCATCTGTCATAATACCTCAGCCACAAGTTATATTCCAGTCTGCCTTTAATTCCTCTTTAAAATCTATGATTCTGCCTTTTACATTAAAGGCAAAGAAAAAAAAAATTAAAAAATCATCAAAAAACCTAGGTGATAATGCTATACATATTTTAATTGGCTATTGCTCTAACCCAAGTTTAGGTTAATACGTTTATGATATCCTTATTTATGATATTCCTGCCAAGTGGAAGAATATTACAATTTTGGATTATTTGAAGGCTTGAATAATGTAATCTCTGTTACGATTAAAAAGTAAAAGAAATATAAAACTGTTCAGTGTAAATTAAAGATTATATGTTGTTACATAAGATTTTATAAATTAGATTATTCTAGTATAATCTATATATATATTAATGAAAAAAGTTAGGAAATTTATAGGATAATCTAAAATATTGTAGTACCTGAAATTAGGATTTAAGACAAATCTAGAAAGTAATAGATTTAGAAAAAGATAGAAGAATTAAAGATTATAAAAGAAAAGGAATTTGAATTAAGTGAAGAAAGAAATTTATATGTTAAATTTAAATTATAATTAACTGTCACTTGTATCTATTAATAAAGACAATTAAGTTATATGCGTTACAACTGAAAACTTTATTAATAATCTGATCATAAATTATAAATGATAATAAAGTATTAGCCTTTAGACTATAAATAAACTTTGCTTTCTAAAGTTAAATTCGTTTGTTATTTCAGATCATGTGTAACTTTTCAGTTAGTTGTATTCACTGGATAACAATTTGATGCGAGTTAGATGAATTACAATATTTAACCACACAGTAATAAATTGTTTCTATATATATCTGAACTTCTTCCTGATTGTCATAATCTATTACACCTTAAATAACAAGCATAGCATCTTACTATTAATCCTTAGAGTCACCACTTGACTAAAGTAAAATACAAAGACTTGAATGATCTTACTGATAGTATTATTAGATATTATTCAATAACCTTATCCTAAAATTCAAATAAGTAAGTTCCTGCAAAAAAATCTAACGAGACTACTTCTTTTATCATAAAACAGACTAAAGAAAAGAGTCCAGATACTGCTGATGCAAATGTCATTTCTAATTTAACTCTGAGAATTCTTAACACAAATAAAAGATATATTGACCAGGTTAAGAGTCACTATCAGCAGTATCAACAATATAAAATTAATCAGACCATCTTATCAAAAGAAATAATCAAACAATACTCTGATCCTACTTGTAGGGTATTCTATCCAGAATTTAATAAGAGCATGTTATCAGTTAAATTTTGTAACTTTTAGTTCAACTGGTTCTGATCTTTATATAGTGTCAGCTATTATAATAGTCACATGATATATCTCTTTAATGAAGTAGTAAAAGAGAGAGATTAAGATAAAAGAGTAAATTTGTTACAACATATAGTTTTTACAATTCGATATAAAAATATGCCAGCTGAAAGTTTAGAGAACATCATGACTAACATTGTTTAAACATAAGATACGACTGCAGGATTTGTTTATATAAAAAGATTAATCAAACAACCTAACAATCAGAAAAATGATGATGATGATTGAAATGATAACAACAATAATAAAGTAGTTAGTAATCAAGATCAGAGCAAAATAAATAAAGATAATGATAACTCTGATGATGATATACTAAAAATACCTGATAGTTCTAAACTAACTTAAGAAATTCTAAAGCTAATCAAACTAGAGCAGGAAAGACTTGACCAGAACTTACAATATTTCAAATTGATAATGCTAGAAAGCAGTATAAACAATACCTTCAAAAATATCATTAAAATTGAACTAATAAAGATGAAATCAGCCTCTAATTCGCCTATTCTAAAATCATCCTCTATCGACACATATATTCTGGTAATAAACATAAATATATATGCAACTATCATACTAGAATATCCTTTTAGAACATTTTTTTAGAATGATAAAATAATGAATGCTTTAACTAAATAGACGCCTCTTTTAATAATGAAATAAATGACTTAAAGGATAATAAAATTGAAGGAGGATACAACTCAATCAAACAAATAGAAGAAGGAGACTCTAAATCGTTAAATTTTAATAACCTTCTTCTTTTATATATGACAACTATTACCAGTCTGAGCATATTTACTGCAAAAATCATCAAACTGAAAGTCATGATCAGGAATCTGACTATTGGCAATATAAATTTAGGAGGTAGTAATTTGGGTTCTAGTAGAGTTTTAATAAAGTACAAGGAATTACTCAAGTAAAATTCAAATCATTAGTTAAAAAAAGTATACCAACTGGTAGTTTCAATACAATACAGTTATTTTTAGGTATAAATTTGGTTTTTGCTACCAATCTGAACATTATAGCAGTTCCTTTAAGTAGTGGTAATCTCTATGATATTGCTACTTCAAATGTATCTTTGCAAAATACACAACCTGCTTATCCTATTACTCAATTGGTACTTACAGATAACACAGATTTGCTTGTTCAATTATTACAAGGATTTAATCAAATCCTCTTTACCAACTAACACCACTCGTCACTTACCTCAAATATTCAAAAGTAATCTAGGTTAGTGGATTTTTTTAAGTTCAAAGGAGGGAACTAAGATCTTATAGAATAATTGAAAGCATTTGATAAGGCATGTAAGGCAAATTGTATCAGTATGGATAGATGAATGGATGTGGTGCCCTCCTATAGATGCCACTCAAATCCAAAATAATTTGGGATTATGATAGCCCAAATGTACAAATCCAAATTAATTTACAAATTACATATATAAATTTTGCAATTTGTACATTTGTACATTTGGGAATTATGGCTGTCAAAATGTACAAATTAATTTGGGATTTACTTAAAATAATTTGGGTAGCATCTATATGCCCTCCTATTTAAAAGAAATAGCTTTGACATGGTTTAATATTATAGAAGCTTGCGAATAGGAAATTCTTTAAATAAGAATCAATCTTTTATACACCTCTTTGAAGCACAATTTTATAACCCATTCAAAATATTTCAGTAAAAGCACCAACTCAAGAATAGGAAGCAGAAAGCTGGAAAAACTATAAATGAGTACACTTCAGCTATGGAAAAAACTATGGAAACAAATAGATCTAAAGAAAAAAAGAACAAAATTGGACCAAATATCAGAATATGTAGAAGGGCTGAGGCCTGAGTTTATAGTACCTGTGCAATCCGCAATATCATAAACTGTAAAGGAAGCCATTAACAAAGCCAAGGTTACTGAAATTGCCTTTTCAATAGGGACAGATCTATCTGCATATTCCTTTATCCCTGGATACCTCCCTAATTTGTATGATGCTGCTATACCAGTCCAAGTAGTGCATGATGCAGTTTTTGTTTTGCAAAATTTATCTACCTTTAGTGTTGTGATAAATAGTATAGAAGAAATTATTGAAAGAAAGTTGAAAGAATAAATAGAAAGAATACTAAATAGAAATAATTACAATAACAGTTATAATAACAGTAGTAACAATAACATAACATAAAATAATAGGAATAAGGAGTGTTATAATTGTAATAAAAAGAGGTATATTGCTTGAGAATGTTGGAATAAAAATAAAGACCAATCAAATAGGCTGAATAATAAAGGAAATAACTGAAATAACAACAATAATAATAATGTTAACCATTATAATTACCAATCTAATAATCGGTAAGGTAACAATTAGCTGAACCAAGTAAGAGGAAATTATAACAATAGTTCAGCCCAATCATTAAACTAAAGAGTGTACCTCCTGAGGGTAAGAGTATACCTATTAAAAATCCCTCTTTGATAAAAGAAAAAGACTGGAATTCTTCTATCAGTTATGATATTTTCAACCTTAATAATGATAATAATTATAATAATGATAAATTAATTAATGATGAAAGTTTTGATCAAGATTACAATAAAAATCTTGATGATCAATATGATTGGAAAGATGAAAGTAATGAAATGTTAAAATTAGAAGGAGAACTTAAAAGAGAAAGAATGGTAACTCAATTTGTAGCACAACAAGTAATTAATAATCAAATTTTACAAAAAATATTTATATTTATATTATATTTAACAAATTTATTTCATTATGTAAAATCTAAATAAAATTTTCATTCATTATTTTTGTGAAATTATAACATTTCCAATTCTAATTTAACCTTCTCATTTTTAGCATGCAATCTTTCTATTTCCAACTTACTCTTTTCCAACTCATATTGCTGATTTAATTTCTTTTCCTTCAATTCAAATTTCTCTTAGCTTTCATGCTCCTTTAATAGCTTTTTTTCATAAAATCTATCCCTTGATTCCTCCATTGCCGCAATTACCCCAGATATACCTTCAATTCCTGTTGATTTTCTTTTCTTTTTTCGTGGTTCATTAGCTTTGTAATTTTCATTATTTGAATAATCACTACTATTTGAATTTTCGCTAATAGAAATAGGAGGAGAATCCGAAGTTGAATCTGTAATATAATCTGGGTTGATAGCTTTACTCTTTGACAAAATTTCTTCAATTTGTGAGAACCAAATCCATCCTACACTACCTTCACCAGTAGAATTAGCTTTTTTCTTTTTTTGCAGATACATTTCATGCAATTTTCCAACCTTATTTCTGATTTGATCAAGAGTACGACCTGGTAACATGTTTTCACTTACAATTTTTTGATAAACCTTCACCTTTCCCTGTTTCCATTCTTCCAAATTTCTTTCCAAAACTCAAGCAATATTTTAATTTCATTATCTGTCCACTTGGTACCATCATCATTTGATTTACTTCTTTTTTTGAAACCTGCATTTTAACGTTTAGTACCTTTCATTGGTGGCTAAAGTAAGGAAAAAAGTAAGACATAATTTATAGAGATCTAATTAAATGTATTAAACTTCGATTTTTACCATAGAAACTTCAATATTTTGTGGTTCTGCTTGGGTAGTTTCTGCGTCCAGCTATTTGTAAATAAAATACATTAAAATAAAATAAATAAAATTAACAATAGATAAAAACATAAATACAAACATTCTTAGTAGGTTCAGTAAGGTCATCAGAAAGGTCAATAATTGTTTGAGTTGTTTCTTTATGAGTTAAAGTTGGTTCAGATGCGATTTCAATTGGCAAATTACTTTGTTCTAGCGTGGTTGATTTTGGACGCATAGTAACATGGAGTTTTACGTTTGTATTAACGTCTGTATTGCTTGTTGACAAAACTTTTCTCTTGTTTTTAGAAAGTTATGAAGTCATTTATTAAGAAATTTAAACGCGAGACTGCAAAAAAACGCGTATTCGAACACTTGGATCAATTTTTTTGATCGTCAATTCGGTTGTTGATCCGATTTTTAAATGAATTTGATTGGCTAAAAAATTTTGTGAAAATCGGGGCTATTGTTTAGTTAATATAAAGTCCATTAATAATTATGCTTCTTGGTTAAAATAAACTTTAAAAAGATTTATTAAAATATGAAATAAAGATTAATTAAAGGCAAATAAATAAAATGATCAATATGATAAAAAAGTTAAAAAAAGTGAAGTTTTGAAATTATCAATAATACTTATCTGTTATATCTGTTATTTATTTAATTACAGGTTTTTCTATTATTATATCATCCCGAAATCCGAACATTTGCGCATTTTAATAAGTCACAAGTGACTCGTGACATCAGATGGAACATGTTGTGCCACAAAGTCCAAATTGAGCCAATTTACGATTTACAGGAATTTTCTCAAATTAAAAGTGACGATAATAACAATTGGGAATAAAGTTTGACATTACTTAATTTCGCATGTTTTTTTGATTGGATATAAGGATTGTGTAATATGATATCATTGGAAATCAGTATCAATTTTTACAATTTCGTAATTGCACTTACGTTACATAAAGATTGGACCAATAAGATTTTTTTTCTTTAAAGACGTGTAAATAAATCTTGTTTATAAACGGTAACTAAATCCTCCCAATTTTAAGGATTCCATTCTCTTTACAATGTCAATTACTAATCATAATTACCACTTTTATCGTTATTACTTTAATTGTAAATCGTTTCCGTGATTCACATCCCTTCACCGAAATGAACCTGGGGATAAAACCATTTTCGGAAATTAAAGAATAATGCCGTAACATTAATTTGAAGATGGTCAGATAATCAACATCAGTACATCGTAATTACCAGCAAACTGATAGAAGAAATCTGAATATTCCCACCCGTATGCTGAGTAATAGTGTAACTTAGACCGCGCGGTAACTTCCATGGTTTACATTCTATTAGAACAATTTATTTTTCGTTTCACCGTATTTTATAAGCAATTCTTTGAAATTTTTTTTTTTTTTCCATTAATTTGTTTCTCCGAAAATTTATAATTGATTGCAAATCAATACTCGGTAAACAAATCTGCCGATTATACCGAGTATTTGTTTATGGTTTATTTATTGTAATTTAATTAAACCCAGTCTTTTGTTACTTAATGTGTCGTGTGATGATTTTGAGAAAATTAAATCATAAACAGTTACACCAGATATCGCGTAATATAAATAAAATAATAATTATCGGAAGAAATTTACGGTATTATACAAAAGCCGTAAGATCGAGAAATACCGAAAGTTCCGGCACCAATAGCTCAAGTCGATTTTTGGTAATGAATTTGAAAAGATGAGTGCATTTATATTTATGAAGGTGCATTGTATACAGTATTTTTCTTATAATCAATTATTTAACAAAAGAAAAATTCATTTACCAGGAATGAGATTTTTGGATAATAATGATGTTACCGAGATTTTTAATTGTCAAATCAATTCGAAATATTTTATTAGAAACAAACTGAAAGAACAACATACGCACTTATTACAGTAATATTTACATATTGATTTACATAAAATGTATGAAACGAATGTAGTCTAATATATCCAGTATATAATAACTAAACTAAATTATATATGATACATTTTTTTTGTAAATTATTATTTAGCCAAACAAGTTAATAAAAACGCAGTATCAAGATAATTTGCATGAGAAATGATTGATAAATTTGGTACTTGAGAATTACTGCAAATTTTATCTTCGGCTGCAGGACATTCTACAAAATTCTTCTCCCTAATATTAAATAATATATTTGTTAATTTAAATATTAATATAATAATACACATGAATATATTAAATATTAAATATACTTACGGATCAATCCAAAATTCAGGACCGTATTGATCATATTTAAATGCTTGAGGAGGTAAATGAGGTATAACATCGTTTTCATTTACAAGTCTAAAGAATTTAAAACCAGTACTTTGAACAAAATCGGCAAAATCTTGATTACCAGTACGTGGTTCACCATAAGTATAAGTGAAAAGATTAGAAGGATTTAATCCAGGAGTATCAATTAAATCTAATGTTTGAAATACTGCCAATGAACCACCTAAAGAATGACCAGTTGAAATAACTTTGTAATCAGGATTTTTTTTAACCAAATCTTTAATTAAACTAGTAATTTCCTCCCTCGTATCATTATATGTAGCAAGGAAACCGGCATGTACTTTTGCATCCTTAAATTTAGGATTAACAAATGGAGTTTGAAAAAATTCTGTATCAGATACGAAACTTTGTACATCAGCTGTACCCCTATAACCAACTACTATCGCTTTTTCTTTATCATTTATTGCTACAAATCCATTATTATCTCTTGGCACTGTATGTGAAAAGAATTTAATGAGACGTGTACCAGCGGTTTCACCTAAACATGCTTCACCACATTTCCAATCTGTTACATTACAGTAAGCAGCACTAGCATATTTTACCCATAATTTAAATTCTCGAATATCACTTTCAGATACCGGAATTTGTGTACTATTATTTCGACGAATTGGAGATGCCTCACTAACCATAATAGTGAACAATAATAAAGTTGTGAGACCAATGAAAATACGTTTTAAAATTTTTTCGGGAATAATGGACAACATTTTTTTTTATCAATTAATTTAGGTAAAATTTTGTTTGAGAGAGGAATATTATTAGTAATTTCAAAGTACTGGTTTTTTGGTAAGAAAAAAATATGAAAGCACAGCTTTCGTATTAAAAGAGTGTGGGTAATAGAAAAAGAGAAGAAGTGAGGAAATTATGCAAATTATCCATAAAAATTTTTTGCTAGTTTTATAATAAAAATTTTTCTTTGTTGTCGAAGAATGAACATTGAACATTTTTCACATTTACTTTCGTCCATTGTTGATTAATTTTGTACGTTATAACTGAAAGTTAAACTTTTTTTTTGTGAAAGTTTCGATAGTTTCACAATCTTTTTCACATGTTTAACACGATTGAATATTTTATTCATTTAATTATTTAGATGGAAAACAAAATGTTCGCGCAATTTAATTTCTGCATTAATTGCGTGTTACACGAATGTTATCTAACTATTGTTCACCGAAACTGCGCCACGGAATTAAACTTTGTAATTTTAATATTATAATAATAATACCAGGTTTTTGATTTTTTTTTTTTTAATATTCCGAAACATTACTTATTTAAGTTAAAAATGATTATGATTTATTGAACTCCGTGTTTCAAATGCGGCGCAGTCGCTTAGTTCTTACTTTTGGTGGCACCATCACACCACATATTTGCTTTGTTAAATATATCGAGTAATTTTCAATTTTTTTGGTTTTTTTTTTTTTTTTTGATTTTTATGTTTTTTGAATTTATAGAAAGTGACACACATCCACGTTTTTTTTTTTTTTTTTATTTCTAATTTTTTTATTTTCGAATTTTTTTTTTTTTTTTTTAGAGTATGTTTGGCGTTTAAACCGGTTCATCATTATCAAACATCTTTTTGTCACATTCCCACGATAACTTTTATTTATTCACGTGAAATTTTTGATTGAATAAAGAAATTTTATAATGGTCAATAATATCATAGACGAATAAGTTACTATGATTTCTTGGCAAAAATGCAAAAATTATTTGATTGATTGGCACAATGACTTGCTAAAACTTAGTTTTTTGAAACCAAAAAAAAAAAAAAAATTACGTACATTAGCCAAGAAGACCAAAAGAAATCTTTTTTTATTTATCTTTTGCATTTCTTTTTTTTTTATTTTTAAAAATATTTTATGTTCATATATTTAAAGTGAGTGATACAAAATAAATTATCATCTGTAATATGATTTTATCCGGTATTTAGGTTACATATTATATAAATATATATTGTATATTTATTTATTGTATGTTTAACTATATATGTGTGTTATTTTATACGAATATATATATAATTATATACATGTATATAAATTAATTTTTAAGAAAATATATTTATATACATACAAATATATTTTTTTGCGTAATACGACGTTTGATACAGATGTCCGAAGAACCTCTACTCCGAAATCAATTTAGTCCATTTTTGGTGAATAAATAAAACGCAACCTTTTTTTTTTTTTCAAACAATTTCTTTCTTCTTTTCTTCAATAAATTTACTATTTTATTTATAAAGAAATCATATATGCCGCATTTTTTTTTATACCTTGGTTATCAAATATAAAAAGGGGCTTTGATTTTTTTTTTTTTTTTTTTTTTATTTTATAATATACTTTTTTTTTTTTGCTCGCTAACCAAAAATACCATTTCTACGTGTTGAAAATTGGTTTATCAATTCCTTATTTAACAGAACAAAATTTCCTAAAATTTACACTCTTGATTTTCTTTTCTTCCCCATAAATAGTTTATTCTTTTTTCACCATCTTCCCACTCAACAAATAATGTCACGACCTAAACGACCTTCGGTTGTAAATATTACAAGAGAAGATTTTAAATATGTTGATCCTGATTCAATCAACGAAGATTTATATTGTTCAATTTGTCACGATGTATTTGATACAGTAAAAAAGATTAGAAGATGTAGACATGAATTTTGCTACGCTTGTATAGTACAAGCATTAGCTCAAAATAAATCTTGTCCAATTTGTAGAGCAAGTTGTACTGAAAATGATTTACAAAGTTCAAGAGTACAAGATAATTTAGAACAATTATTAGTTTATTGTAATTTTTCTCCTGATTGTGATTGGAAAGGTACAAGACAAGATTTAAAATTTCATTTAAAAGTGAGTATAAAATTTGTATTAATTAAATATTAAAAATCAGGGGTAATTTTTTTTTTAAAAAAAAAACTTTTTTTTTTTTTTTTTCCTTTAAATAGATTGATTGTCAATTTGTTCCAGTAAGTTGTAATGAACATGAAAACCATCCGGATTGTAAATTGGTTTTAAAACGTAAAGATATAGAGAAACATAGAGAAGAGTGTAATTATAAAATGATCAGTTGTCCCCTAAGGTGTAAACGAAAATTTTACGATATGGAAGCTCTTGAGGTAAATTTTTTTTTTTAAAAAAAAAGTATATATATATATTTTTTTTATTTATTTATATTCTCACTAATAAACTTCAAATTTTTTTTTTTTGTCCTTAGTCTCATGTATCGGAGGAATGTATTAATCGATCAGTATCTTGTCCAACTTGTAATCAAAACTTATTATATCATGAAATAAAAGATCATGATTTAGTTTGTTTAAAAAAGAAAATAAGTTGTCCTCATAAAAATATTTTGGGAAGTTTTGGAGGTTGTTCAGAAGAATTTGAAAGAAAAGATTTATATGAACATTTAAAATCTTGTAAAATTGAACCATTTAAAGAAGCGTTTAGAGGAATAAATTTGCATATGATGACATTAGAAAGAAAGATTGAATTATTACAAAGATCACATAAAGAAGAATTGGATAAATTATCAACATTAAAACTACATTCTGATGATGTTACAACAGCTGGTCAACTTAGAAATATATTAAAATATAATCCCGCTATAAGATCAATACATTTACTTGAATTTCAACCTGGTATAAAATGGCAATATATAACGGAAGTTTTACAATCAAATGATATTATAGCAACTATATCATTAAAAGGAAGTGAAATCGAAAAAGTTGGTGCAGTATTATTAGCAAAAGCATTAAAACATAATAATTCTATCCATACTTTAATATTATCTGATAACAATATTGGAGATCAAGGAATTGAATATTTATCAAAATCTTTAGAAATTAGTAAAACAATTAAAAACGTTGAATTGGCTGGAAATAATTTTGGTGATAAAGGAATGGAACTATTATGTAGAGCATTAGAATCAAATACTTGTATTGAATCAATTGATTTATCATGGAATAATTTTAGAACAAAAGGCATTGAATGTTTATCAAGAGTATTAGAAAGATCAAGATGTAGAATTCATACCTTGGATCTTAGTAATAATGATATTGGTTATAAAGGTGTAGAAAGTTTAGCAAAGGGTCTTGGATTAAATAGGTCATTAAGAACTTTAAATCTTGAACATACTAAAGTTGGTAATAAAGGTCTTGAATATTTATCGAAATCTTTAGAGAAAAATGTTACTTTAGAGAAATTGATTTTGGCCGATAATCATATTGAAGATAGAGGAGCCGAATTTTTATCTAATGCTTTATTAATTAATCAAACTTTACATACTTTAGATTTAGAAGAAAATTCGATAAGCGATACTGGTGCTGATTTAATGATTAAATCTATTAATAAGAGTGCCTTGATCTCTTTTGCTGCTGGTAATTATGTTGATTATGGTAATATGGTTAAAACAATTTTTTTAAGAAGAAATTCAACTACAAGAGAAGGACTTAGAAATTCTACCAAAGGTATTAAATTTGTTAGGGTTGTTACTGAACGAGAATGAATACGTGCGTGTGCGTGCATTTGTTGTATGTGGGATTTGTAATTGTATATTTAAATATTAATATTGTTATATAATAATTTATTATCTTCTTTTTTTTCTTGATATTAAAGATTTTATTTACATTGTAATTGTGATTATCTTTTCAATTTTTTTTTTTTTTTTTCACCTGTAAAAAAACTAATTTATTATTTTTGTTTTATGAAAATGGGATTTTAATAATATAAAAATAAAAAAAAAATGTACAGAATATGATTTTCTTTTTGTTTTATAAAAAAGGAATTTAATAATATAAAAGCAAAAAAAAAAAAAAAAAAAAAATGTACTATACAAATTATTATAAATAAATACTTATGCGAATTTTTTTCTCTCTCTTATAAATCGAACAAATCGCTTAATACGTATTTTTGAGTTAACAAATTATAGTATAAAATTATAAATTATATTAAATTTAAATTACTCTCTATAAAAAAAAAAAAAAATTCGTATCTACTTACCGATATTTTTTAAATGAACTAATTAACGGTAGTCAAATTAAAAAAAAACAAACATAAAGAGTAATTAATATAAATGTTCGTTTATTTGTTCTATATATATATATATTTTTTTTTAAGGTTTATTCATTTTTGATTAAAAAAATATTTTAATTTGTTTAAAAACAATAAACAATATTATGCAACTTGTTAATTGGTTAACTAAATACACTTTTCTACATAATAAAAAAAAAAAAAAAAAAAAAAAATACCTAACACTGTACGTAATAATTGAAATTATTAACTTTAAATTTTAAGAATTTTTATTTTTTTTTACAAACTCAATCCCATCTTCATATTTATATATATACGAAAACCTAGAAAACCTTTAAGTAAATCTTACAATAAAATCAAAAGCCTTTTCTATAGATCTAGTTCTCATATCATTCCTCATATCCACTTTTGTAAAATTACATTCAGTAATTTTAATATTATTTTTAAAAGAATATTCTTTTAATACCTTTTTAATTTCATTCCTTGTTCCAATACATCTCAAAGATAAATATTTCAAATTAACTAAACATTTTTTTAAAAAAATTCCAACATCATAAGTTGTAAATGCACATTCTACAACAATAGATAATTCTTTCATCGTAAATGGCATTAATTCGGCAATTTTTTCCAATGTTACACCAGGATCCGGTCTCTTGTCTCTTATACTTGCTATACGATAACCTCTTCTTACATGTAAAGATTGTAATTTTCGACAATTTTTGAATATCGGAAATAAACTCTCAAAATTTGAATTATCATTTCCATTCTCGGTTAAATCAATTTTCTTGAGATTTATACATTCTTCAGCAATACATTCTATTACATCAGGATGAATCGAATTTTCAAAATTTAAAATTAATTCTTCAAGGTTACAATATAAAGAATCAGTATCTTCGCCACTTATCATTCTTAATAATTGAGAATCATTAGGATAACTATAATCAAATTGTAATTTCTTTAATGTTGGAAAAGGGTAAGTGTAATATCTATTTTGACTTATATCATTCTCATCTTCATAAGTGAGATCACCACAATATAAGAAAATTAAAGATTTTAAATTTGTAAAATCATAAAGGGCTTTAAATGGACAACAATCATTAAAACTACATGAATTAAATTCCAAACTAGTTAATGTATCAAAATGAATTTCCAAAGATTTAAAAATATCAGAAATTCCATAATCAACCAAAGAAAATGTAAGATATTCAAGTTTCTTTTGAGCTTGAATTAAAGGAGTCCAATCAATTGATTCATCATAATCAGGATTAAAAATGATTTCAATTTCATTAAGATTATGACAATATTTGATCATAGAATTAATAATTGATTTTTTATAAAAATTTCCACCACAAACAAATTTTTGTAACCTTGATAAACATTTGAAAGCACTTGGTAAAAGTGGAAGGGAAAGATATTCTTTAAAATATAATCCATGATAAAATTCCAAATCAATTGTTGAAAGATTCAAACCATCAATATAAGGACAATTTTCCATAAAAAGTTTGAAAAGTTCATGAGTCATTGCAATTATCCGTTTATCAAGAGCACAATTGGATGGATAAGAATCATCAGAAGTTTCATCGTAAATTGTATCCCGATCTTCATCGCTATCTTCATCATCATGATCACAAAATGAAATCAATATTTCTTCTTCTTTATCTAAATTTTGGTCATCGTTTGAACGATTCAAAAGATTCAATTCAAATTTATTTAATTCATCATCAAGATAATCATTACAATTTGAATAATCATCATCATGCCATAAAGTCCATGAAGCTTCATAAACTTCAAAGAAATTGAGATGTCGTATATAATAAGGATATTTAAAGATTGATCTCCTTTCCATAATCGTTTTTTGTAATCCAAGAAGAGTCAAGGAATCATTTGAAAGCCATGGAAGATAAAGATTTATAAGTTTTTTATGATTATACGTTGGACATAAATGAAAAGGTTGTTTGTAAAGTAGAGGTACAGTTGATTTACACCAAATCCTAGAGACCAATAGGCAAGAATATAAAGTATTAAGATCATATTCCAAATGAGAGAAAATTTGTCCAAGTAATTCAGGTGCCAAATTACTTGATTTCATAAACATGATTAACTCGTTGGAAGTTGTGTCAGTTTTCCAGTCAATAATGGATAAATGTATTAAATTAAGAAAAAAAAATTTTTTTTGAAAAAAAAAAAAAAAAATTAGATCGATTAAAAAAAAAAAGAGAGACGAAGATAGAAAAAGGAAGCAATATAAATAATAGGTATATATATTTTTTTTTTTTTAAAAAAAAAAAACCCTCCAACTTTAAAGATGAAACTAACTTTGCCGAAATAGGAAGACTAGGGATAATAGGAAAAAAAAAAAGTCTAGGTAGAATAAAAATAAGTTCATATAGATTATCGGAGTAAAAGCTTTTTGCCATTCAGAAATACAAAAATCTTCATCTGGAAAATTATCAGTAGGAAAAAGAACAATTAATCATAAAGTAAGTTAATAAGTTTAACTTTTGATCTTAACAAAAAAAAGATTGATATATTTGGTAGGTCTGCATTAATTTTTTGAATCCATTCAGCTGTTTCTTAGACTTTTATGTAAGCTACTTATTATTTTCTTTGTTTCGTAAACCAGTCTTGTTCACAATTAATAATAACCTGTATATTCATGATTCATATTTAAAAGATATTTTTTTGAAATGGCTCATGTGAAATTTAAATTACGATATATTAATTACGTCGAAGCATTTCGATTTTTTGTCATCAAAAAAAGATCTCCATGACATTTTATCGCCTCAAATCTCCGATATTTTCATTGTAATATTAAACTTTTTGATTACATAAATAAATTTATATAAAAGTCATTTAATCACGTTCTGCACGCTCTAAAAATATTTTTTAAAACAATCGCCTAGAACTTATTATTGTTTATTTGTTATTAATTATTATGAAATTTTTGCAATTAGAAAAATAAAATAAAATAAAAATATATATATACATATATATATATATATTTTTTTTTAGCATATATTATGCAAATATGGATATTTTACTCAAGTACATCTAATTTTTTTTTTAAAAAAAAAAAGGCAAAAGAACATATGTTTTGCTCATAAATTTTTTTTCATGTAAAATCTCATCTTTTTCAAATTGCATTCTATTAAGAAGTAATCCCAATTATCATCACGAGAGTTATGAGTGAATTGGAATGACAACAGCTAAAATCTCACTTTCGTTTTCTCCTGGTGTGTCAATACGTGGTTGTCTTGGTTGTCGTTTTCGACCTTGTAATCTATTTTGTTTCATAGTAACATTTTCCCGTCGAAGCTTTGCTCTCGATTGATAATGCTGTGATTTAATTAAGAAAAGAAATTAATCAATTGTATAAATATTTGAAAAAATTAATATAATAAATATTTATTTTACTTTTTTTATACTAGCTGGAAGGTCAAGCCATTTTTTCGCGGATGAACTGATTATGTCTCGTGCTTTTCGCGATTCATTCTTTGACTTTTTAAACTGTTTCTTAACAAAATAATTATAACCATTCATCGATTTGGTAGATTTTTTTCCTCTTTCTTTATTTTGTTCAGAAGAACTTGATTCTGTAGATGATAAAAATTCCGATTCACTTTCTTGAGAAATAAATTTATCTCCCATAGTAGGATCATTGGTTATTTCTACACCGTCCGTTTGATCTTCTGGTTGATTAAATGTGAAATTAATGAATCCTACTTTATTTTCTACTGGTTTTCGAATGTATTCCGGAATAACTTCACGGAACTTATTATACAAAGTTAATTGATCCTTGAGAGCCAAAGTAATTCTACCATACTCTTGTTTGATCTACATTATATAATAAAATTTTAAATAAATATATTATAGAAAATAAAAGATAAATAAAAAAAAAAAAGTTTTCCAACTTTTATTTTAAGTTCCATAATTTCTTTATGTTTATCATTATTGTTATTGTCATTGTTGAGTTCATTGTTTGTTGATTCTTTATCACCCTGTTGAGTTTCCATCTCAATATAGCTCAAAATGAGATCATTATCATTTCTAACTTCAACATTTTCGCTATTATTATTATTGAGAGTATTAGGTTTATAAAAAACTGAATTATTGTAAGTAAAATCATTTTCAACATTTTCATTATTATTAGTAATTTGAGGTGATGTTATAATCGGTTCAATTTGTTCATAAACCATGTCTTCTGAAAACTTTTGATTTTCAAGAATTGACACCGTGCTTTGATTATCGTCAAACTTGGTTACTTCATTAATATGTTGAGAATGATTTCGACTTCTTTTCACAATTTCTTCTTCACGTGGAAATGTCATTGCACTTGAATCTTGGTTCACTCTTTCGTTAACAAAATTATTATTATCATCATGAGACAATTTTATTTCATTTTTAGCTACGTTGATTAAAGTTTGATTAAAATTATCCATATTCTTGATTCTCTCATCTGCTAATTTTGACAAATTATCAATTTCTTGGGACATCGAAGGTATCTGTTCAGAGGAATTATCCATATTAATTGTAATTCTGAGGTTCGCAAATTCAAAAATTTTACAATAGAGAGAAAAGAATCAAATCAAAAGAGAAATCAGAAGTTAAAATTTTCAATTGTGAAATATGAAACTTCAGAAGTTTGAGAATGATAATAAACATTTTATAATTAGAATTATTAAGCGAAATATAATTTGTCAGGAGAATATTTAAATTTGTATAACTTTGAATCTTAATAATATTTATAATTACGTATTTATACATTTTATATAGGATCGCTAGTTGAGATGAATCATTCTATTATTTACCATAATTAAGACGTTAAAAAATCGCTCCTCATTTTTAGAAAAGATATATGTATTTCCTAATAAAGTAAAAAAGATTTTAATCGAGTAATTCACAAATTAGTATGAGAGTTACACGTGTTGTATGTTTTAACTTTCGTGAACCGGTTTGTATGAACTTTATTAAATCATCGCAAAAAACCTGTTAATACTGTTTATTCCTCTTTGGTAAATTGGCTTTATTTTCTTGTTCTTTTTCTTGCGCTATTAGAACTAGATCAAAAGTTAAAATAGTCTAATAATAGATATTATTCCATTTCCGTATTTGAAAAATGATGTACGAATTCCATTTCCGTCTAATTCGATTTATCTCTTTTTGATGAATGTGATGTTATCAGATGAAATATGAATATGATACATAATTGAGAAATAAATAAGCGAATTAGGAATTGTTTCCCGATATTTGTTCGTGGGATTCCGAACCATTCTAATTAAATAGCCTTTAGAAAAGCGCAATACTCAAATTCCTTTTCAATATTTATATCCAATTTATTGTGATAATTTTAACAAATTTACTTGAATTGTTCTTGAAGTTATATTTGTATAATACTGGGAAAATGATAATTTGTTGCACGTGACCAATGTTCTATATGATTGGCTTGGATAGCGAAACCTATGCATAGAAATTGTGTCCTTCGCTTCGCTCTGAACAATTAAATTATCTGAAATTACATTTTGGTGCTTTAATATTACGATTATTACGATATAAATAATCCAAGGAAGATCATTTTAATGATTTTTATTAAAAGTTTTTTCATACTTTTATATATGTGTAAAAAAAATGAACCTAAATTTTATTTGTAAATTAATGCAAAAAATACCAACTATTTTTTATTTTCATAAATTTTTTTTTGTTTTTTTTTTTTAGAAAAATTGATTGTTTACCCTTTAACTACGTATAATAAAAATATATTACTAATGCAATTTTTGTATTAGATTATTTTTCTTTTAGAAATATTTTCTTATATAACATTTTTATTTTATTTTATTTTATTTTTTTTATTAAATTAATATATTAAAAAGGTATTAACCAACATTAATTGTTGATTTTAAAATATTTATATGTTTTATAAACTTATTTTACTTTAATTGTTTTTTTTTTTTATTAATTAAATTTAATAACTTTTTAAATAATTTAGATTTATCTTATATTATAAACAAATAAAATAAAATTAATTTAAAAAATAATTAATTTTAGCTATTATCAATTTATCATATTATTTATCAGTACTTTTTTATAAGAAATCCAATATTAAACCAATATGAAGTTAGTATTAATAATAGCATTAATTTCTATTGTTTATTACAATATATTTATTTTTATTAAATAATTTATTATCATTTATTAATCAAATAAAATCAAGCAAATTTTTGTAGACCAATATTTTTATTAAGTGTAATAATAATACATAATTAATATAATAAAACAAAATAAGAAATAATTGATAAAATATAAATAAAAATTTAATACATTTTTATTCAATTATTTAGTTTTATAATGGAATTCTATTTCTACTTATTCTTATATAATATTGATAAAATCTTGATTATATATTACAGATTATTACTTTTTTTCAGAGTCCACCATAATTTACAATTATGATTGTATTTACTATGAGTAATAAGCTTAACTGTATCATCATTATCAAAAATATTGTTAAAATTATTATATGATATTTCTATATTTTTTATAGTCTTACATGTTTTCACATACATATCCTGTACAATATATTATAATAAATTATGATATAAATTTTAAGATATTATTAAAGATCATTATGTTAATAATCAGATTCATGTAACTTTGAAAACTGTTATCATTAGTAATGATCAAAGTTATGTGACTGAATTTTCAAAATATTATATTTTAGAAAAAAAATTTTTTGATAACAAATAAAATTTATAAGCTCACCATGACTGATTTAATAATGCTAATACATGTTTTTAACAATTTAAATCTGGAAAAAATAATATAAAAATCTTCTATCAGATCTTCAATCAATAATTGTCCACTTATACCAGCAAACTATAAGAAAGAAACTCAGATATCTTTGACTTGATTGTCATTAAGATTGTATTTTAATAAATTATTTAATATAGATTTGGTTTATTAAATAAAATAATATTGATCACTAATCATTTTTATTATTGCAACCTTTGCAGAAAACTCCTATTTTCTTACATTAATTCCTAATATTTTCAGAAAATAAATATTACATTTATACCTATTAAAATGATCTGCATCACGCTCTTACTTAATGAAAAAAATGATTCATCACTTGAATGCATAAATTATAAATTATGACTTGTAAAGAGCTATATTATTTTGAATATAAAGTAAATAATATTATATCAATAAATTGTAAGGCTTTTATTGCACTTCTTGATAATATATGCATAAACTTTTAAGATTACGTCAACTTTAGTATATGCATTTTTTTGTAAAGAATTTTAATATCTTCTTAACCTTTACTCTTGTAAATACCATATATGTGAATAGTGAAAATACTGTAAAAATCACATAAAATAAATATCTTAGATAATAATCAAATAACTCACAAATTTTCATATATAACTATTTTTAATTGAATTTGTATGGACTTCTATACAGTATTTATATGTTTGGTTTATATTTTCTTTATATATCATCTATATGGAGTAATGAATTCATAAGTATATATATCCATATAGATAAATAAGATAATTTAAAAAAATAAAATTTATATATCCTCAACTTTTAAAATAAATGAATTCTTTTTACCTGTTATTTTAGAAACTTATACTAATATAGATTTGTAATTTTTCTTAATAAATATTTATTGCTTTTGCAAAACCACTTTTTCATATGAGTAGATAAATTTATTATCCTTAATATATCTTATCAAAATATAGTCTTTTCAATTACTGTTAGTCTTTTCTTATTTTTTACTATGTATGTATTTTTTTTCAGATATTTTTTGGCATAGATGTTACTAACATTCTTTTCTGAAAGCAAAATCCAAACTTTTGAGTTTTGAAAGGACAAAAAAAAAAGTCTTCTTAAAGCAAAACCTTTTTATTATTATTGCTATAATTATTTGTTTTATTTGAAAGAATTCTATTACCAGTTTCATCATCTTCATCTATTTATGCATAATTTATAGATGATAGTTTTGTAATCTTAAATAACATATCATCTATTAAAGAAAATAACCTATTTATTCTTTTGTAAAAGATAGTTTATTTTCAACTAAAAATTAAATTATATGCTGATTCTTTTATCTAATTTAGATTTCTTTTTTAATAGAGGTTTCTTTTCATAAAAATAAACTTATTTTATTTGTTTTTATTCATCATAATCAGATTCAAAGACAATATTTTGACCTTTATTCAATTTATTTTAATCGTAATAAGTTGAAATCTTATTTCTAGCAGACTTGTACTTTTCAGTTTCTGCTTTAACATCTGTAACAACATATAATAATCTAGTATTATCTAGTATTTCATAGGTAGATTCTTCAAGATGATCATAATATTTTTTTTAAAAAGAGGATAAATATATTACTAATATTTTTCCTTATTATATAAAACAGCAGAAATAAGGATTATTAGCTGAATTATTAATCTTATTTTGTCTATTTGACTTCTCTATATCTTGCCAGAAATTATTAATTATTCAGAAAAATAATATTGTTAATTATCAAAACTTACTTAATATTAATATAATTATTAATAAGTACAATATTTAAACATATTAAATATAATAGTTTATCAACAATTCAGTTTAGAAAAGTCATATTGAATATGGATAAATCTTTTCTGATTATTAAATGCTATGATGTGATAGTTTATCAAAAACTTAGTATAGAATATTATAATTCTGATTAGATTATCAAGTTATTGTGATGTAATATAATATAATACTAATCAACTTAGATGCCTACAAGTAGAGTTGAAAAGTATACTATACTGCACTAGTATAGTTAATATAATACGTACTATACTATATTGTATTAAGATTTTTAATACAATATACTTTTTTAAAACTTTTTTCAAATTAGATTTATGTAATTATCTTGGCATTTAATAGTCCAATTTGAATAAACTTTTTTTTATTTTATAAAGCTTAATAAGATTTATAAAACAAAAAAAAAATCTTATAAATTAGATTACTAAATGTCAAAAAACTCATTAAAAATTTTTGGTTATATTATATATAATAATATAAAATAATACAAATTAGTACAGAGATCATAAATAACAAATTGAGATCTCTTCCTAGTGATCACTCTGTCACAATTTTTGTAAAAAGAAAATTTTATTTTTTCATGTTTTTGCGCTATTTTCCACTAATAATACCCACCTTTTCATCACTGAAATAGACGCTGAGACATTAAAAATACTTAAGGAAGCGACTGCAAACTCTTTTAAATCAAACCTCATAAACTTTTTTCAAACAACTTTACCTGCACTTCTTTAGTTTTGCGAAGGCATAACTGTGACCATGCCTGCTGCTGCTGAGCTTTTCAACTGAGTACCCCAATTTTGACTAGACCCAAGTTTATCAAAAGTCAAGCCCAAAGCTTTCCAACAACAAGTAGTTACTTCTACTGTTATAGTTTCGTTGACTTACTGGACTTTTTTGATCCTTTTTAAGCAGCTAGTTTTTTTCACCTATGACAAAATTGCACATGAAGTAGACGTAATACTAGAACAACAAGCATTAAAGTTCCAATCAAAAATCGACCAACTGATAAACAAAGGCAAGGCAAAAATGCCCAACAAACATGCAGATTTACCAGATTTAAAAATGGATGTAGATCATTCATACCAATCAATTTCGTCTACAGCTGATACACTTCCTTCTCCTTCTGATACAACTACTACTTCCTGAAAACTGGTTTTGACTACGAACCAGAAGAAAAAGCTGAAAAAACAAGAGAAACGCGCGAAAAAGAATAAATTCCTACAGGAAGCTGCTTCATCCTCCTCTTTGACTGCATCACCTGGTTCTACCCTTAATGGTCAACAGCCCATATTCTCACAGTCCCAACAAAAGCAATCTGCCTCCCTCAAGCGTAGCGATCAAAGTGATGATAAAATTACTTCACTTACAATTAAGAAACGAAAAAATGAGAGTAGTACAGAAGACAATAATCTTATTATCACAAGTTACCAGCCTGAGAAGAATGACAAGAACTTCACCTTGAACCTAGTGGTATATGACATTCTGGCTAAATGTACTAATTATCAACTCCTCAGCAAACTTAACAAATGAGGAAAAGTGGTGTCTGTCAGTATGCAAGTGCAGAAAAAATACCAGACAGCAAGGGTTAGACTTATATCCAATCATAATTGTCTAAAGGCATATAATAATGGTGACTGGTCAGTTTTCCTTAGCTCTCTTCCTGTGTGATAGTTTCTGGCAGCCTGATCTCTTTTTGAATGAAAATAACATGAAAAATTTCAGGCAGCAATTACAAACATCCCTGCAGATATGACGATTGAGTTACTATTTTCCGAAGGCTTTTCTAGCCCCTTCATCAATGAAAGCAATCTCCAATCCTTTAAAATAATTAAAAAACAGGACAGCTCCAGGATTCTTATCGGCTACTTCGCAACTTGGGATGCATTATCCTGAAGACTCGCTAAAAATCAGATGTGGAATCAAACTGAATTATTTTGGTGTAAGCATTCCACTCCGTCCTTTCGTTCGCCAAGTCAACAGCCTAAGACAATAGTCAAAGGCTCAAGCTCCTTCTCTTCCAAGAAGGCCAGCTCCTTCACAGTGATGACTGGATCAAATCGCATGCCTCTTAGATTACACAAGTTCTCTCATAACACTAACAAAGAAATAATACTAATTCGCTCAATCTAGCGCCTTTTCAGAAGTCTTCTTAACATTCAACTTCTCTTAACACGAACAAGAGATCGCACAAGTCTGGCAATAGGCGATTGAGTAATTTGAATAAGGTGGAAATCAAGCACTTGCTAGAACAGTTCATTAGTTTATGTTGCTAATACACTAGAAACAGATAGTTAGTCATAGGTGGGAAGTGCATTCCCAGCTAATTTGTTGTTTTAGAGTAATTATTTTCTAGAACTTCTCTTTTTCTGTTATTTCGTTTCCTTTATACTTTTATTATACTAATTAATATTCCAGGCTCATGGTAAGACAGGCCCTTGTGGTTCAAAACAACATTAAATTGTATTTTAGTGGTGCGATTGCATTCTCATTTTACATAATAAAACAAAATGCAGCTCCATAGCCTTTAAAAAAAAAAAAAAAAAACAAATTAGTACAATATACTAACTGCACTATACTGTACTAAAATTTTGTTTAGTATACTATATTTTTTCAACTTTGTACAAGCTTTTTAAACCCATCTTATATAATAGAAATGAAGTTTTTCACTTAACTGGAAAAATTTTTAAAGCAGAAACTGCTTTAAATCAGTATATTCTTGATTTACTATCTGCAATTTTGCTTAAAATTTTAATATATGGGAACTGTCATAGTAAAAAGTGGTAATACACATTTTGAGTTTTTATTATTTTTTTATAATTATCTTAATATCTAATGGTTTAATTTTTATAAATTTTTTTTTATTTTGTAGCTTTAATCAAATTCTATAAAATAAAAAAAATTTTATTAAAATTAAATCATTAAATATTGAGATAATTGTAAAAAAATAATGAAAACTTAAAATATGTATCACCACCTTTTGCTGTGACAATTCCCATATATGTTATGTTCTTTTTGCTTATTTGCTAATCAATTATCTTTTATCTGATAAAATTTTAAAGTTTACAAGATTTTAGTTACAGTGGATAATATAAATTAAATACCATTTTCAAAATTAATTTACGATATAAATTATAAATACCAGCATAATAAATTTATATTTATTTTAAAGATAAGACTTAAAACAACATTTTAAAAGCATTTTTTTATTTAATTAATAATACAGTTTTGTAAAAATCACTTGGTTTATAAAAAAGTGAATTTTCAACTTTTTAATTAAGATAGATACAACAAAATAAATGTCAAAATCTAATTCTTTGGGTTATAAATAGGTTAATTTCCAAAAATCTTAAAGATTGGATTATTAGTTATTAAGAAATAAACTTTAAAAATCATGTAGATCACCAAAAAAATATGAATTTTATAGTAAATTTTTGATTTTTTAATGATTTACAAAATTACATGATTTTTAAAATTTATTTTCTTAATAACTAATGATTCAATCTTTAAGATTTTTGGAAATTACCCTATTTATAATCCAAAGAATCAGATTCTGACATTTATTTTATTGTATTTGTCTTAGTTAAAAAGTTAAAATTTTACTTTTTTATAAACTAAGTGATTTTTATAAAACTGTATTATTAATTAAATAAAAAAATGCTTTTAAAATATTGTTTTAAGTCTCATCTTTAAAATAAATATAAATTTATTATGCTAGTATTTATAATTTATATTGTAAATTAACTTTAAAAATGGTGCTTAATTTATGCTATCCACTTAGAGCAGTGACATATGGGGTCTTTGCAATAGAAAGGTACGAAACTCAAAAAAATTTTTAAATTTACTTTATATGCTAATTATGTTTTTTATACTAAAATAAGTGTAAATTTAATATTAATTAAATTTTTATTTTTTTTGAGTTTCATACCTTTCTATTGCAAAGACCTCATATATTAGCTAATATTTTAGGGGGTGGAGGGGTAAACAAAAATCTTAGGTTACACAATTTTTAAAAAATATAATTAGTTGCATGTGACCAAGATATCTTACCTGAGGGTGGGGGGGTAAGCGCCTATAGTAAAAAAATATTAGCTAATATATGTCACTGCCCTTATGTGTTTTTATTTTTTTTCTAAAGATGTCTATGAGAGTAATACTTTAAATTCAGATAAAAACTGTTATCCAGATTATACAAAAAAAATCTGGATAGGAACTAAAATCTGAATTGATATATATAAAATTTTTTGAATATTAGAATGTTTAATAAACTGTTAAATAGTATTTAAATATATAATTTATTAATAAAATTTTGATTAAATTAATAATAAAGTTAATTCAATTTCATAGAATTTAGAGAGTAATTAAAAAATATTTTTATAAAAATCTTTGCAAACCTTATGAATTTATATTGTGACCTTTTATTTATAGTATGATCTTATGGTATCATATTTAATAAAATTTATGATCTTTTAATCATTTATTTATTAAAATTTATTGGCTTTGTTATATATTTGCAGATTTGCAAAATTGGTCTTGACATAGATACTACCCAAATTATTTTAAGTAAATTCTAAATTAATTTATATATTTTGACAATCATAATTCTTAAATCCTAAATGTACAAATTGCAAAATTTATATATATAATTTGTAAATTAATTTGGATTTGTATATTTGGGCTGTTATAATTCCAAATTATTTCATCCTTCTTTATTTTTTACATAAATAATTTTAAATACTATTATGAAAGTAATCAATAAACAATATAACAACTAACAATATTATCATATGCAAAAAAGTATTTATATAAAAATTATAAAATATTTTTTTTAATAATAAAAAATAATAAATTATTAAAATTAGTATAATTTTATTAGATATTTACAGTATTTGAAATTTCAAAAAAACCATGTATTTTGATATTTTATTATTTAAATCAAGTGAATTTATATTCAAATAAAAGCAAAATTTAAGTAATATCTAATTACAGTATTTTCATAAAAATGGATTTAATATTAGTTAAATTATTTATTTTTACAATAAGTTATTTATCTTTTAAAAAAAAATTATTTTTCTTATAGATTATAATTTAAATTAAAAGAAAATTCACCAAAATAATAATTAAATAGTGGTGATTTTAATAGTATTAAAAGAAAATTTTTTTATTAATAAGAAATAAAGATCACATAAAGCCTATTCATCCTCTCAATATTTGAATAATAACTTTAAAATTAATAATAATAAACTTTTATTATTACTTAAAATAATTTTAAATTCTTTAAAATATGATATAAAAAATAAACAAATAAATCATATTATATTTAGTTTATAGTTCAAACCATTACAATTTCTTATAATTTTTCTGCATAATAGTAAGTATTAGAAAGTAAAAAAATAATTATTTATTATATTTAATATGCAAATAATAAAAACCCATTGTTAACTTTTATATTATTTATATATTTATAGGAATTAAGGATTGTGATACAGAAGTTACATTTTTTTTTATCTTTTTTATTAAATCCTATAGATTTTTAATTTAGGCCAATTTTGCAGATCTGAATTTTTTTAATTTTTAACTTTGTTAATAGTTTTACTAATAAAATTTATGATTTTTTTTTTTTATAAATTTATGGCTTTTTAACTTCATTAATAAAAAATTAATAGCTTTGTTAATAAAATTATAGCTTTTTTATTAATTTTATTATAAAAATTAATGGTTTGTTTAATAAAAGTTAATGATTTTGCTAATAAATTATATTTATGATTTTTTAACTTTGTTAATAAATTATGGTTTTATTAATAAAATTAATGGCTTTATTAAAGTTTTATTAATAAAAATTAACAATGGTTTTGCTAGTAAAAATTGATTTTTTTTTTAAATTTTATTATATTTAAAAATCACCAATAATTTAAAGGTGATAATTATAATATGATACAATCATGCTATAATGATATATAATAAAGCTATATATGATGTGAATTTTATCACTCTAGTTCTTAAAATATTTTGAATCAGCTACTTAAAATACAAAAAATTATTTAAAAAAAAATATGTTTATAAAAGAAAAATATAAATAAATATCAGTTTGTTATAGATTATATATTAATCATATTATCCCTCCATAAGATATACATTTTTCTGATATAATTCCAATAATAATTATTGTAAATTATAATTATTATTTGTTTTTTTTGTTTACTATACTTATTATTATTATTATTATTATATATATATAATATAATTAATAAAAAAGATATAATATATAAATAAAAAACATTAGATTAGAATAGCTGTAGTTAAATTAATTTCTTATCTATATATATAATACTGTATTGTTTGAATCTTATAAAAAATACAATAAGAATAAATATAACAACATTTTTTAATGCTTTAAACTATATTTATTTTTAAAAAGCAATATTATACGATACAACAGTACTTAGTGAAATTACAAAAGCTTGTATGTCGCATAATATTTTTTTTTTTTTTTTTTTTGTACTTAATTCAGAAAAGTATATTTAATAATTGCGCAATTTTCTTCGCGATTGCAAATTATATTATGGTAAATGGTCCATCGATGCTTTAAAACACATTTTTAGTGTACATACAGTTCATCCTGTATATAATCGAGTTTTTTATAGTGAAGTTTGAAATTAAAAGGTTACTGTATACCGAATTTTTTGTCTATAAAAAGAGTATTTTAATTAGTACCGATTATAACGACTAAGAATTTTTTATGGAACGTAAAATTCGCAATAGGCTTCGTCTCTATTAAAGACAATTTTTTTTGATGGGTAGGTGGTAATTATTTTTTTAAAATAACTCCAAATTGTATTTCAATAAATTACTTTCTTTGATCGATAATCTTTTATTTAACATTGTAACGCGTTGATCGTTACTAATGAATATAATAAAATCAAGCTATTCGCTATTTTTGCATTTGAACTTAATAAAAAGTTAACTTTCTGATGATTTTGTGATTAGTATATTAAATCATTTGAGTTTAATGTAAATATTATCTATCCTGTTTTATGGCCTAATGACGAGTCTAACATATGGAACCTATAAGACAGCAAAGCAATTAGTATATTTAACCATTTCATTTAAAGATTGAAAAAAAGTTTCTTTTTTATACTTACTTCTACATCTTCATCGTTACGATCGTTTACGACCATTTCTAAAGTCAATGCTTTAACGTGTTGTGGAATAGGTTTCTTAGCGATCGATTCCACTAATTCTGATAACCTATATATATATATATGTAAGATCAATTAATTCCATTTCCATTATTATTTATAAAAACAAGTTCTTAATGCTGTGAATATACCTCATATTTTTACGTTCATCCTTTTTCTTGCCTTGCAGAAAGAATGCATATAACATACTTGCACCGCATGATAACATTGTCACTTCTAGTTCGTGGTTCTTTTTGAAAAAGTCCAAGAATTCTTGGAGTGTAAGATCACCTTCAATATCAAATCTATCCCATAAACTCCATTCTGTTTCGTGATACTAATAAATTTAGATAAAAATTAGGTTTAATAGAATATAAGTAATGAAAAATGAATATATAAGATAACTACCTTGAATTTAGGCATAGCAATAGGCTCTGAAAATCCAAAGAATGGTAGAGCTAAATTTACAAAACCATTTTTATAATCTTCTATCTTATCCTTGTTACTAATAATTTTGTATAATTCTAGACATACTAATCCAGTAACCAATGATGTCGTTGTAGCAATAGCTGGTATAATTTTACCAGCAATGAATTTAGTCTTGTGACGATCCGCTGGTTGAATACCATAGTTCATGGCTCTTAAATTAGAAGTTGCAGTGATGAAATCAATATGAAAATTTGTATCATCGTCTTTTTCGAATTCTACAGGATTCAATCGGAATCCAGGAATTGATGCAGGGTCGGGTAAACTTGTAATAATTTCTTCTAGTTCTTTTTCATCAGATGTTTGCTGAATAGTTTCATTTTCTTGCACTTGAATTTTTACACCAGACTTGGGATGAAATTCGGGCACAATAACATTATTTAATACATTTTTTATGTATTCTCGATTTGTTTCACCTAAATATTAACGAATTTTAATGTTATTAACTATAAGCCAGTAAGTGAAATACTTTGAATATACCTTTGAGGCCATAATTGAATGCATGTAAGTTTGCCGCTGTTACGATAAATTCTACATGCTCATTCTGGTAAATAGAATTTGATTCGTTTAATTATTAATCATTAAAGTTAAGAATATTAAATATACACATACATTATTAACATCAAAGATAATTGGGTCAGGTGCTCTCTTTGGACCAGACCAAAACTTCGCACCACTGGACGTGACCTGGTAAAAAAAAGTTAGATTGTTAGATTATGACTTCGTTACAACAACAACTGATTCAGCCATCTTATTTGTGATAGGATAAATAATATTTTTTTTTTTAAAAAAAAAAAAAAAGAAAAAAAAGAAAAATAATATTTAATTTAATAAACACAGTAAATAAACTAACTATTTTTGACTTACTGTATCTTTTGGGAAATTAAATAGCAGCTGTTGGATATTATTGTTAAAATATTCTTCAAATCTCAAACGAGCCCATGTAATGCACTCTTCGAACGTTAATGGACGTTCACTAACTAAAAAGTTTTTAATTCCTTCTAAAACTTCTTTTGCGCTACTACCTTGTTTTATTGTAGCATCAACAAAGCCAGACTGGCTCAGATAAGAATTGACATTTTCAGCAGGTGTTTTAAATAATCCTTCAAACAATTCACGCGCCCATTGAATTGTATGCTCAATGGCATTGGGAAAGTTTTTTAGAGTACAGATTGGAATAGATTTTTCGGGTGGGTCTTGGGATGATGAATAGGATTCAGTAAGGTATGGAATAACGACTTGTGTATTACCCTTTGTGCCAAGTGTACCGGATTCCAATAAAGGTTTTCTAAAATACACACATCGTCTGTCCATATATTTACCTAAAAAAAAAAAGTTAATTGACATAAATAAAGTTCTCAATATCACATTCTAATAAACTTACGAGCATCAACGTTGTCTAATGCATTGGTTACACCATCCAAATGCTCAAAGAAATCATCATTATAGACATTCTCGGTTTCTACACCGACACGATCTTGATGAGCAATATATTTTCCTTTAGTTTCAGTGTTCATTTTGTTTATCGCAGCAATTGCAGTTTCCGATTTTAATTTCTAAAAATAATTTTTTTTTTTAAAATCTTATTCTTATGATATAATATAAACTTAATTAAATAAGAGATCCAAATTAATACATACGCCAACATCGCCAGAACGGAATAAGAATTGACGATTTAAGTTACTTTTTTCAATTGTATCCATATCTGTAACATGCACTGCTCCTCTTGGACCAGTACCCAATCCCATCATAGCCCAGTTCTTTAACATTTCACATCCAATAGCACCAGCACCAACCTAAACAAAAGAAAGATAAGAAATAAAGTTTATACATTAAATTACATAAAACCGATAAATTTAGACAATACCAAGAATTCTCTAAAATTCGCAATTTTATGCTGAAAATCTTTGCCAAATACTGCTATTTGGCCATCATAACGAGAATTGCACTTGTGATTATAAGTAAAGGTCAGTGTTAGAATATCAAATAATTTAAGCATAATCAAAATTTAAATAAAAAATAACATACTGGAGCACAATTTTCTTCATTCAAAGTGACATTATCCGGCAAAGATTCCAAAGAATCGAAATAAAATAATTGTTTTGTTGGGTGAAACTTTCCACTGCAGGCTTTTAACACTTCTTGAGCAACTAATCCACCAAATAGCGCAACCATTGGTGGCAAGTCTCCAGTTGCACCATATGCAAGTTGTTTAAGAAGCTTGTCGTCAAGCTCGGTCTAGTAATAAATATATATATATTAATATCGTAAATCGATAATATTATATAAAGAATTTTAAGAAATACCTTTTCTTCGCATTGATCATTAACATTTCTAGCAATCCGAATTAATTCTTCTGCATCAGTTTCGTTATGCGGACGAGGTAATGAACCATGATTTTCGACAAACGCATGAAGAGCTTGAAATCCAATATGTAATTGACCAGGTCGATCCCATTTAGCAAAATCAGAAATAAAAAAATCTGGTTTTCCTAACGATTCTCGTAAAGATTTCTAAATAATGTAAGAACTATATATTAATCTGGATATTTTATATTTTCAAACACATACTTGAATTTCTTAGGTATAACTCACAAATTGAATTGTCTTTGGTTGTTTAACTTGGGTAAAAATACCACCACTATTATAGTCGCCATATTTTGACGTGTCACCAATACTAAAGGTATAGGGACCTAAATTAAAATATAAAATTTATTTATTATATATTAATAAATTATCTATATTATAACATCACGCTTATAGCACACTTACCAAGTATTTTTACTTTCTTAGGCTCACAATTATTTAATTCTTCCATACCCTTTATTTCAGTAAATGTTACATAATCTCCATCTTCTAATCCATGTCTTGATTCATCAAGACATGTGACAATACCATCCACTTCTTTGGATACCGCAGCCACCATTCCTGTTACCGGATTCTCACCGGTGGCATCAATGATTTGAAAATTGTCACCAAAATCATTGAAATGAATACTAAAGTTTAACAAAAAATTATAATTAATCTTATGTTTAAACATGACAAAATAATGAAATATCGCATTCTTTACCCAAAAAGGCCGCGCACATCAGTTGATATAAAATGTATCCCATTTGTATGAGTAAAATCATTAATTTCCAATTGTTTTTTGAGGGGTGTTTCTGTCAATACAACCACCTTAAAATATTTATGAAGCACACATAAATTAAATGATCAATTTTACAATCAAATAAATGAATAGAAGATAATTTCTGTCAAATAAATTATAATTCTACCTGAAAATTTCTTATTTTATCATTGGTTAATTCACCTTCCAATACAGATATTGGTACATATTGATTAAGTTCGGCCAGTCGTGGCGCAGATGTTGCAGCTCTCGGTTTTCCAACATCATCTTCTCTCAGGAAAAACTGTAATAGGTCGAGTCAATTTTTTCAGTTTCATTTTAATAAAACTATTTATATATAAAAAAGAAAAAGTCGACTTCTAACCTGCGTAGACAAATCAGAAATTTTTACTGGCTCAGGATCATAAAGTGTAACACTTTTTACGCCAGCAAGAACAACATTTTTGGCTTTATTTTTTTATATAATAATAACAAATTTTACTAATAAGTCAATTTTTTATTAACTAAAATTATATAATAAAATTCCAAAAACAGTACCTATTTCAACACCAAGACCCTTTAAGCCAACGATAAGAACGTTGGAATTGCCCATTTTCCTCATGGCATCATGTCCAAGAACATAACTAAATAAAAGTTAGATCAAATAAATTAGCATTATTTAAACAAGTTTAAAATGTTAGCAAAACAACTTAATAAAAAGACTAAAATACAGTTGTCGCGAATAAAGTCCCTCGTCAATAGCTCGTTCAGCTTTATCAACTTCCATTTTTTCAAAGTCTTATTTATTTTTATTTGAACAAGGAATATAAAAAATTTTTTTATGATCTTAAAAGATCCTTTTAGCAATGGGGGAAAAGTTAAAGAGACGTCTTTAGTCACAGATATTACCTAATATAATTTTTCGGACCTCATTTACCCATTATCTCCACATGCGTGATCTTGTGGCGTAGTTCAACATCAACTAAACTGCGTTAAGGAAAAAATGCCCCCTATCGAACTCTACTTCTAGAAATAATAAGGCAGCTGCTAGTAACTACTAAGTCAATCATTATTTAAAACGCGCGGTATATAAATTTTTTTTTATTTACGTATGATAGATAAACATCTTATCATTTTGTGTCATAACGATAACGATTACTCTTGAGTCAGTCTTTAGATGGAAGTTAATAAATTTTATCAAGATGTGGTTATGCATGAGATAGAAAGAGAATTTAACATGTAACTCTCAATGAAATATTCCTCATTATTCATCTGTTTATCTGTTTAAATGTTGAAGAACCCGATGATCAATTCAATATTGAAGAAGGATTATTACTATTTTGGTGAATGCTATATCACAGTTGCTAATATAAAAAGAAATAGAAAGTTAAAATTTCTTTCTTGTGTCATTTATTGCGCGTCGGCCTAAATATTACCCGACTTTAATGAATTTGATTTCACAACTCCTTCAGCTCAAACTACTAATCCTTTAACACCTATGATTTCTCCTAAATCCTTTTATGTTCTCTATCTCCTTCTTCACCTATTCCTTCACTATCATAAGGAATCTTGATATATTGGACTTTTGAAAAAATTTTACTATTGGAACGGACTGGTCCGTTATATCGCCACCTACTGTATAATATTAATCAATTTAGTAGTAATTTCTTTAAAAGTAATTTTTGATCCACAACGATACTAATAAAACCAAAGCAACAACGCATCAATATTTTCCTCCAAGGAGAAAAATTAAGATTCGATTACTCTCATCCGTTAAAAACAATTCTTTGCGCACTTAAAATTACATCAACAACATACGAACTCATCACAACAAACTCTTCAACTATAGTATAGACAACTTCTTTGCGGTAGAGTTGGTGATTCCTTAATCACATGATTATATTTTTCTTGGATCAATAATATTATCACCATATGTTAATTGTGTTATGTCGCAATATTTTAATGATTCGATTTAGGGTCCCTGCCGCAATTACCGGCTACGGTCCGAATTAATAATTAAGAGATAAGCCATAAGTTATAGAGCTATACTAAAAGTAAAAAACATGACCCAGAACTATCATAAATTTGGCTACAATTAATTAAATAATTATGCCCTAATTAGGAATTTATTCAAATTTTAGCTAAATTATATGTTCAAGAGTAAAGATGTATTATTAAGCAGTGTATATGTTAGATATGTTTAATTTAATTCATTAATTGTATATAATTTATTAAAATTTTCTATTAGTTTTTTTTTTTTTTTTTTTTTTTTTTTTTTTGATTAAATAAATTATTATAAATTATTGTTATTTATTTTAATTAATTATAAACTTTTTTCAGGTTATTTGTAATATGATCCAAAAATTCATCCGTAGTAACATAATGTTCTCTTTTTAAGCTATAACATTATTATTTAATAGAAGAAATTTTTTTTTTTTTTAGTAAAATTAATAATATTAAAATAGTATTTTTAATAATAAAAACAATAACTTACTTTTCACCATGAATTGTTAATGCAAGATCTTTAGTCATTTTATTATTCTTATCAACTGTATCAATACAAACTTGTTCAAGATCATGAGCAAATTTTAATAATTTTTCATTATTATCTAATTTTGCTCTATGTTCTAATCCTCTTGTCCATGCAAAAATTGATGCTATTGGATTTGTTGATGTTTCTTTACCCTATAAGATTATAATGCAAGTATTGGAATATAAATAAAAAAAAATCAAATTTTAAAAATAAACTATTGATAAATAATTTCTTACTTGTTGATGTTGACGATAATGCCTTGTTACTGTTCCTATAAAAATAAATAATAATAATAATTATTTATGTTACATATAATAAGTAAATATAATATTAAAATAAAATTTTTACCATGAGCAGCTTCGGCTTCTATTGTTTTTCCATCAGGTGTAAAAAGAACACTTGTCATTAATCCCAAAGAACCAAATCCTATAAAAAAAGTTATATATAAATAAAACTGAATAAAATACATATAATATTACTCTTTTTTTAAAAAACAAAAATTTTTAGAATTTACCTTGGGCTAAAATATCGGACTAATTATTTTAAAACATATAAAATAAATAACTTGATTTTTATTAAATTTAATGCTTAAACCAAATAAAGATTTACCTGGACATCCCTATAAAAAATAAATAAAATGCTTCAATTAAATTGGTTTTTTTTTCCTTATAAAAATAATAATTACTTACCCATCATAATTTTTACATGCCCAAACAAATCCTCCATTAGATTTAATAGCTTGAGCAACCATATCATCTATAAGCCTATGTTCATACCAAATTTTCTTTGCTTCAAATTTATCTTTATAATCCCTATAATATATATATATATGTTAAATATTATATAAATAACTTTTTTTAATATATATATATATACGTATATATAATTTGTTACCTGTCAAATATTTCCTGAAAGATATCTTTAAATCGGCCATCATATTTTTTTAAAATTGTATTTTTAGTACTAAGATACTAAATTAAAAAAATTATATTAAGTATTTCTTAAAACAAAATAAAATAAAATAAAATAAAATAATAAAAAATAATTTTAAATTACCAAAGGCATTTCTTTGCTTAATGCCATTTTGAAACTACTATGCGCAAAACCAGTTATAGACTAAAAAGAATTGAACAAGAATTATAAGACTTACAAAATACATCAAGATACACATTTAATTTAAATTACCTCATCTGTATTATACATAGACATTGCAACACCAGGAGACTAAAATTTTATAAAATTATAAGACATTTTTTTTTTTTTTTTTTTTTCATTTGATTTAGTTTGATTTATTGGAACTTTAATTACCTTAAAAGAGAATACTACTTCTTCCTGTAATTTTGAATTATTATTATCATCCGGCACAAATGTCAAGAGAACTTTGCCAGGACGATCTATAAGCATTTCGGTAGCTTTATACTAATAATGATACATTTTATTAATTTTTAAATTAAAATATTTATAAAAATTTAATCTAACATACCTGATCACCAAAAGCATGTCTACCAATAATAATAGGTTTATTCCAATTAGGAATTATTCTTGGAACATTATCCAATAAAATAGGTTCGCTATTAAAAGATTAGAATAAATTTAAATTTAATAATTATAATAGTAATTTAATATCTAATAAAATTAAAAATTACCGAAATACGACACCATTTAAGATATTACGAATAGTGCCATTTGGAGATTTCCACATTTGTTTTAAATTGAATTCTTGTAAAATTACAAAAAAAAAAAAAAAAAAAAAATTTATAATCCATTAATTAATTAATTAAAATTAGAAATAGAAAACTTAATTTATATTATATTTACCCTTAACTCTTGCTTCATCTGGTGTAATTGTTGCACATTTAATACCGACATTATATTTTTTGATTGCTTCAGCTGCATCAATGGTAACTTGATCATTTGTCTTAATAAAAAAAAAAAAAAACAATTAAAATCATTATATTTTCTCTTATTCAATAAAAACTTATTATTATTTCTTACAGCATCTCGATTCTCAATCCCAAGATCATAATATTTGACATCAATTTTGAGATATGGGAAGATCAACTGCGCAAAGAATTTTGTTTGAAGATTAATTAACAATCAGAAAAAAAAAATCAATTATCTTTAGTCAGTCAAATCCCTGTAATTTTACATTAGTTTTAATCTTTTCCCAAATAATTCGAGTCATTTCATCTCCATCTAAATCCACAACAGGATTTTCAACCACAATACGTTTATCTTGAGAATCTGAAAAAAGAGAACTATTGAGCCACAAAATTAAAAATGTTTTACGCAGTATACACTTTCATTAACTGTACATACAAAAACGCCGATTTGATGATATTGCAAGTCCAATCCTGTTATAACCAACAATTGTTTGTCGAAATGTATTTAATCTTGGTAGAATACCTGCCATCCTTATTAAAACTTTTTTTTTTTAGAAAGCTATCTGTCGATAAAAAAGAAAATGTTTCATTTGTAATTTTTATGAGCAATATATGACATGTATTTAAATTCTGCTAATCTTAAGATTATCCATATCTAGTTAAAATTATCAGATAACGATAATCATCATTTTTTTTTAAAAAAAAGTCAAGCCAATTAGCAATAACAATTTTATTGATCATTAATAATATTATATATTAATATTAATGTTACACTTAGAGTGCGTTCGAGTTAGAGAACTCTAAAATTTGGCACATCTATCAATGAATTCGGATATCGGGAAAGATAGAACCTAATGATAATCATTTTTCTTTGTAAATAAAGTCTTATATTTGCATAATCTCTAAATTTTGTTATTTTATTAACAACATTAATTATAACGGATAATCATTTTAAATTTTAACGTGATATTTTTAGTACAATTTTGCTTAAGCTTTTGCTATTAAAGACTAGATTAAAATGACAATTATGCTTTAATATTAAGAATTATTATATCTCTTTTTGTATGAATCAAATCATAATAAAAAAAAAATTGTTTGATATAAAGTTGCATCGGAAATTAATACTATAAATATTTAAAAGATATTATTTAATTCCATTCCTAAATTCTTTCAAAAGACGTTTATCTAATTGATCATTTTCTTCCAGTAAAGTTATATGACCCTCGATATCATAATTTAATGAAATTAATTTATGATATAATCTAGTTATAGCTATCAATCTTAATCCAAAATCTTCCTTACTATTCTGTATTTCATCAAATAATCGTATAAATTCCCTCACATTTTGATTATTTGTACTTTTGGAAGGTGTTATAGAGTTTTGACCTCTATGTTGAACTACTTGTTTCCCCTTATTTTTAGGACTATCTAATGTTTTCATATTTACTGTGCTCGATGATGACTCTGAGGTAGGCGTAACAGAGATACTCTTAGATTCTGTATCTTTTCTTTCTCCATTTTGCGGTACCTCATGACACTCTGGTTCTGTTTCATCATCAGAAATTATGACTATGGGTTCTGGGAAATTTAATAAAGGCTGATGATCATTAGACTTTGTTGTTGAAACTTTATTTATTTTCCTTTTCAGTGTTTCAGCGCTAACCTCTTTAATTACGACATTTTTTGAAGTTGAATTGTTAGATTTTGATCTTTCATTATGGTAATGAGGTTGATATTGTTGAGCTTGTGATTGTAAGTCAGGCAGCTTAGATTGGATTGGATTAGTTGTTGGCATTTGCATTGGAATACTAATGTGATTGTGATCATGCATATTAGAATTTGTGGGAATATTTGTTAGATTGTGAACATTAGAATGCATAGAAGTAATTGGTCGAATCGAAATATTTTGTTGTGTTGTCGTATTAGGAAAATTCACGGGTTGCATAAGGGCATTGTTGTTCGTAGGTACTTTATTTTGTGTTGATTGAACAGCTTTAGGTAAATTGTGATCATGCGTATAAATTTGTTGAGCAATAATATTTTGCTGAGGATTTGTTTTATTTGAAGGTGCAATAGGTCGAAGCAATGCAACCTGTTGCGACAGTTGCTGCGGTTGTGGATGAATTATTGGCATTTGAACTTGATGAAATTGATAGTTGTATGATTCATAATGGTATTGCCATTGACCGTGGGCAGTATAATAAGGATATCCATATATTTCTCGACCATACGAAGTTGATGATCCAGTTACATTTTGATAAATATTTTGAAACTCAGAACTATTAGCAGCATCCATTATTGGCGGGTTGTCTATGTAGATATCATCCTCTATTGATTGTCTTTGTCTCTTCGAATTTGGACCATCTTCTTTCCTCTTCTTTGAGAGCATGCCCCCCCTAGAAGTTATTACTGGCTTACTGTTGGATATATCAAGAGCACTTGGATCGTCAGAATCATCGTCACCGGAATCTGATTCAGATGAGATAACATCCTCCTTTTCAACGGGAACAAAATCAGGATCTATTGAACGTTTCTTTCCTTGTTTCTTTTTTGGTGTTGTTATATCTCCTTCATAATAATCCTAAAAGGAAACAAATTAATTTATAAAGTGTCATAACGATCAATTTAGTTCAAGGGTAAATATTTTACTTACCACTTTATTTCGTTTTCGGGCTCCTCTTCCCTGTATAGGAGCTTCAGTACTTGAAGTAGTATTTGCAACATGAGCCAAAAGTTTGCTCCAGAAGTCTCTTGATTCAACAGATTCTCCTACATCATCATCCGCAATGATTTTTTCTTCCACAATTTCTTGATTCTTAGTATCCCAAATTCTTGCAAATGCAAATCCTGTTAAATTCTTTGATTCAGTAACTTGTTCTGTTGTTTTCATCTGACTACGATCCAAAAGTTTCTCAATAGCTTCATCAGTATAAGTTCCTACAAGTTTTTCATTCTCATCTTCACTAAATAAAGCTTCGGCACCATAACGAATAATATCATCGACTTCTTTGACATCAAGATTTTCATTATCCATCTTTTCTACAACTAATTCATTTTTTGCAAGTTTTATCTTCCCTTTTTCGACAATTTTTTCTAAATTAAACAAGTTAAAATCCTTAGTATTATAATGTAAATGATGATAAATTTTTAGTAATTTTATTTTACCTTCGATTGAAAATTGAGTAATAAACCTAAAAACTTTAACAGGCTAAAAAAAAAAAGAGAGAGAAATATTTGTGTGTAAATATTAATGTTTTTAAATTGAACATAATCAAATATTTTTTACAATTATTACTTTATATTGACCAATGCGATGAACTCGACTCAGAGCTTGTATATCTTGATGAGGATTAAAATCAGGCTCGAATATAAATACGGTATCCGCGGCCACTAATGATCATACATTAAATAAATATATATATATATAAAAAAAATCATTTAGGAGAAAACATACTTAAGTTCAATCCGACACCTCCGGCACGTGTAGACAATAAAAAAACAAATATATCAGAATCTGGAGCTTGAAATGCGTTGATGTTATGTTGCCTCAGTTCATTATCAGTACTACCATCCTAATAAACCGTTAATTATTAAGAAGAAGAAAAAATTTTTACATAATTTGAAGAGCTTATTTGATGCTTACAAGCTTTACAAATTTGTACCCTAGATCCTCTAGGAATTCTTCCAATATAGATAACATTGAAACAAATTGGGAAAATATAAGCACACGATGTTTTGTTTCGTGTAATTTGATTAACATATCCCGCAGAAGAACCAATTTCCCACTTGTTTCGACAAGTTTTTTCTTACGTTCCTCCTCTTGTTCTTCAGTCCTTTCGTCTTCAGGATCAATTTCTTCACGATTGATAATATAAGGATGGCTAACTATTTGTCTTAGACTCATCAAAATGTTCGAAAAGCCCGTTGAACGATTCGCTCTGCTAACATGTTTAAGAAAATCAGCATTTTTTTCAAGTGTTTCTTTATATATTGTTTTCTGTATTTGAGTCATAGGAACACGAACTATAACATCATCCTATAGTAGAAAGATTGATCTCGAATTAGAACAATAAAGGTAAAAGGAGAGAAAATAAATAAATAAAAATTCAAATTAAATTTTGTAAATGTATTTACCATTGGAGGAAGTCCCAGATTGACCTGACTCTTAGTACGCCTCAAAAAATAAGTTTTGAGTAATTTATGTAAAGCAGGTAATTGATCGACTGTGGGTAAGCCTTGATATTCTTCCGCCAATTTTTTTGGATTCTCAAATTCCTTATGACCAAGAAATTTTAGCAAATTAAAAAGTTCATCAATACAGTTCATCATCGGTGTGCCTGAAAAAAAAAATAAAATAAAATAAAATAAATTTAAATCCAAAAAATATTTAATATAAAAATTTTATCTAACTTATGTTACCTGTTAATAATACTTTATGAAATACTTTGAATTTCATATCCAATATTTTGAAACGTAAAGAATCCTGTCCACTTTTTAGACTGTGCGCTTCATCAACAACTAATACCTCCCAAAGAGGAACCTTTGAAAATGTTTTTGTGTGTTGTTGTATTGCTTCTGGAGTAGTAATAACAACATGACACTTTAAGTTAGAGGCTCCATCTGGGAACATTTCATAATCTTCCACAATTTTTAAAGATTCTCTATCTCCATGATACTCGATCACATTCAATTCCCTCGCCCATCGCTTAAACTCACGAGACCAACCAGCTGTAGTAGATTTTGGTGCAACAATAAGGAAAGGGTGACGTCCCCTTTCCTTGTATAGAATCAGTAGAAAAACAATAATCTGTATTGTTTTCCCTAAAAGGAAAGATAAATTAAGTAAACTTGGGGGACTTGGAATAAATGAAAATAAATGAACAATACTAAAATGAACAATAAAATTGATATAAAAATCTTACCTAAACCCATTTCATCTGCAAGAATACAAGATATTTCATTACACCAATTATGTAATAACCAGCTAATATATAAAACAAATTAATAGATAAGCAAGTGTAAAAAAAAAAAAAAAAAAAAAGAATTCAAAATACAATTAAAATTAATAAACTCACTTCACACCGTCCAATTGATAATCTTTAAGTGTATTATCGAATTTTTTATTTTTCAAGTAAGCAGGTTGAACTAAATGTGCATCAAATATTCTATCTACAAAGATATCGGCTTCCTTAATTGCATACGAATTTTTCAGAACCTGATAAGCTTTTTCAAACTTTCTTTTATCTAAATTTTTTATAGGTTCCCACGTAGCTAAAAAGGAAATTGAGAATATTTATTATGTAGAAATTAAATTAAAAATGTATATATATAAATACTCACCATCAAAATAGTTAAGACCTTTCCATTTAACATAGGCTTGTACTGGAACACCTCTACCCAAATTTTTTTGTCCGTTTGTAAATTGTTCACGTAAGGTTATCTCACTTTTAAATTGTACATCAAGTATACGATGTATTTTCGTCCAATCTTTTTGAACCACTTCTTCTTCTGATAATTGTTCAGGTTGTGATTTAATATAAACATTATATTTATTTGGAGTAACTCCATATAACCAAGGACCAGGTACCCATTCAACTTGAATATAAGACAAATCCTTAAATTTTACAAGAAATTCATAATCTTCAATATTATCAGAATCCGAACTTATATCTTCAGATTGAGGTGTAGGTGTATCTTGAGATTCTGGAATTTCCGGTGATACTGGTGATACTTTATCTTTATCTGTAGGTGCCTTTCTATAAGTTAAAATTTTATCTACCTTATCTTCCCACTTAAGGCATAAATGACATTTCCATGATTCTCGATATGATATCATTTTATCTTTCAAAGTTTTTTCTTCATTCAAAAATGGCAAGCAACTTTCATGTGCAGCCTGAGTACAATTCAAACATCGAAAGAAAACTTGCGAATCATCTGAATCTAAATTAGATGTAGAAACTTTATTTGATTTTTTAGAATCTTCTTTACTATTTGAATTGTTATTTTCCTTGCTATAAGATTCTTCATGACAAATCATACATCTAGATACATGAGAATCTATTTTATTGCATTGTTGACATATAATCTTTGAATTTGTAGTCTTTCTAGAATAACAAATTGAATGAAAAGAATTTGAACAATATTCACATAAAACCAAAGGTCCTTTATCATTATTACTATTCCTATTTGCTGAACCACCACATTTTTTACACCAATCAAGATGCGCAGAAATAAATTCTGAATTATTTGCTCTTGCAACTGAAATAGGATCAATTATTGATTTTGATCCATCCCCTGATGAATCACTTTCTGAATCATCGTCCTCAGAAACTTGATCCGAACTTCCCTCCATGGAATCATTGTTACCTGAAAATTTATCTGTTTCCGAATCATCATCATTATCATCATCATTATCATCGTCGTCATCATCATCGTCATTATCGGTTTCTTGATGATACTTTGATTTTTTATTAGAAGAATTAAACTTTGAAATTTTCTTATCCTGATTTGTCGATCGATCATTCTTGCCATTAATAGATTTTAAAAATTTAAATCGTTTTTTTTCAGAATTATTACCGGAAGAAGATCTCTTTTTTTTCTTTAAATCATCTGGATCATTACCAAGACGACTTCTAAAATACTTTTCATCCGAATAATTAATACGATTCACCCTTCTTTTTGATCTAGTAGCAATTCTTGATCCATTTGAATCATCCGAAATCACTTGATCAGTATCATCTAAAGTTTCCACATCACTCAAACTTTCACTATCATCATCCATTGATTTTCCAGTTTCCGAAGATTCAGAATTCATTTTTGATTCTTTAGCCTAAGAATATATATATATATATATATGTGGAAAAAAAAAAAATTTATCAATTAATAAAAATCAATCAAATGTAAATCAAATGTCATTATATAATGATTTTTTTTTTTTTAAAAAAAAAAAAATAAATAAATAAAATAAGAAAGATCAAAAAGAAAAATTTTTTTCATTCACTTTTTTCTTGGCACTTCTTGTTTGAACCATATCTAAAATGGTGTTATCTTCTTCGGAAGAACTCAAGGTTATTATTTTTCTCTTACGTTTAGGTGTTTGAGAAGATGTAGATGCGACAGGTTGTCGCTTTAGTTTTGGACCCATCATGAGGTAAAAGTAACGTCACCAAATTTATATAATAAAGAAAATTTAAGGTTGGAGAAAACAGATCAATGAAACGAAATTTCGAATTAACGGATTAAAAAGTTATGAAAACTTGTTACTCTTTGAAACTCAACAGTTTTTCTCTATTTATGATTTAGTTCACCTTCCTTTTTGATATAGAAATGGTGGGACACAATAACAATTCGTGTAACGTGTATTTACCTTATATGGTAATAGCTCCAGGATAAAATCACGTAATAAATCACGTGAAAAGCATTTAAACACGTAAGTTAACGAGTAAAAATCATCAATAAAGATAAAAAAATCATTCTATGAAAAAAAAAATATATAAACATTATTCATTGTATATAAACTAAAAAAATGATAGACTATTTACAATCTGAACAATTAACTCCTCAAAAAATAATCTAAGTAACCTCATGAGTTCGTGTAACTTATTCATGTCGGAGAATGCAATAACTTACTTTCCCGAACCGTATAAAATTCTCAAAACTTAAGATGATCCTGTAATCGTGTAACTTAACTAATTGCCACACGTTATTCATCTCATTGTTCATTATCTAATTAACAATTTATGGTCATTCACTCTTAATAAACTTACTTACCTCTAAAAGGTTGTAAATATTCTTCCATGTAAGTTCTACTCTACCCTTGTTATGTTAGATTGAAATTTTTACATGTGCATATATTAAACAAATTGATTTTTACTCAAATATAAAATTTTTCTTTAAAAATAAATATTTTTTTGAATTCGTTTTTTAATAATTTTATACTCTATATACATTTTTCATTACAAGTATTATTGTTTATAAATTAATTAAGTGAATTTTTTTTTTTTTTGGGCGGGCAAAATTCAGGCCACGTCCCAAATGCCTTTATAAATAAAAAAAATTCTTCTAATGCTATTTATTCTACTTTCATTCTAATTTATTGATTTAGTCTCATTATTAAAAAAAAAAGTGTCCATTTACGAAACGTATAGGATTGTTAAACAGCATTTTTTTTTAAACCGGAACAGCCTCACTTTTAATAAAAAGGTTAGATTAAAATTAAACAGAATTATTATGTTACAAAATATTCGTATATTAAATCAACGAAAAGGAAGAAAAGGTAAAGATTTGGATTTGAATTTATTAATATGAGCATCGCATCGCATCGCATTGCTTCCTAACAGAGCATAATTTGATCACATGTTTTCATATCAAATCAGTAATTACAAATAAAATTCCTCTGCATTTTGCATTATAATAAACCTAAAAAAAACTCCACAACACATTAAATAAACTTGCCAATGTCATTATTATTATTAATAATATTATTATTATTATCATTATTAACTTCACCTGATTCTCGCTTTTTGTCCGGTTCTTCAGGTACATAAGCCAACAAGATCTCAGAATTCAATTGATGAAACATAGGATAATCATTCTTATTTTTAATAATCATTTTAAATTCATTAGTATTCCTTATGGTATTAAAGTTCTGTACCACATATTTCATAAATTCATCCTTTAGAATAGAAAATTTCCAAGCATGTCTAAATAAATTCTCGGCACAAGTTGACTGAGTAATACCACGCAAAATTTTTCCTTTAACTCGTTCTTCTAATTCCGTGATTAAATATTTGTTCGCTATTCCATATAATCCCCAAATATTATCATTATTATTTAATTGAAATTGATCCGTGTAAAGGAAGTTCAACATTTGAAAAACACTTGAATAATTGAAATCTGTAATTTCAATATTATATTTAAACCCGTCATTATTATTTGAGTTATTCTCCATCCAAGGTCCATCTAACATTCTTTGAAAATAATCAGATCTCTTTTTAAGAATTGAACTTTTTGCATATAAATTTTGTCCATCTACAGCAATTCTTGTATCAGCCCCAGATGGATTAGTTAATTCACCTGTCCATAATGTAATCAAATCTTTTGGAGTTTCTCTTTTTGGAAATGGCCATGGTGAAGATAATTGTGTTAATTGAATTTTACTAAATCTTATACCAATTTTTAAATGTTCTGGAACCAATATCCTTTTAATTATCTTACGTATTGCTAAGTTTTTTTTTTTTTAAAAAAAAAAAAAAAGATTTTAGTAAAGAAAAAAAAAGATTATGTAAATTGTAAAAAATTCACTTACGTATTTTACTAAAATTTTCATTTTCATGAATCGATCTTGTTTTTTCTTTAATAATAATATCATCCAAGCCCTTTAAACAAACTTTAAATGGAAAAGCATTACGTCTAGCCTGATCAAATTTATTTGTTTCATTTTGATTACGAATCGCGACTAATATTAATGTACAATATTCAGGATTATTAACAGATATCTATTTATTGATCAATAGAAGAAGAAGGAAGATAAATTAATTAAAATTAATTAAATAAATTATTTTAAAAAAAAAATGATTTTACTTACAGGCTTAAAACAAAGTTGCCAAAAGATATTTGGAGAAGTTTCAAATCTTGGTGTGTATACTTCTTTATTTAACTCATGAGCTTTTAATATTTCAAATTCATAATAACATGTACCACCATATTCTTCCATGATCTTTTAGAAAGAGAAGTATTTAATAGAGAAAAAAAAGATATTGGCTTATACGTTCACGTTTTTTCTTAGAATTCGGGATGTGACACATAATCAGTTGACTTAACCGGCAGATAAATCCGGCCAATCGGCATGATTTTCAGGTCGCAACTGACATAATGACAAAACTGTGTTAAATTTTGTCCATGTCCAAAAAAAGAATTAATATATGCACTTTGCGTAAAAACAAGTATTAAAATACTTGTTCACCTTATATACTACCTTCACCTTATACATTGCCTTCACTTTATACATTGCTTTCACTTTATATATGCCTTCACTGAGATTCACTTAAAGAGCTATAGTGCTTGTCCGATTATTTTTATTTTTTTTTAACATGAATATTAACTTACATAAATAATAAACATATGTTGTGTATAATTTTTTTTAAAAAAAAAGGAAGAAATAAGATACCACATTTAATAATATTTATTGACTATAGCTAAAATAAATTTAGAAAAATTCATAATTCAATTAGTAAACAATCAATAGTTTGTTCCAAGATTCTTACATATTCTTGCAAAATTCTAATCTGCTCTTGGAAACTATTGTTAATGATATGAGAGGATCTTGAAGTGCTAATAGCATTATCTTGAATTGGCACAATATTAGATTTCGCGTCACAGTATACACGTCTTTTATCACGTGAAGTTTCTTGATATAGAACCTGACTTCTCTTTTGGTCATCAACATAACTCATATGTTATTTAGAACGATATTAATAGTATTCTGCTTGTATAATGACTTTGCATCTTCGGTTAATTTATTGTAAAAGCCTTTTTACATGTTGTGGTTCTTTATTCCAAGAATCTTCGGCGATTCTAGAGAAATCTCCCATACGAGGTAATTTGATATTTTTATTTTTATTACGGTATTCTCGAATTAATGTCATTCTATACGCGATAAAAGCGTTTGGAACCATTTTCGGTTTATTATCGGAAGAAAGAGCGTTCTTTATAAGATCATCTATGGTTAAAGTAGGAGGAAAAGGTGGTTTAATGATTATGTTATTGTTTGGGCAATTGTTAATAATATTAGTTTCATTACTCAAATTGAAATTAGAATTGATAATAAGATTATTTCGATTCCTTTTCTTTGAAGATTCTTAGGCATATTGAAAGTGGGGATAATTTTCGATTTTTGAAAAAAAAAAAACTTTTTCAATCATATTTATAATAAAAATTTCAAATATTGAGATTAAATATATATATTTTTTCCCGTTATATTTACCTTTACCGGATAAAATATTTGTTAACGGTGCAAACGTTCAGTATGTGAAGGCAATGCGAGAGTTATTGTACACGAAAAAAAAAAAAAAAAAATTGCATTGCACAATTTAAAACAAAGATTAGTTTTTTTTCTTTAAATTTAGGTTACTTTGTAAGGGATAACAAATTGATTAGATGATAAAAACCTTAAACAAAGACATAATATTCTTCTTATAAAGATTAAACATAGCTCAATATAGTCCCAAAATTCTTTGCATTATCATTAATCTTGCAACGAAAAACAAAAAAAACGTAATCTACTAATTAAATAATCTCTAAAAGAAAATTCTTATGTAACATAATCAAATTAATCGATAACATTATTACATTTAATACAAGTAATAAATTAAAAAAATCATTGTTATGATTAATTTTTTCCTGATAATGATTAATTTCTTGGATATAAAATGTCAATGTCGCAATTGTCGCATAGCTTATTGTCTATAACCGATTTATACATATATGTAATATTTATATGTATATAATATATGTGTAATAATATATAATTATTGTTAACTGTAATAAACGTTTAAAAATTTATATTCTCTTCATACTTCAACATTGCGTAAAAAAAACAATCAGCTCATCATCAACACGGAGTTCATAAAAATCGGAAATGCTTAGATCCGAACATCAGGTATTTCCCCTGTATGTTAGTTACTGTACAAATTACGGGATTTCCGTATAACAATGTCCGTGTTGAAATGCCGATGCATGCATGTCATTCATTCTACAGCAATCCTTTAACTTGTTTTAGATTTATTTATTTTTTCCTTCTCGTGTTTCAACCGTCATTATTTAACTTTAAAAAACTCGGAGATTGACCTCTTTGTATTCTCTTTTTAAAGATAATTAATGGGGCTGATAAGAAAAAAAAAAGCCATTAAATCTTAAATTTATAATATATACTGTATATCTTATTTGCTTATTTACTTATTTTGTTTAATAGTCAATGTTTGCAAATAAGTACGTCCGTCCCCTGGTAACAGAATATTTTATCATCCTGACATTTCATCTTATGAACTTTAAACTACAACTTAAAATTTTTTTTAAAAAGAAAAAATTTAAGAGTCTAAACCAAAAGAAACCAGTCATTGAAACATGATATCAAAACATTGACCGATTTTGAATTATGTACTAGGATGCAAAATATTGAATCGATATGAATGATTCTTTTATATTAAGCCATTAAACCTATTTTTTTTTTTTTTTTTAACGATTCTAATGGGTCCTAAAACGGGTCCTAAAACGGGTCCTAAAGCGGGTCCTAAATGAATTCCAAGTAATCTGAATAATTTTATTAATTCTAATCACTTTTTAGTTTTTTATCGTGAGAAAACTTTATCACAAGGTTCATCTATCACTTTATGCATAATAATAGCAATCGGGGTGTTAATTTATGAGTGATAATATAAATATTTAACTATCACGTGATAGAACACAATACATTGCGTAATCAATAACTTAATCGAAAATATAAATTATTTTATTATAAATGTATCACAAATAAAACATTTAAATCGAATGAATGATTTTATAGTAAGAACCAATATAATAACGCCGATAAAAAAAGAAATTTTCTTTTTAAAATTTCAAAATAAAAGAATATTTCAAGAAATAAATGGATTAGATAATATAAGATTGAATGAATATCGAAGAATTTCAAAAGAAAAAAAAAAGTAAAAGGAGGAAAGATCTTGAATCCTTGATAGAGTTGCCGATATGATTTCTGATGGTCATACATTTTATTTTTTGAACCATTCCTAGATCGATGCTTTTGTTATGATTTTTGCCATTATTAGTCAATTTTTCATCTTCCGCTTTTTCCTTTTGTTGAACTTATTCATAAAAAGTCATTAAAGAAATAATCGTAATTGGTACACAGTTTTTCCGATGTAACACTGACAAATGAGCTGTTAATAAGTGAGAACTGTTAATTTTGATATATTCAAAAAAAAATGAGTTGAACAATATTTATTTAATTTAGATTAAATAATTAGTGTTCGATAACTTTTCGGATAACAATATTATAATAAATTATATATTGTATCAAAAATGTATTTAAACCGACATGTGTGAAATATATAAATAATCTGTTAAAAAAAAAACCATAATTGAATGCACCTAATTTTAATAAATGAAAAAAAAAAAAAAAATGTATCTAAATCTTTTTAAAACCATTCGTTTTGAATACATATAAATCTCTGTAAATTTTATTTAAACCTTGTTTATATATCTATCCGATTTACTTTAAAAAGATATTTTTCACTGAACCAGTAAACGATAAACAAACTTTGATTGCATAAATATGCATATATCATATACACTGAAAATATAAAAACAACAATTCGCCACCTTTTTCAAAAATAATTTAATACCCTTCTTTAAAATTTTTCTTCCATCGCATTTCTTACGAAATACATATATATATAAAAAAAGCATAATATGCCAAGATCGAATCTCACGGCCGAACAAAAAAAATTAATAGACTTCGACGAGATTACCCCAGATAGACACGATTTTGCCCTCGTTCTCTTCTGTTCTAGAATAATTGTACGTATTCAAATCAAATGTTTTGAGGAAACTGAAACATTCTCGAATGATATCAATAATATCGTTCGTAAGGAAGCCGAAAGCTTCTCCGAAAGGCTCCAAGGTTTTATCGATCAATTAAAAGAAAGTGGACATCCTTATAATTTAAGCGCGATGACGATGGACTTCAAGGATAAGATAGCATCTTCGGAATTCCCACTCAAAACTATTATTAATATTTTAAGTGAGGAATTATCAACTAAACCTCGTAAAGTTAACCCGCCACCCGTCAAAAGGTTATACAAGAATTTGATCAGTTTAGCTGATGACCTAAGAAAATATTTCGTAAATCGGGATAATAATAATAACAACGAAAAAAAGAATAAAATCCGACCAATATATTTTTCACAAAACTATTTCATCTATCAAGAAGGAATTCCTAGAGGGAATGATGAAAATTTTATATCATTTCCTGTAGCCTTGGTTTGGTTACCTACGTTGACCGTCACGGATGAAATAAATCAAAAAAATGCATCGGCTTTTCATCTTCGAAAAAAGCCAGAATTTTTAGGCAAAAGGACACCCACATTTCGATCACAATTATTAAGAATGAATGGTGTTCAAAAACGTATCAATAAAAGTAAATTGGAAAAAAAGGTTCAAAGAACAACGAAAATTCCAAAGAATAGAAGACGTAGATATTGCGGTTCCTATAACGATATGGAATATCCATCAATTGAACCAATCGAACCGCCAGTACCTATGACCTCTATTCGAGCAATTTTAAATCATAATGACCAGATACCATCGGTAACAAATCGGCAAACCATTTCAATTAATGAAACTCGAAGCTTTGTGACGTTCGATCAATTTAATTTTCGAAAATTATGCCCATGCATATTAAAAGAAAGATAGACTCAAATAATTTAATTCGTTATAAAATTACAAACACACACATTTTTCGTATTTGACTATCTGAAACAAATTTTTTACGACATATAACATTGACATTTTTGCATTATTAATATTTATACGTTATTTCAAACTAGTTTCCTTTTATTCAGATATAATTCTGAATATCGAATTTATGAATAATATTTTTATGTAATTTTTTTAAAGTATTATTATTATTATTATTATTATTATTATTATTTTATTTAAGGGAGGGAATTTTTAACAAATGATTCATTTATGATTTATGCCCAAAAAAAAACATAATTTTTTTTCTTTATACTATGATTCTATTTATTTATTTGTTTATTTGTTTACTCTTCGCTTTAAGTAAAAGTTTCGTTTCCTATAAATATATATTAATTATTCTGTTACCATTATTTCGCTCGGAAATAAAATTTCCCTTTGTTCATCTATTTATATAAATATATTTCATCCAATTATTCTCGAATTTCGATATACTTAGATTCTCTATTCTTTTTATTATTAAAGAAAAGATTTAATTTTAATATCAATTAATTCGATAATTTTAATATATAATAAAAAAAATTAAAAAAAATTTCGTATAATATCGTAATAAAAAAAACAAGTCATTTAGATAATAATCGATATGATGATTTTTAATGTTTATTTATACACATGAACTAGATTCTTTTTCAAATCGAAATCAAATTTAATAAAAAATTGATCTTATCGGTTATCGATCTTCCTAGGGGACTAAAAATGGTCAAAAGTAAACAAATAAACAATAGTCATTCAGCATCGTATCACTTACTTATATAATTTTGTAGAACTATATATTAATTTTATGTCGTGTTCTGAATATTATTCACAGGTACATGTCAAAAAGAAACTCCCGCCTAACTTATAGTTACACTTAAATAAAGTTGAAACGAAACGTAATCGATTCCCGAGTCAGTACATTACAAGGAATACATCGTAATCATGATCCTAAAAGAAATTTTGTTTTTAAACCAAATTATTATTATTGTAATTGTTATTTCTATTGAAAAGTTTTGATTTATAACCAAGTTTATTCTAAAAATAAACAAAATTCTTTTAACAATCGTGATTATAATAATGATTTTTTTTTATTTAGAAGTCTATTGAATGCACGCACATAGTATTATTGAAAACATTGAATGAATTAAGCAAAAACATACTTAATTTAGAAAACAAAGTAAACTTTATTTTACAGTAAAATAATTGAACGTTTCTTTTAACATTAACTTTTGGATTTTTTCATAATGTTATTAATTAACAATAAAGGTATTGCTTTTAAAATTTCTTATATTAAATTAAGGTTCGACTGAATTCTTTATAAATTAATTAGTAATAAATGATTGTATTTTTTGCGTTTCTATTGAGTATAATTTTCTATGTTCATTGTGGTTTGTACTACCTTTTCTTTA